>JBBMOE010000026.1:5144094-5262082 GCA_037975065.1 Chaetodon trifasciatus | reverse complement strand
GAGAGAGAGAGAGAGAGAGAGAAGCACATGTGATGTTGCACATGAGTGCAGAAGAATAAAGTGAAAAATAACAGTGGAAGCTCATTTGTTTCCATCTGGGGAGAGTCCTTCAGCCTTTAGCCGCCTGGCTCAGCCCAGTGAGTGAGTGAGCTTCAGATCACAGGCCATTGGCTGGCTGCTCATTACTGAACGATGCATTAAATCCTCAGCTGTAAATAATGTGATGACTGCTGTGCATGGATCTTTCCCACAGCAACTGGCGACCATCTTTCCTTTTTTTTTTTGCTTCATTTCTCTCTTTATTCCTCTCTCTATATCCTTTCACAATGAGTGGAGTTCAATTTTGCATGTTATGTAATTATTCCACCCCAGTTGCTCTGGGAAGAGAGAGTGAGAGGGCTCATTCCTCAGAAGCAAAAGCCCCATACATCCACTCCTGCTTCCACCCTCCCCCCATCTCCATCCAGCCTCCTCCACTCAGCTCAGGGTACTCCACTGCAGGAGGCAGGAGGGAAACCACAGCATCATCTCCAAGGCTTGACAGAAACGTGCACAATCAGCAGCTTTGGAGAAGAGGAAACCAAGGCAGGACATAAACACTCACATGTTGTCTGCCCACTGACACGTGGGGGAGGGACAGTAAACATATGGGAGCTATAATGCAGGTGCATTTGCACATTGGGGATGTCTTTAAATGAACAGTTTAATAGGCACAGGACTCTTGACCCTCTTTTAGCGGGCCGTTACTGTTGAACAGGAGTAGTGTTTTGCTGGCAATGAGCTCAGTGTTTGATTGCAATTTTACAAGTACATTTGCACAAGTACACACACCATTACATCCTATTTAGCAGATTAAAACTGAGGACAAATACTCTTGTGGGCAAAACTATAAAAACACATGAGACTCACTGTATTTCTTAAAGTTTGGTTGAGGTCCGGGACTGGGTCACACATTACATGTTCACTTCAGTAGCATTTAACAGACACCACGTTTTTTTCTCCTAAACCTAAACCACATGTTGGATGTGATCCTCTGTTGTCACAGTTCTGCACTGTGACCACCTCATACAGTAGCACTTATGGTAACCTTATGGTAAATATTGTGGCACTGAACACAATCCAGACAGGGATCATGTTTGTCCTCATTGGAGACAGGGTTGCCATGTGCAGCTGATCAGTCTCTTTGGTAGCTTTACAGCTAAAGAGAAAAGTTAGACACCTTGGGAATATTCTAATTGGCACTCTTGCAAACACTTAAAGAAGATCAATAGCTAGTTAGCTTTTGGAAAAGAATAATTTGGCTAGAAATAAGTATGTTCTTATATTACATTACTTCACTTACGAAAGAAATCAACCTTCAGGTTTTATTTCACATGGGACACAAAACCCACTCTCCTGGGTGGAAGTCCTGTGTTTGATCCATTAAAGCACCCCACCTTCCTCCACATGTAGACATCTTTCCTCCCTCAATACTGCATCATTTGACAAATTAGGAGTGAGAACAGCTGTTTATAAAAGTCTGTCTGACTACCCTGCATGATAAAAAATTATGCTAAAGGAGAGTGCCTTAATAATTGACAGCAAGAGGTCCTGACTGAATTTGAGAACAGGCCAGTGCGTTCATTATACAGCCAGGAGGTTAGCTTAGCTTAGCATAAGACTTAAAGTAGGTGTAACAGCTAGCCTGGCTTACTCTCTATCATATATGTGTGACATTTTTTAAATCCGTAGGCACACTGAAATATAAAAATGCCATTTGTGAAAGTTTCGCTTCATTTCTACATGAAAATGCAAATAAAGTCTGTTCAGAGCAAAGCTGTTGCACCAGATGTGATGTTGTAGCATGAAATCCAACATAAACAAGAAAGGCTTTAAGGTCAAAAGATCCTCACATTACATTCAAGCTTTGGGTCACAAAACAGACAATGCATTGTTGTCTTATGATATGTGTGGACTACAAAATTCAATGAAATAAAGGACACAAGACAAAAACAAAACAGAAAACACTTTTTGAAATGACAGAACTAGAAACAGTGACTCAGTGCCTTTATACCTCCTAACACCATTGCTTTGCATTGCTGAGGTATTTTCATAAAAACGGAGGCAAGACACGGGCAGAGACAAGGCTGAAATTGTCTTAAAGCTTTCTTCAGTTTTCAGAGTTGTTCCTTTCATTTCTTCAGTCTAAAGTATGTATCAAACTTGTGTAATGGGGGTCTTCTAATAAATAGGTAATACTTGATAAAGTGAATTTTTCATGGAGGGATGTATAGTGACTGCAGAGCAGTTTTAGACCCTTGGGCTTATTACATTTCTGGACATTATGTTGAGAAATGTCCTAATTACTGTAGTAACCCTCAAAGGAAATGTGATGTAAAATTCTTTTGTTTGT
The DNA here is from genome assembly GCA_037975065.1 of Chaetodon trifasciatus. NCBI lineage: Eukaryota > Metazoa > Chordata > Actinopteri > Chaetodontiformes > Chaetodontidae > Chaetodon > Chaetodon trifasciatus. The sequence goes on along the minus strand of JBBMOE010000026.1, from coordinate 5,259,690 downwards.
ACCCATGTTGCTATGTAACTGAGCCATCATTTGGATGCCACTTTTAATTTTTCCTTATGTGCTTTCTCCGGTTTCTCAAATGTAATTAGACCTTCATGTTAATCCAATCCCCACCATCGATTGTCCGTCTGTTTGGCCATCTGCCTGCTGATCTGCCTGCCTGGATTTCCACTGCAGCCATGATGGCAGTTCACACACATACGATACAGCAGATCTGATGCACCTCACTGTAAACACAATTTGCAAACAGGATGTGACACACAAACACAAGAATAAGACATCAACAGGGACTGAGCGAGCAGGAGCAAACTAAACATGCTGTCAGAGGAGGCTTGCTCCTCCTCCAAGGAGTTACAGCAGGAGCTCGCAAGCTGTCGCGAAGCTCACCATGGCGACCCAACAGGACAGGCTGCTTGTTTCCATTCTCCTCATCCCTCTATTCTCATACTCCTGGTGTATTTCTGTCTTTTCCTGTGTCTGTCTTGCTTTCCTTCACTCCGCTCTCACTCCTCCAGGAGTATTGATGCTGAGTGTCTTAACGGTCCAGCAACCATTTTAGCTTCACTTCATGCCCACACTTGTTTTGTAACAATTGAGGCAGTTAAACCTAGAATCAGCTCACTCTAGATCATATAATACCACTTTGTTTCAGGTTTTTGTCTTTTGATTATCTATTGTTCTACATGAGGTAGCCAGAAATCAATGAAAGGCAGTGAAAGGCTACTCCCATGTGGCTGCTCCAAATCTATATATGTCATTATTACTTTTTAAATTTCTTATTTTATTGCAAGTTGCAGTTGGTATTGCCCAATAGGAAGAGAGGTAAAAAAAAAAAAAAAGAGGAAAAAAGGAAGAGAAGTAAAAAGCATCACATTATCCGCATTATCCTGGCAAGCTAACAGTCAGTAATGGGTGAAATAAAACAAATAAAGAGACTTTAGCTCTCAGGTCAGGTTTGTGTCACACATTTTGTAGCTCAGCCAAGTTCAGTCAGGTTGGGTCTATAGGATCTATATATAAGACATTCACTGCCACTAAATGTCACACTGGGCATGTGGCCACAGCTCTCCCCTAACCAGCCACAACACTTTCCTGAAAGCTACCTCTCCAATTCACAAAAAACATAATCTTACCACGCTCATCATCAGAGAAAAAGCAGTTCATTCAAACTCGACAGAATCAAAATAAAATTCACCATAACCACTTTGGTTAGTCTCTCTGCTGTTTCAGGAATCACAAACTCCGAAATAAACACTTAATTCACAAAGTAGATGTGAAAACAGTCTGGCTTTACAGTGTTCGTTCCTGCTGTACATAAATAAATATGAATGAACATAAAAGTTTTCAGCTTAGTAAGGAGCCATTTCCTTCCTCTACAACATAATGATTGGCTCGCGAGCTATCCTGCTGATGCTAGCTACCTAAGACATGAAATAAATATGCTAAAGATAGCTGAAGTCTGATCAATTGAATGTGAACGCCTTCAGCTGAACGCTCCAAATTGCACTCTGCACTTTTACAATGCTATGTAGGAGATCACGCTCTTCATCTCTTTGTGAACTTGGGGAGGGCTAACGGTTTCACAGGGAAGGACTCATATCAACACACATGCACGGCCGCCTGTTAGGCTTGTCGCCACTAATAAGTGAAGACCCAATGATGCAGACCTGGACACAGGACTTATGAAACGAAAAACAGTATTTATTAACAAGGAAAAGGAGGAACAAAAAGCGCACTCGAACGAGTGGAACAAAAGTAACCAAAAACGCACTCAAAAGGAGTGGATAATAACAAAAAAAGCTCCGACGAGGCGGGTATGAATCCAGGCACGCATGGAAGCGGCAGGTAGGTACTGAAACAAAAGAAAAGAGCACACTATAAGTGGCTAAGGCAAAACAGTGGAACATAAACTCTTTCTCAGGAGGACAAAGGAGACGTAGTACTTACAACCAAGAGACCAGACACCATCATGGGAGGATGAGGAATAATCCGGCACAGGTAGGAGAGAGTTCTCTCCTTAAATACTCTGCCAAATCAGGAAGAATGTTTCCCAGGTGAGTCCAGAGGGAGGCGGAGCTGGCTGAGGTACGGGGACGCCCGGCCACACAGACAGGGGAGAAACAGACAGACAACAAACACTAGGAGAAAGGGCAAGGAGACACACTAGGAGAGACAGGGACGTAGGATTCTAACACCGCCAGGCTACAAAGAACAGAGAAGCTCAGATTACAACATGAACAAAGGAAGTGTGACCTTGTTTTCTTCTGATGCCATAACTCCACCCTATCTTCACATAGCAAATCGTTGTTTGGTTTGTCTATTGTAGGCTACCGTAGAAACATGATGGCCAACTCTGTGGAAGAGGGCCTGCTCTGTCTGTAGATATAAAAGGCTCATCCTAAGGTCACAAAAACATGACTTATTTTCAGATGATTATACACGAAAATCACAAAACATATTATATTCTATTTCTTCCAATAGATCCTGTAAATCCTACTCACTGGACCTTTAAAAGATAGGAATGGCTGATTTTGGTCTCAGAGCACTAACATGGAGAATCAGTTTGAGGAATGAATTAGTAACATCTCTACTCTACTGTGACTCAGTTCTTGCAGTGAGCTCAAAGTGGTGCAATCCATACCAAACTGTGTTATCACGACTATTCTGGAGAAGCTGCAGCACTGATTGACTCTGAGTATCTTTCTATTGGATAATCTCTAATCTAATACTACAAGTATGAATAGGCCATTACCAGAGGACAACACCAGGGATAGCTTGCATAGGAAATGCATAAAAAACTGCTGAATGCTTGTTTTTCATAAACTCCATCTCATCTCGCTCCACAACATGTTATTCCTATGAAAGGCATTTCAGACTCAGTTATTATGTGCATTTGAAGATAAATGATTATTTATATTTTCAGTTTGGCATCAAAATGTTTGAGTGGAAGACAAATTGCACACACTGACGCACAAACACTCCTCTTTTCCTTTTCCCAGCCCCATCTGCCCTAAATATCTTGGCTCTAGCTCCTGAGCCCCAGCAGGTGGTGGAAGGTGTTGCTAGGGGGGTGAGAGGTGCCGGCTGTTGGGTAGCAGGGGGAGGTTGATGGGGCTTTGGCAGGTACAGCTGCCTCTGTAGGCTCCATGGGGATGAGTGACAGTGAAAAAGGAGCACCTTGGAGACCGGGGGCAGGGGTTAGACAGTTAGCATGCTGTTCACAAAGCCTGCGGGAATACATAATCTTATTACTGTCAGAGGAAGCAGGGTAATACATCTGCAGATGGCTGCAGGGCTGAGCACTGAAATTCTGTCAGAGGTCCAGGAATGATTATTGTTTTATAGATTCTACTGAGGCTGAAACATTTTGCAAATGTTTCTTTTATGTATCTGGTTGCTTAAATTCAATTGTATTCTTAACAGGCCCCACAAACCTCTTATTGTATTGTGATCTGCTCTGGATCATTGCTTGCTCCTTCTCAACCCCTCATGCAATGAGTTTGTGGCTGAGTCAAAGTCAAAGTATTCAACGGTCACTGATTTTACTTGACAATTTTACAGAGTGCACTCAGGGCCGGCGATTGCCGAATGTGTTGGGGGCGCCCTCTAGTGTCGCCCTTGCTTTTTGTCGCCCTTAACAATTACTCATGGAATTAGAACGACAAGCGAAATAAAACATGTTTATTAAACATGACTATCGTAGGGCGCCCCTCAGCCGCACGTTTACTTGTCAATGTGATTATTAGATTGAATTGATGAATTTGTCGATCATTCCGGCGGGGGATAGGATGTTTCAGATACATGAACATGAACTCTATTTTTGCCAGCATAAGCAGGCTACTGCATCTGAGTTTAGCCATGGTTTTGGGCAGTGGACTCCTTAGCTTATTCCACAACTTCCACAATCCACAAAAAATCATATCCTAGATCGCCAGCTAATGTGCTGTCAGCAATATCTTCAGTCCTTCGACCTCTTCTTTCATTTTCAATTTTGCCCCGCCATCTGGTTTCGAAAACCTTCAGAATAGTTATGAAAAGTAGGCTACAGTCTCTACATTCATTATAGTTAAAAGGCATTCTGTTTAGTGAGTTCTCAACTAGCAACACAGTGGGGGGGGGGGGGTTCACACTTCTGTAAAGTTTCCCTCCAGGAATATACTATTATACGTATATGTTTTTTTTTTTTTTTTAATTGGCCAGATGCACTCAGGCAATATTTGCAGAGGCTGGCACCTGGTAGAGAAAAGACGCCAGATCCTTCATGTTCACCTCCCTCTGAACTTTGTAAGTACAACTAGTACTATTGTTGCTGTTTTTCTTATTGTTATTATTATTAGCAATTATTACTTTTATAATCACATCACATTAACACTACTAATATTAATCAGTAGTATTATTTCACCTTGTAACAGCTGAATAGTAATAATAGTAGGGGTGGTAGTAATTGTAATTTATCTACCACAAGTTAAAATGTTTTTGTACAATGCAACTATGTGATAGGATGATAGAAATTACCAAATGCAATTGTGTAATGAAGAGCATGGATGGACTCATTGTTTACAGCTGCAGGAGAAGGGACATCCAATAGTAGTACTCCTTGGACCAGTGACACACAGGCCAGGAACACACAGCCCACATCAGGTGAGTCTATTTAATAGTATCCATCCATACTTTAAAGTACAACAGAAGAAGGTTAGCATATACAATAACTTGTTTTCTTAAAGACGTTCAGCCACATTCAAGGTCATTTCACTTATTTATTATCATTATATTAAACAATATTTATAAAATATGCTTGAATACAGGTGAAGGTGAAGGAACATGCAGGACCACATCGAGCTCTCAGGACACCAGTGAAACACAGATGACTGAGACCAGTGACACGCAGCCTGAAGCAAGTTAGTACTTTGAATAACTAATTCAAGCCTACAATTATCTGACAAAATGTACCAGAAGATAATGAAAACACATGGAAATCACAATAACATTCCATCCCTATGAAACTAACTTCAACCACAGTTGTAGTCATTTTCACTAATTTAATTGAATACCGCTGATCTGGCTGGGGGGGGGGAGCTAACTCTGCCCAGCCGCTACATCACAGTCGCTAACATACCGTACGTGCTTCAGAGTGTTACTGTAACAATCACCATATTAGCTTCATGGTTATTTGTTGTCTTAGCCGTATATGCTGTTGTTGGCAGCGGCGGTATGGGCAGTTTCTCCTTTGAGGGTGGCTGTTGCTCCACCATAGCTTTCACTAGCCTCCTGACGCCGCTCACAGAGCTGTTTGACTGAGCGGCAGCCAGCAGCATGAGCAGAGGGAGGGGGTGGGTCACAGTGTCAGACACTCCCTCAGACGCTCCTCTGGCTCTAATTGGTTGTTTTGTGGCGGGCGCGGTGGATTCTTGCAAATTGCAGTAGGAGCAGTAGGTGGGACCATTGAAGCCATTTTTTTCACAGATTACATGTTTCATGCACTGCTGTCTGAGTATAGCGACAGTTTTAGCAAATATGACAAAAAATTACTTTTATACAAGTTACCTACTGCAGCTTTAAGGGAAAGGTTATAGTTATGGCAAATAAATGATGGTTAGTCACAGTGAACTGGATTTAGAGAATATTTAACTTTTCCCACTGTGAAAACATCAGACAATATTTACCTTCCAATGGTTCTGCTTGATTGCGACCCGCAGTTAAGTGCTGCTGCCTTTTACTGGTTGTATTTGTGCCATCATTGATGGGAATTTGGGAAGAGTATCTGCGTCCCATCCAGTGGAAATGCAGCTAGGGCTGCAGCCTGCATAGCAGATTGTTCACCATGAGCTACAGTGTGCACCTTGGGCCCTGTAACAACAAGGTTTATTATTGCTGTAACTAAATCTCCAGTAATGGTATACCTTACCAGTAAAGATGTTTAATGTGATGTACACAGATTTGCATATACATATGACCACATAAGAGATAGACATGGGATATTTTAACTTTTATTTGGTTGACATTGTAGTTGGCTTGTCTCATATGTGTGCAGTGGTGATGCAGGGCTGGTTCCCCTGTGGAAATGATGCACAATATTGTTTTACTCAAGAATGGTGAAATTTTTAAGTAGGGTGTGAGATTCAAACTACAGGCAATTGTAATGGTAAAGTGGAAGCAGCTGGTGCCATGCTCAAACTTGCCTATGCCTGTTCGCCCTCTCCCATGGTGTTCAGGTGAAATAATTCCCTGGCAGCTCGCGCACCTTTTTATGAGTTCTGGGAGGGCTGCATTGTTTAAATGTATTATTTATGTAAGCTATTTATTGGTATCTATTAAGTGTATTTGGGTGTGTAAATAATTATTAGTGTTAAGGCTTATGCCTTTGAAAAGTTTACTGGACTCAAAAATGCAGGGATGAATGTACAAAAGGAAAATTTCTTTCACAAAATTCTTAAACAGAAGGCACACTCTTGAGGAGTAGAACTGAAAAACACAACTGGAGGGGTAGAGGCAGAACGAAACACTGGATGTGGCTACAAGGCACTTAAAGAAAGAAAACTTTTGAGAATCCAAAAGCAACAACAAGACTAAATCCGACGTAAGTAACAGTCTAGGTGATTAAAAAACTCTAAGATATTGTCTAAGCAATACATAGAAAAAAAACATTTGACACAGGAGGGATCAGGACAAACTGGCAACCAGTGGTGAAGAAAGCCAGACTTATATACTGCAGTTCTGATGAGCCTGATGTGCAACAGGTGTGCAGGTGATTAGGCAGGAGGCAGCAGAGTGGGTAAGAGGGCATTCCAAGCGTGTGGTCAGAAGATAGTATAGAGACACTGAAAGGATGCTTGATGTACATTAATTGGAATATTTTTCATGACACAAATGTAGATGAGGCTGCTGAGACAGTTGTTTGTCTGAATAACATTAGGAATCAGAAATGACAATACTTTGTATTCCAACAACAAACCATACCTGAAACAAACATGAAGGATTGTATGAACAGAGAAAAAAAGGCAGCCTTCGGAAATTTTGACTGGTGCAGCTGAAAACGGTACAAAATGAACTGCATGAATGATTAAGGAGGAGGGGCACCGATGATGCTTTTAACAATACCTATCTTTTGGAAGATGCCAAAACTGCAAAGAAAGAGCACCAGTCCCTTCAATCCACAGTATATACAGTTTGAGCAGCCTGTAATCAGGGTACCATGCCATTGTTTTGTTTTGTTTTTTTCCATCCACATTCTGCAAAGACCTGCCTCTACTATGCCTCGTGATTGGATCTGACTCTGACATTTTTTGTAACCCAAAGAATCAAACCATACATCTAACCCTAACCCTGACCAGGCAACAAACACTAATCAATCTGAGGGACATCAAGCAAGTCCATCTATGTCCTCCACTCTCAGCACCAGCTTTTACCCTCTGGCAGATGATAAAGAGCATTCAAGCTGCCACTCAATTTTTTGAAAAACCCATTTGCACTTGGATGTATACATTCAGTATGAATACTTGTATGTGGTTGACTGTATCTTTTACATCCTCTGTATGTAAAATGTAAAATGATATTTGTTAAATGCATCAACATTGAACCCAAGAAACATTTTTCCAAGGAGACAATAAAGTATATCCTGTTGAATGTTATATATCAATGTGAATGAGAATGGGAGTTGATGGCAGTCTGTGGGATGTGGTTTGTGTTGCATATCAGCCTCAAATGTTCTCCAACACATGGTAAATTCTCAGCTTTCCCTGAACATAAGTAGCTTCTGTTTCCCTCTCAGCTTTGTTTCTGCTCCTCCTCTCTGTTGGCCCGCAGTGGCTCCTCTCCTTAGTGAAATGGTGTCTCTTTCACATAATGTCTCCCTGGGGATGTTTTAGGCTTCATACATTTCCACCTCATTTACTTTGCCAGCCTGGGGACTGCAGACTGGCTATGACTGCTCACTGTGTGTGTGTGTGTGTGTGTGTGTGTGTGTGTGTGTGTGTGTGTGTGTGTGTGTGTGTGTGTGTGTGTGTGTGTGTGTGTGTGTGGGGTGGGGGTGGTGGTGGTGGTGGGGGGGTTGTTGTTGTCGAAAAATGAACTACCTTGGGGAAAGACAGAGTCTTAGATGTGTCTAACTGTGTTTTAGTAAAAATGTGTGGTATTAGGATCTTGCATCATCATTGGAAGTGATGTGGAAGTGTTGGAAATGTTGGAAGTGAACAAGGATTTTACTGCAGAAACATCCAGACACATATGATTCTGAGGTGGAAGATGTATTCAAATGTTGTACTTAACTTGAAGTAGCAATACCACACTATAGAGATACTCTGTCACAAGTTCAGTATTGCCCCTGCAATTATGACTTATGTAAAAGTGCAAAAGTATTGGCATCAAAATACACTTAAAGTACCAAAAGTGAAAGTGCTCATTATGCAGAATGGTCTATTCTAGAATAATATACAATATATAATTGGATAATTAATACATTTATCACTTAAATGTTGTAAAGGTGGAGCTCATATTAATGACTTCACATTCTGAATGTGCAGAGTAAGTAAAGGTATCAAATAAATGTGATAGAATAAAAAGTACAATATTTGCCTTTGAACTGCAGTGGTGTAAAAGTGTAAAGCAGCAGAAAATAAAGCTATTCAAGTGAAGTACAAGTCCCTCAAAATTGTATTTCATTACCGTACTTGAGCAAATGCAGTTACTTAGTTACTTTCTACCTGGCCATAGTCTGAAACTGTGCATCTTCCCTTCTCATCTTCCTTACATTGACCTTACAGTGACCAACTGATCTAGCCATCATTCCTCTCAGGCTACCACCCGCTGGAAGGACACACGGCCATTATTTCCCCACAGTATTTGTTTAATTGTTTGTGGGCTCTGAGGGCACTGAACCGAAGCACTGCACAGCGTTTTATCAGCCTGCAGCCAATGAAATCTACCGCTGAGGGAAAAAAAGACAGATGATTGTATTAGAGTATCTTATTGCTGCTTTTTTTCCTTTTTTTTTTTTTTAATTTCTATTACAACCTTACTCATAAGAAACCTTTTTATATGCACATTTTCAAAGATATTAAGTTCTATATTTGCCTGTTGACTTTTTTTAAATTTCTTTTGGCTTCTGGCAGCATTTGTCGTGTGGAATTGACAAAATGACCAACAAATGATCAGTCAATTAATAATTTAATTACGTTTTTGTCATGTTGCCACTCTTGTGCTCTGATTTTGGAGTAATCCTTTTTCTCTCTTTCCCTCTGTGCCTGTACGGAGGCGGGGCATTCTGCTCGGCAACAGGGTTAATCAGACTCACCTGCTTCTCATCCCGCAATCAAGCCGGCTACTTAAGCCAGCCCCAAACTTGCTTCAGTGCCAGAGTATTGCTTCTGCTTGTCTCATGTGCCCTGTTCTCGAGCCGATCTCCTGCCTCACGTTGTTAGTGCTAGTGTGTATACGTTTTCCTTTGTACTTTATTCATCTCCAGTTCGAGCATTCTCCTGGACGCTTTTTGTTGTTAGTGAGTATTTTGTCTTTGTTGCATTTTGTTTTTCGTTTGTTACTTTCCCCTTCATGGTGATTTTCAGTTGTTACTTTCTCCGGATGAGCGTTTTCCCTAGATGGTGATTTTCTGTTGTTACTCTGTGTAAATAAACTGGTGTTTTTTGTGCTCTGCATTTGGGTCCTGGCCATTCCTGGCATGAACCGTAACAGTTTTGGGGCTATCTCTATGAGAAAATTGAATATCTACGTTTGCTGACATTCTATAGACCAAACAATCAACACAGTGAATGTAGTCATTTGTAGCTCTCAGTCTCAGTCAGCATACACACAAACCTTTTTCCCTTTTACAATGAGTAATCATTCGATCTTCCCTCAGCATTTGACTAGAAACAGTAACGTCAGTACTGACTGATAGCGAGGCCTGTCCTTTTTTAAACCAACGGCTCTATTTTAAGGTCAGGCTTTAATTGTTTTGAACAGACTGACTGAGGAGCAGTAGTTTACAGTTTATTTATATATGCTATCAAAAGCAGCCTCACACGTCATTAGGCTTTGTTTTGTCACTCTTCCTGCTGGTTGGCATTGATTGCCTCTATGAATAGCTACACTTTGCGAGATGACAGACACACACAGTGCAGAACACAACAACACAAATAACAGGATATCTGGTCGGCTCAAAGACACCGCTTTTGTAATCAAGTAATGGAGAAATGCTGTGATATTTTCTCTTAAGACGATATGTGTGACAAAGAGATACACAGTGAGAAAGTGAGTACATGATGCTATGAAATTATTATTATTCTGAACGGGATGAGGCGGCTGAGAGGAAAATGCGGACCTTGTCGGTTGCCATAGTGATGAGTGAGCTGATAGTGGTGCAGGACACAGATTGCTCAAGTGTGTGTTAGTGGAGCATTTGTGTTGTATGGCAGCATGTAATTAACAGCATATTTTGAAATTGTTGCTACCAATGTGGATATTTAAATTCAGCAGAATTTAGAGCAATATTTTTTTCACTTTGAAAACCATCTATCAGAAATTATGTGCACTGCTCACGTTTTAGATCATTTCAAGTTTTGCTATTTCAAATTTTTGATTTTAAAGTCGATATAATCGATATTTTGTAATGACAAAATATTATAAATAATGCGACAATATGAATCTGCAGTTACCTGTTACCTGAATCTGCAGCTCTCCTCGGCTTTATAGAGCTTTATACTGAGTTTCAGCTCATTGTTTACCTGTCCAGTTACAACTTTACTGTTCTGGTTCATTCTCGGTTATTGTTTTGTGGTGAAGCTGTTTTGAGAGAAAAAGGTCTGAAAGCCCACTGTACTATACCTGCTCAGCAGCAAACAGCAGACAGACACAGTTAGAGACTAGCTGGTGAACACAGTGGAGCATTTAGCAGCAAGAGAGTTGGTGGAGACCAAAGACAGAAGTAAAAGTGAGTGAATATTGGGCTTACATTCATCAAGTGAACACAAACACGACTCCAAATGAATAATTATGTTTCTCCATAACTGCCAAATGTGTAAATAAGCAGCTTGCTAACAAGGTCACCATGTCAACTTAAAAGGTGATAACTCAATGTTTCTGCTGCCAAGTGGCAAAACAAACAAACAAACAAACAAACAAACAAACAAACAAACAAACAAACAAACAAACAAACAAACAACAATGAGACCTAATCAGTTTGTGTAGGCTGAAAACATTTTTGGCAATACTTTATTTTAACACCGCCATTTAGCATTAGTATATAAATATTTAATACATGGTTTATAGTAGACTTAGATGCACTTGTAAGCTGCTATAAGTGATTAGTAAAGTATTTGTCAACAACTATAACTCTTCCTTTGGGCAACCATAAGTGGATGCTAGTGTATCAACTATGGACCTTAAAAAACAAGTGGACACAGCCACGATAATGGCAGCCATTGGCTTGTGGTCTACCATTTTGAAGCCTTAAGTTTGGCATTTTGGCCATCGTCACCTTGGTTTTGTAGAGGCAGAAGTGATCATATCCAGATCAGGGGTGGGGCTTGTGGACAGGCAAGCCAGGCAATTGCTTGGAGCCCCCGGCCACGAGGGGGGCCACAGCCACTTATTTACAACAATGATTATTGATAGGCCTGTGCTTTCAGGGACCTCTGTTGGTCCCTGGACCTCACTTTGAGAACCACTAATCTGTTTTTTCAGTATTCATCTCAAATGTCCCAGAAATTGTGCATTTATGTGTGCAAAACCTAATTTTTGTGGCGTGTATGGGTGGGGTGGGGTGGGGGCCCCAGGGATTACTTGCTTGGAGCCCCAAGAGACCCTAGCAACACCACTGATTCAGATGAGGTGATGGAGTTGGGGAGGAGTGAAAGGTGGCTCTGACTGAGAACCTGAGAACCCTATGCATGCCCACCTGTTCGAGCAACCTGACTGCATCTGGCACCTGACTACGTCATGCGAAGTTGCTGCTGCCAAAACCTCCTTCTATAATTTGGAGGTAAACTTTATTGCTAAGTATTAAGGTAATCTTAATAGCTAAGTGCATACATTCAGCAAATATTACATACAAGAGGAGTAATCTCATAACATTATTGACTTATTGACTGAATAGTTATCTTGCCATGAATGCAAAACCCCCACAGCCTGTGGGTAACACAGGTTACCATCCTCGCAGGGCCAGGTACTGTCAGCAGTGCTGTGCTAGTTGCTGAAAAACAGTAATTAGTTAAAACAGTTATTAGTAGTTAGTTAAAACACATATTTGTAATATTCACATTTTTTTCCAATTACTTGACAGCTGAATCATAATTTACAAAACAGGAACAATAAAGTAAAATGTAAATCACCTCTGTGAAAGTGTACCATTTGAAATGATGTTACCTAAACAGGGTACTCCAGGCCACATTAATTCAGACAAATGATTATCTAATTGAAGTACTTACATGCCTTAAATTACAGTGATATTTTAATTTTCATTAGCATGGCCTTTCTTTGCTCCCACAGTGTATGTGCTGACGAGTGTGTGTGTGTGTGTGTGTGTGTGTGTGTGTGTGTGTGTGTGTGTGTGTGTGTGTGTGTGTGTGTGTGTGTGGTTCAGATGTAATAGAGTTGTTCCCTCTGGTCAGATCTCACTGCTGAGCTGACTAGTGTGTTTTGCATATGGTACCTCTGTGTCTCCTGCTGGCCTCCTTCTTTCTGCCTGACCCAGCTTTTCTCCTCTGCACAAGGGGCTCCTGACAACAAAGCAGCACCATTATATTAATCAGTAAATCTCTTCAGTCCGACCCTGATACACAGCATTAATTAGACCACTGGTGTTAACAGTTTGTACCACAGTTTAATTTGGTGTGGGTCATGTTATGTCATGGTTGACATGTTTCAGTATTGTTCATTGTGGTTCCAGTGTTTACTAGGTGTGGTGGAAACAGGTGGAGTTTAATCTATTGTCTGAGTAAAAAAAAAAAAAAAAAAAAAAAACTGTGAAAACTGTGAAAATTGTTAGGACCTGGCAGTCTGTCTCACTCTTGTGTTTCCTTTTCCCTTTTCCCTCTGTGGATTTTGTCTGTCTGTCTCCCCCTGTCTGTACAGCTGGGTGTGTCCCTGCACCTGGCCAGCTCCGCCTACCCAGAGCACACCGGCCGCTCATCAGGCTCATTGGGCACAGCTTAAAAGGAGAGAGCTCTCTCCTAGTTGTTGCTGGATTGTTCCAGTCTCTTTCCTCCTGAGATCATTTCCAGGCCTGGTCATGTATTCAGTATTGTGAGTACTTTCTCTCTCTCTCGTTCCATCGTGAGTGTGCTAATGTGTTTTCTATGTGTCACCACTTAAGGTGTGTTTCTTTGTTTCAGTTGCCTGCCTGCCACTTCCACGTGTGCCTTGCCTCAGACCCGTCGTTACGGAGCTCCCCTTGCGCTTTTCGTTGTAATAAATTTTTGTTCTTTTACCTGCCGTCTCTCTGGTCTGTATCATTGGGTTCTGTTGAAAAGCTTGGTGAAAACCGTAACAAAAATGGACATGATGAAACAAAATGCAGAATGATTGTGGCTGTGGTTAAAAAGACTAACGGTAAAATAAAACATCAATTGACACGCTACTTCCTGCACTGACTGAACATTACATCATAAATTGTCCAACATGAATGTAACTGGTCAGGTTGTCTGCAAACATGTTGGAATAAACATAACATGAGCCTTAATTTTCAGATGAAAATCTGAATTTAGAATGGAATTTAGCAACACATTAAAACAGTCAACAGTCTTGCTTTTGTTAATGTTTTTGTCATCTACATATTGTGTAGAACCCAAAATAATAATTTGTCTCTTGTTCAGTCATTATTCATTGAGCATGGCTTGCAATTTTCCCATTTTACTTTATAGAAGAAAACAAAATGTCCATGTTTACTTAACACACACTGATAAATGCTCACACAGTTGGTGGGGGTGACATTTTCCAAACCCCTGCTGGAGTGCAAGGTTAGTGCTTAAAGCTAGAGGTGTTGCTTGTAGAGACAGATTATTTATAACATTAAATTCTCAGGGTGCTAAATGTGTTGAATTATCAGTGTCACTGACTGAGTTAGCAACTTTGTGCCTTTCAACTTCCTTTACTGGTGCCTAAAAGCTTGATCACTGGGTTGGTGGTTCAATCCCTTCCTGTCCATATGTCCAAGTATCCTTGGGCAAGACACTGAACCACAAACTGCTCCTGATGGTCAGGCCAGTACCTGGTAGCTCATGGATGTGTACCACATCTACACATCATTCACCAAGAAAGACCAGACCAATAAGATATGGATTTATAATGGTTTAATGCGTCTTTCTTGTCTGTCTTCATGGCTTGATCTATAAATGGGGCATGAAAATCACAGTCCTAATGGATGGAGGGGAGCATAGATGATGAAAGATAATATATTAGGATGATATAGGGGATGAGAGAAAGGAGAGATGAGGGGAAGGAGGGATGACTGATTGAGGGTTGAAGGGAGGGTGGGATGAAGGGATGAGGGGAAGGAGGGATGACTGGTTGAGGAGATGAAGGGATGAAGGGAAGGAGGGATGAAGGGATGAGGAGCGAGAGAAGAAGGCTGAGGGATGGCAGGATGACAGGAGAAATCATGGTCATGGATGCATGGATGGTATGAAGACGTGGTTCCTGTATTCAAAGGAGAGACAAGGGAGAGAGAAAAAGAAAAGGGGATGGGGGGAGGGGTGTGAAGACTGAGTCGAAGGAGAAATGAATGAATCAGATGAGCTTAAATACTTTTGTGCGGAAATGCGATGTGTTTGGGGTGAGATCTTTGTTCCCAAACCTAGTTATAAAACTTCATTCTCTTCCTCTGCTCTCCTTCTATTCTGCCTCTCTTTGCTAAATTCATTACTGTAGCTCCCTCTCTCCTCTTCTTCCTGCTCTTTTCATAGCAACATTGTCTTATTGTCTTGGCCCCTGTGTCTCATAGAGCCAAATACACATGGCACAGAGCAGATAAAGAGTCAAATATTGCATGACAGTAAACAAACAACTCACACAAACCTTTGGTTTTCTCCCAGACAAAGGAGCTAAAAGTGTCTCTGGCCCCTCACATTTGCAGATCAATGGAGGGTGTTGAGTGGAGCTCTGAGTGAAGCCCCATTTGTTTGGTAGCTGCCTCTGACCCAGAATGAGCAGGCACAACAAAACAAGGGCAGGGAGGAGTGGGTGAGGGATGAGGGCACGATGGTATGTATAGTGGGTAAAATGGGCAAACATGCCAGACACCCCCCGCCTTAATTTCTGAGAGAGAAACCTACTTTATGACAACTACTGTTATTATGAAAACTTGTCTGACAAAAATCTGATCGATTTCCAGTTTCTACCATGAACCTGCTTTTTTCAGCACTGAGTAGTGTATGCAGTCTTCTTCACAGGCTGCATACAGCCCCAATAAGAAGCCATACAAGACGCCTTACCTCCACCGAAGAGGTAAATCAGATAAGTCTCCAAATGTTGCCTGAGAGGCACAATCCAGGGCAACATTCCTTGTCAGCACCTGTGATGCTGGACAGCTGAATGGCAACTCAGGCGACTCATGCATTTGAGTGAACTGCATATCTGGCAGTAAAGCAGGTTGGGTGTGTTTTTCCTGGGAAATACTGTGATACTGTTTGGTAATCTGCTGCGCTATGTTGTGTATGTATAAAAGATGATCCAATAACTCTTCCCTGTGTGCACAGATGTGCAACACGTGTTAGGTTTGTGTTTGCACCATCAAAATCATTTACCCATCTGCTTTACTTAATATGCAAACAGGTGAGCGGTTGCAGAATCACAAGGGTCTGTCTCTGTCTCTTCATCCGGCTCACTGTCATTCCTGCCTTCCTTTCTATTCTCCCACCTGTCTGTGTTTGTGTGCACTTACCTTCACTCTGTGTACACACCTGTCACCATGACACATTATAAAAATGTGGCACAGGATAACTGAGATGGCACAGTCTTGATGTTTAAAAGCTCTTGTAATGATTTTGCAAAAGGGAGCTGAGGTATTAGAGAAGCCAAAATGGACAACTATTCAGCTGTAACTAGTGTCAAGTCTCCGGCTGACTGCAAAAATTCTTTGAGAACACAATTTCTTGTGTACCAAAACAGAAATAAACATGCAACAATGTCTTGCAAAGAAACGGAGGAAATTTGGCTGAAATGTTGGATGGAGAGATGAGGACAGCAACTCTTGTTGGAGGTGAGTCAACTTCACCGTTAAGCTCTCTGCATCTGAACATTATGATCTGGATTATAAGATTTGTCACAGCACTATTTTACTTGCTGCTTTCAGACCGTTTCTTTGGAAAAAAAAATCTAACTTGTTGACAATAACCTCAAGAGAAATGACCAGAGAAAACACTTAGAATGGTTAACGAGTAACAAACACCCAGTTTTAGTTTGAACATTTGTTCACACATTCAACAATGCTCACACTCTTTATCTCTTTTCACACTGCAGAGAGAAGAGATTCCTGTTTGCACGTCTTGATAGAAGGGCATGAGATCAGAGTGAGTGATGCCTTGTAGTTCACCAATGTAGAGTATAAAACTAGTTCCCAGGTTTTTTTTTAATATGATCTGGGGCACAGAATTCTAAACTGTCTCTAGAAAAAAAAGTGGAGCAGCCAAGTGTACAAAAGTTGGGACTCTAAAGCATAACTTAGATAAGGTGGCTGAGTTAAAGGCAGTGTTTACTGCATCTGAAAGGCAAGTTGTAAAGAACTCAAGATCCTGGGACCACAATCAGTTATGATATTATTTGAAATGTAGATTTAGTGGTCAATTAATCATTAAACACCACCTCCTGTATGAATATATCCCCAGACTGGACAGGAATGGAACCTGATCCACCCAGTCAGGATTCCTAAATCAGGCCCAACAATCCTGTGTTGTCTCTGTTAATCTGAAAATTTTTAAAGCTGACCTGTTGACACTGACTTGCACGGACTAACATAAAGTCCCCCATATCTCAGTTAAGCCAGGTTCACAGTACATAATACTTTTCTATGTTTATTATCGAGTCAAAATTCTTGCCTTGAGAGACAGCTGAGAGACATGACAGACAATATGTTGGTCCTTGACCAAAAGTCAAAAGCCAAAATGTCTGATATGCTAGTCTTTCTTTATGGAGATGACCCACATGCAGCATGGGTCGTCATCTCCTGAGATACACCACATGAGATAAAATGATCGACTGTCACGCCCTACATCTTTCAGGCTGGGCTATTATTGGGTTAATCATAATCATGTAGTCTGAACCTGGCCTCAAACAGCACTCTGCTGTCATCAAGTGGAGGAGTCGTTCCATTTTTCACCACCTTTGGAGCAGCACCATGATTTCCCTGCATGACATCATCACATGACATCATTACTACAGTCTCTCTGCTGTTCAGCTTCAACGTTTCAAATCCAAATATAAAAGAGGAGCTGTACTACATGAGATTATACAGTATATGTGAATTCTAAATTAGGAGGATTAGGAGAACATGAATCCACTTGGATGCCTTGTTATTCTGGTGCAGGCTCATCAGTCATATGATTAAATGTACTGTATGCGATGTGTGTGTACATCAAGGTTCAGCCTCCTCTTCTGTATGCTGTCATACAGGCTCTCAGTCTACCTCTGTCCCTTTCTTACTCCCCTCCCTCTGCTCTTTCTCCCCCTCTGTCTCTCATCCTTCCCCTCCCTGGTGAGCAGCATGGTTTGCAAGCGAGTGTGTGATCTGAATTTCAACATCAGTGTCTGTCTACCAACCAGACTCCTGAGATGCTGCTGCCCAGAAATTCTTCTTTTCCCTCCCCTCGACTCCCACCCTGTTGATTTTACTTCTCCCTCTTCGTCTCTAAGCTGGCAGTGCAATGACACGTCTGAGTCAGAATTATATTCAGTTAATCGTCTTGGTAATTTGTACGAGCTATAGCTGTCAAGTAAAAGCCCAATTTGGCTCTCGTGCAGTGTGCTAATTTTATGAGCAGGGAAACACGACGAGTATCTAATGGAAGTGAGTGGCACACATGGTATATATCAGGCTAATCAGTGAAATGTCACTGCGGACTGAGTCTCCCTGCTGCTGTCATGGGAACAAAAGCTCTGAATTGCTGAGGGATTCTGGGCTTGTGAAACCTTGAACTCTAGTTATTCATCTTGCTTTGCTCTTCAATAGGTTTAGTGATCACAGTTCCTTTCAATTCAAGAGGTATTCTAAAGAAAGGTGCTGCTCAGAAGTGTGCCACTTACATGATTTCTGTTGGAAGTATGAACAGGACACAGGTTAAAACTTGAAAAGAGGTTTAAGATCACTTTGGCACACATAACAGCAGATTAGTGGATAACAATAACATTTCAAACATGGAAATAATGGAGAGAATTCATGTTGTATTTGAAATATTGATCATTTTAATTGTTTCCTTCTCTGATTGTTAGCACGGTATCTTGATTCCAATCAAATTTGGAGGACATTTCAGCTAATTTCTCACAAACTGCAGCACATTCTACTTTAAGATGACAATTCTTCCCTTGACAATTGACAGTTGTCAACAGGAAATACAGTATGTGGAGACAGAGAACAGTTGAACATCCAACAGCATCACTGCACTTACTTGAATGAGAAAAAAAATCTGACATATATAATTGCTGGTGGTCTATATATCACATTGTGTATTTTGATAAAAAGTGATAATTTATAGCTGAATCGAGGTCTTTTTCTTTTGTTTGTTCTGTTCTTCATGCCTGTCTTCAAATCATTGTCCTGAAGAGCAGCGCTACCTGAACCTGGAAGTCTCTGAGAGCTTTCGCTGTGGCAAGCTTGGCGCTCTGTTCAGAGTGAACGACAAATCCAAGAAATGTTTGGCGAACCAAACAGCAAGCAGTCCCACCGAATCCTGAATCCAATGGAGGCAAGGCGAGAGACATAGAGACACAAGGCGAAGGTAGAAGACGAAGAGCAATCTGGCCATGGGTGAGTGTGAGAGAGCCACTTATGACCTGCACTGATTGGAGATGAGTCTTAGGTGTGCGCCAGGTGATTGGGCAGGTGGACGTAGTTCAATGGAGTTCTGGCTGACCAGGTGAGCAGATGAGAGGGAGAGTGGCAGCAGGTAAGGAGTCGACCAATGTGACAAGGTGTCTCATTAATGGAAATAAAACTGTTTGTGACTAATGAAGCTATTTATAAAATATCTTTTCCTGAAAGGTATTTACAAGTATTTGAATGGTCCTGTCCTTTAGCAACACAATTTTTTACCACTTTTTTGTGGTTAGGTTCTCAGTTTGTCTCTCAGAGAAACAAGCGAGGTTCACCACTTTAGGAACACATGACGGTATAAAGGATATTACTACATGGGCTCAGGAACACTTTGTAAAACTGCTGTCAGTAAACACAGTTTGTTTGCAGTCAACTGCATTGTGTTTTGAACAATGCTCTACACAGTTTGCCAGCTTTTTTTGAATCAGTGTTGTAAATATGAATCTGGCTTCATCCAATACTGACAAATTAAAAAAAAAAAAGTATTGTCATTGGATGACAGAACTGTTTGGAGATATAATTCTTTCGGGATAAACAAAGCCAGTTCAAACATCCACAGAAACTGGCAGCTCCATCAGTGAAGGAGCTCAGTTTTACTGCTCTGCGGCCACTGTGGCGATAAAAGATAAAGCTGTATGCTGTGAGAGAGCTTTTCTTGGATTTCCTCACAAAGAAGACCATACAGTACTTCAGTGATTAAAAAACTTGCTTGCTTTCCCTTCATTAATCTCTCTTGGTGACTTCTTAATTTAAACTTAAAAAGGAAACTGTAACCTTCATTATCACATTTAGCAAGACGAGTCAGTCTCAATTGAAACTCTGCCTTGCTTTCATATTTGTCTGTAGATAGATTTGTCCCTTTCATCATGACTTATGTTGACATTCATGCAAGTGACAGACTGAAAGTCTTATCTATCCTTGAGGTTGTCTCTCTGGTGATGATTTTAGTCAGAAATGTTTTATTGGGTAGCGTTGCAGAGAACACGAATTGCAGAGTATTGGTGAGATAAATACAGTATGTAGCTCCCGGTGTGAGCATACCGAATGTGAGAAGAACATCCTCCTCTGTTCTCATTGAAATGCATCTCAGTGGAGCTCCTGTTTCTGCTGCTGTTACAGTCGCCTCTGCAGCTTGAACAAGCCCCACAGAGACACACACAGTAGAGGCAGCAGTGGACGCAGCAGCAGACTCACTGCAGCCCGAGGCTGGACGGACAGACACATCATCATCTGGAAAGGGATCATGGAGCATCAGTAACACATTGTCACTGGTGTTTGAAATGAAAGAGAGATGGTTCTACTCTGTGTAACAACTTCTCAATGCTGGCCTTTCTATTCAAACCGGATGTATTTGAGTGTGTGTGTGTGTGTGTGTGTGTGTGTGTGTGTGTGTGTGTGTGTGTGTGTGCGCGTGTGTGTGTGTGTGAGGTGTTTAGCGACTGACTAAGCTGAGTTAAAGACATATAATAGGATAGAAGATGCCCTTGGCATTATTTTTTACCATTACACTACCACTAAACATATTCATCATGAGTATACAATATTTTGGTCTAGACCTCAGTTTTTATTTCATGCCAAAGTATATGAAATGTGATATAATCACAGAAGGAACACAACAGGAACCTGCTGACAGTTACTGCTACATATTGTAAAATTGCCATTGTGAACTTGTTGAACAGTCGCTTATTTACAAATTATTTATTTTTGTTCTCTTTGTGAAATGTCTTTGAGTGTCCTGAAAAGTGCTATATAAATATAATGTAGTATTATTATTATTATTTTTACCATTATTATATTATTGTAAAGCTCCATAAATTTGAGGAGAACTGCAGATTCAGGTGATTTTTGTCTGTAGTTTCATCATTACCAGAGATTCAAAGTAACATTATCAGTATATAAACACATATATGACTTTATGTATTATAACTCCAGATTCTATGAGTATAGGCGTAGCCTTTAGAGCTGTCACTATTGGTTTTATTACTACATTGCAACATTTTACTGCTGTAGATTTTTATGGTTGAGCTAATTTAAAGTACTTTATATACTGTTGGCTTGCTTTATCTATGTATCTGTCTATGTCGTATCTGTACAAGGCCAACTTTAAAGCTGCAGTAGGTAGGATCGAGAAGAGAGCAGACTCAGCCTGAAAATTTGAACCAACACAAGTTCCACGTCACTCCCCCTCCCTCTCCGCTGCACTCATGTCCTACTTTTAAGCCCCTCCTCCCTGCGGCGTCTGCGGGGCTGCAATGACAACCAGTAACGTTAGCCTTAGCATTGGAAACAAGCTAACTCTGCCCAGCCGCTACATCACAGTCGCTAACATACCGTACGCGCTTCGGAGTGTTACTGTAACAATCACCATATTAGCTTCATGGTTATTTGTTGTCTTAGCCATATATGCTGTTGTTGGCAGTGGCGGTATGGGAAGTTTCTCCTTTGAGGGTCGGCTGTTGCTCCACCATAGCTTTCACTAGCCTCCTGACGCCGCTCACAGAGCTGTTTGACTGAGCTGCGGCTGGCAGCGTGAGCGGAGGGAGGGGGCGATTCGCAGCCTCTGTGAGTAGTGACTGACAGATGTCAGACACTCCCTCATACGCTCTTCTGGCTCTGATTGGTTGTTTTGTGTCGGGCGCGGTGGATTATTGCAAATTAGACTAGGATCAGTAGGTGGGACAATGGAGCCGTTTTTTTCACAGATGACATGTTTCATGTACTGCTGCCTCGGCATAGGGACAGTTTTAGCAAATATGACAAAAAATTACTTTTATACAAGTTACAAATGCAGCTTTAAGTACAACATTTACATTACATACATTCTCTGAGATGTAATGAAACAGAAGTATAATGTTGCATAAAATTGAAATACTCAAGCAAACCTTGAAATTTGTTCTGTCATCCAGCGAACATCCCAACCCTGAGGTGTAGTCCCAGCAAGTCCTGGAAAAGTCTTTTGGAGAGAGAGAGAGACGCTGCACCGGAGCTCCTGACCATGGCAGGGACGGGGACAGCGGCAGATGAGGAGTCCCGTCCTTGCAATCAGAATCCAGATCTCCCAGTAGGGAGGCAGTAGAACTGTGAGGAGAGACATGTGACTCGTGCACATTGTCTGGCTCCCTTTCTGGGATGTCTGAGATGTTGCCGCTGTAGATTAGCTTGTCTGTCTTGTCCTCTGGAGGGAACCACCGCAGTCAGTCCAGCTTCTTTCACTGGTGTCCTCCACCTGGAGCACCATGTGAAATTATCACAGTGTACATATGGATTTTATTACAGCATTACAGCAAATACAAATACATTATCTCAGTTTCAGCTTTGTATCAGTGAAAATGTAATTTTCAGGGTCAGTTCATTAGTAACAGGCCTGGACATTTTTAGGGCAAGGCCACCTTGTCCTTTGATAAATATAATTTAATTGGGGCATTGTGGCCAAAATGAAGGGCAGATTGGTTTTCAAGGTAGTGAGTCCCCGGGACCTACAGGTGGTCATTTGATTTGGTAATCTGTATTTGTTGACAAATTGTAGAGTTTAACTGATGTTTGATGCTACATGTTATATATACATATAATTTTGGTTATGTTCATATTAAAATGCATAATAATAATGCATATGTGTATGTGGGTACTGGATATAAACCCCCCTCTCTCTCCGGGGAAAATATTATGCCAAACTCTTTTTATGAAATATGACATATTAACAACTCCTTACACATCTGCAAAAACACGTTACTACAGAAACATGGGATAAAAGGCTTCTATGTTGTATTTCCAAAAAAAGTACAGATATGGAGATTCTGTCACCTCTGCTCCTTGCCAGCCCGCATTGGTTAGCTGCACTATTTTAGTGTTTAATGTTGTTTAGGAAGTTGGCATATTACTTAGGAAAGCTGTTGAAGTTGATGATTTTGAACATGACACTTCCAGGTATGTCATCATCCCAAATTAGTATACTAACTTCCGAAAACAATTTTACTTATATAAGCTGCTAGAGTCTAGCAGCCAGACATACTGTTTGTCATTGTAAACGTGTTTGTGCAGATGTGCCAGCACCCAACTGCTTTTGGAAGTTCATACATTACAATATTGCAACAAGTAATAAATTCCATGTACGTTCATACTAAGCTAACGCAGCAATATCCTGGTAAAGTCAAAACACACATTAATACTTACACTATATAGTGTTTAGCTGCTTGTGCTTATCACAAAATGCAAATTGTTAGCTAGTGGGTTAGCTGTCATATCTTGACGATGTGGGACAAAACTCTTCTGTTGATGTCCAGCCAACGTGAGTTTGTTTAGTTTTTTTAGTGTTTAAATTGAGGAAATTTACAACAGTTCTTTTAGGGGCACAATAGCCAGTTAAAGACATGGCATGCCAAACTGGCTGGGAGGCATTACAGTCACAGGCTGCTATTTGGCTGTGGTATAATTCCTACCCTGTAATAATACAGAAATGTAGCCCAAATGTACAATTCTTGTACTTAGGAAAGGCAGAAAAATACAGCTTTTTGTTTTCTTAAATGTCCTTCCATCATCATGGTCTGGTGTCCCTCAGCTGTTTGTACGAGGTATTTGATCATGTTCAGATCATGTGATCAAGCTCAGATCAGATCATGTGATCAATCTCTGTAGACTGTCACACTGATTTTTCCCTTTCATAGAGGAAGCCCACAAGGACTTTGTGTTGTCTTCTGCCATGTTCTTTCTTTCATATTCACTTTCAGTGCAGAACAATCGATTCCAGCTGTGAGGGCCACTTGTATTATTGTTACTTCTATGACTTTTTTTTTTTAATGATGATGTGAGTTCCTCTCCAGTCTCTGGTTGGGAGGTGTGTTATTAAATGTCTCTCACATCACCACTCTCTTTCCCACCTTACTCTCTTTCAACAAATGCCACGTCACTGCAGCATCCTCTTAATTTAATTTCTACTTGTCCCTGTCATCTCAGCTTTCTTTCACCTCTCTACATCCTCACCGAAGTCAGTTTATGTTGGAGTTTCATGTCTGCACTCCGTGTTCTGAGCCTCAGGACTTTGATCTTTGTCTGTCACTGCCGACAGACAGCGTGGCCAATTTCATTAGTCAAACAATCCAATAGAAAATTACACCAGCCAAGAGGTGCCTGGTTGAGAGGAGATAGCTCAGTTTCACAGAGGAATCTGTCAAACACGAACTGATTCAACCGCCTGACGAGATGAAATGCTGGCCTCCTCTCAAACAACAATGAAAATTAAACTCATTGTAATTCTGAATCATCCAATTATCGAATCATTTTTAGTTCATGCTACACCTTCTCTCATCTGCAAATTATACCCTTTGTTTCAATGACTGCTCTCACACATTATCATCATTAGAAATATCATTGATTTCATAAAGCATGTTCGTGATATTTTGGAGGACTTCCTACACACTGCAATTATAATTATGATTTTATTACATACTTTAGGTATGGCGCATGGAGTAAAGCTCATTTTGAGGACGTGGAACATAACAAGCCATGATCCTCTTCAGACCTATTGTTTATTAAAATGCCAGCGAGTTAACATGCATCACCTGACATTTTCACCAGCCAGTTAAATAGTCAGGGCATGCAGGGAGGAGGTGGTGTTGTCTTTCACATGAAGTGGCTTCGATGACACCAGAAGAAAAGATTGTGGATTTACAGCCTTGCTGCTCAGGGATGAGAGTTCATCCCCCACCTGTGTTAAGACAACGTCAACCGTTTCATGTTTACGTTAGAGCTCAATTTCCATGCTGTCATTAAACGGTTTCCACAAAACATCACTCTGTTGAATCAGTTCATCCCATTACATGTTTTGCACATTTAATGTCATTGATAGTGATCCATGACAATAATGAAAGACAAGTCTCTTCTAACTGAATTACAGGGCAAAATAATTGAAAAGGCCTTGCGTTGAAAAAAAGACATGAGTAGTCTGACCAGTCCATTATCCCAACGAGATTACAGCAAAGACAAAGTCAATATGAGACAGTACACATAACAACCATGCAGTCGGAGATTGAGTGCATCTTCCATAATGTGCTTTCTTTACTTAAAGGAAACAGTGCAACAGTGCCAGCAGTGCCTGAAGGGATGAATTTGTGAGTTTTTCCAATCTTCCAGTATTAGGCATTGTTCATCCTTTATATCAAATGAGCAGCTTTATTGGTATATAGTGGTCATAAAGCAGCTTTTGCTTCATTGTCCTTCCAAAATATTTCAAAAGCTGCACAAAGCTCATGACATGTTTTGCTTTACTTACGGTGTGTTGATTCTACTTGTGTATTACCTTTACAGTAAAGCTATAAAAAAAAAAAATCACCAAATGTCTTTGTATGTTGTATCATGAGAGTAGATGGAGTAATAAACAAATGGAGATGACGCTAAGATTTAAATTAATATGCTTGTGAGGAAGCCTTAACTCCCTCACTATTTGTTAAACCCTTGTTTTTGTTAAGTAAGGTGAACAGATACTCTCACACAATTTCTTTGTTTTCTTTATTAAATTTTAGTTCAATAAATTGATTGAGAAATACAAACTTTGTATAACTGTACTCAGCATTAGAAGCAAGTTTCTTAAGAATCTATTAATCTCATGTGGTAATCAAAGTTTTAACCTGTCAGAGTGTGAGTCCTTGTGGAGGCCATCTTGTGCTGGTGTTCAAAGAGGAAGCACGCCTGAACAATAGCCCTTTTATGGGCTGTAGGAGTTCTCAGATTTGATTGGTCAAAGAATGAGTGATGAAATGACAGGTAATTAAGGCAAATGCTGTGTGATACTTAAACGATTTGCTTATTTTCAATGTATGGTATTTATGATAACATATTGAAGAATGAGATGAGGCTTTGTTGTATGAGCAAACTAAGAAAGATATTGTGTATTTGTGGTTAACCTTGTCAACCCTCTTTCCTGCAGTGCTGACCTGATCGGTTTGAACTGGCAAGGCGGGCTCCTATGCCATATATGTGAGAGCACTGGGAGAGAGGGTGGACTGGTTTAAGAAGAGCAGCACCAGATGTGTTCTAAGCTGAGTAATGGGAGCTAAAGTGTATTGTTCAGGTTTTTTTTTTGTTGTTGTTGTTGTTGTTTTTTTTTCTGTTAGAGACTGACAATAAAAGTCTGCCTAAATTTTTCAGCATAACTCCCTGCCTGCATGATGTTTTTGTCCTCTGCACCTCATTTTGCGACAATGCTAAACAGTTATTAAAGGTGCCCTGTGGAGTTTTCTTGTAAAGTTTACCTGAAGTGTTTCTCATCCGAACATATGGTGTGTATCCTTATCTAAATCAGACTTTTTAAACATTTAAAATCCTGCATTGTTTACATCCTTGTTTACTAGCTCCTGGTCTTCTCCATCATTGCGTCTGTTGGTACATTAGTGTGTTTCTGTTGCATTACCACAACCAATGTTGATCGGGATTATATAGCTTGAAACTGAAGGACGGACTTTGTAAGCATGCATGTGCATCCTCATACACATGCACAATGCAAGCAAAACAGGACCTCACTTAGAAAAAGTATTTCTCCATAGTGCTACTAGTGGTCCAACAGGGTACAATAATGGGTACCTTCAACAATAAGATGTGTTAGAGAACTAATTCAGCACTTGTATCCACAAACTACCAAACACTGATGAGAACAAACCTGATGAGCCACAAAGCCTCCAAGCAATCTTTTCTGTATTCTTAGGTATACAGGCAGAAGTTCAGTTTAAGTGGGATCTTATTTTATAAATCATCAAGTTGAGTGTATGGGTTTGCATTGTTCCTGCAGCACATACAGCCACAGTAAGTAAGATGGGTCAGTCAGTTACCACTGGCACTAAACCAAGCTGAAATATGGCTCTCAGTACTCAAGTTTTCTTTTCACCACTCCTACTTCCATAAGTAGTATGTACCAGTGCATACTCAAAACACTGCAACTGCAAAATTCTCAGATTTCATAGTCTAACATTTTTTTGCTGGTACCACACTGCAGCAGAGTCCAGATCCTTGATGCTGATACTGAGGGCTGAGGACTACATTAATCTAACTGTGAAGACAGTAAAGACAGCTGTGCCTATATTGATGTGGAGAAAGAAGGGGACATCAATTGAATGGTAGTGAACTAAACAGGCCATTAATCTCTGAGGGGACCAAGGGCATCGCTCACTTTAGTCTTTGGCCAGCGGTTCCTATGGCAACCGTAACTGGAATAAATAGGGATTTCCTACAATACATTTAACAGTACAAACACCCTGCTCCTGAACCTGAACACACACACACAGATGGGCTGGAATTCAGTTGTGCCATTGGTATGCAATGTGTTTGGTGAGGTGTGCTCACTTTAGCCCATTACAGTGGGAAATGAGACGCAGCCCTCACCCATCATTACTGTAATTGACTAAATTGCAGCTACATGTATCTCCCCCCAGCTGCTGCCAATTTAGCAATGGGAACATCCGGTGTAGAATAAAAAATAAATAAAAATGACAGTTTTCTCCTGGAGAAAGATGATAAGCAGTTATATTTATATTTCTATGTTCCTACCACGCTTACAGTTTGTGCACTAATGACACAAGCAGCTTAAGGGACATGTTTTTGTTCAATTGCTATAGATTATTTATCCTATATATTTTTAATGCAAACCAGTAGTGTTCAGATTTATATTGTATGCTACATGCACTGTTTGGTTTCCATTTATTTAAGCACAATATGGAGAATAACATGGAAAGACGAAAAACCTGCTTGAAATTACCCTTGTGTGGTGCTGATGTAAATTCTGTGAATTTTGGGAACTGCTAAAAAGCACTGCCTTGATGAAATAAATTGTCCAAACTGTTCTCATCAAGAATTAGCCGTTTAAATGTACAGTGCTTGGAGTGGCCATGGAGGTAAAAAAGTATACACTGAGGCTGCATGAGATACATTAGTGCCCACACTGTGGTTAATTCATGAAAAATTGTTCATTGTTATCATTGGTGGAAAAGAACTAAGTACATTGACTCTGTACTCTACTGTTGTACTGTAATTAAGTACAATTTCAGGTTTCCTTGAGTAATTGCATTTTATGTTAGTTTATACTTCTACTCCACTACATTTCACAGACAAATATTATACTTGTACTCCCTTACATTTATTTCAGAATTTTACTGATTAATTTACAGATTCAGATTATTTATACAAAATATCACCAACAAATTAAATATGATGCAATATTAAGTATGAAGTGACAAGCAGTATATAAAGCCTCACCATTAGCAGCTGCAATATTAAAGTGATACATACTGTCTATCTATATCAATAATTATAATCCAATAATATAATATATATTGTACTGAAATGAGCCATTCCGCATAATAAATACCTTTACTTTTGGTACTTTAAGTATAATTTGATGCTAATATTTGTGTACCTTTACTTAATTTGAATGCAAGACTTTTACTGGTAACAGTATTTCCACACTATTGCTTTGACTAAAATAAGTACTTCTTCCATCACTCACTGTTAAGCATTTTCTATCTGAAGCATTGACATTAATGGAAATCATGCAGCTAAACCACCAGTTTAGTGCTACGCACACACAAAATAGGCAAACACACACACAGGCAAGCATGTGCAGATTCGCACACGCACACACACACACACACACACACACACACACACACACACACACACACACACTCCTCTACACTTTTCCTCCCACTTGTAGGGCCTCTTCTCACCCATTGTGAAAGGAGAAGAAGAATCTGTAGTGTTCTCACCCCTCCTCTGCCCCGGATTGATTTTATGTGGCGTTCCAAGAGGAGAGCAGGATAATGAGATCACAGCATGCATTTTTCATGGACAGGATGAAAGCGCTACAGACATGGTGCAGAATCTACATTTCAAATAAACTGCAGCCCACGTCCCTCCCAAAAGAACCTTTGCCTTGGTAAAAGAACTCATCCCTACCAATGGCAAGACAAATGATAAAAGAAACGGTGTGAAGAAACCCAAATGGAGATCTTAATTTAACAGGTCTTGCTTCTAAAATTGCTTGATTTGGAACACAGACAGATTGATAAGAAATGTATAGCTATGGCTTTATTCACACCACACTGATGGGAAGGATCTTAATAGTTTCAGTGTAAAACATGCAAGGGCTGGGAAATAAGACTCTTGATCCTCAGAGAAGATACACAAGTTTAACTTTTCAACTTTTTAAAAAAAAAAGTACTCAGATCTTTTATTTAAGTAAAAGTAGCAATACAACAGCGAAGAAGTACTCTGTTACAAGTAAAACTCCTGCATTCAAAAATATGAGTGGAAAAGCATTAAAATCAAAATTTATTGACAGTGTCACAAGTAAAAGTACTCATTATGCATCATTATGGCCCATTTCAGAATAATGTATGTTAGTGAATAATTATTGCTGCATTAATGGATTCATTACTTTAATGTTGCAGCTGGGATAGGTGGACCTCATTTTAATTACTTTATATACTGCTGGCTAACATAATCTATAATAATACATCATAATTTATCTGTTTATTACATGTTATCAATCTCAATCTACAAAATAACTAAACAATCAATAAACGTATATCAAATAAACGTAGTGTATAAGTGTGAAGTATCAGAAATGTATCAGCAGGATATTTGTATTTTTTTCATTGTTCAAACACAGGAGTCTCACCTAAGATTTGCCATCTGCAGGCTGCCCAAAAATAGACTTGCAGCCGTTTCCTCTGGCTGTGCAAAGGGAGACAGCACAATAACAGTGATTACATTCTGATAAGGACAGTAATTTCATTGTGATAGGCAGGAGCCTGTGTGTGTGTGTGTGTGTGTGTGTGTGTGTGTGTGTGTGTGTGTGTGTGTGTGTGTGGAGTGCTGCCTTTCACCATGCAGATGTCATGATGTAAAGGCATGTTGAAACTGCTTCAGCCTTTGCCTCTGAGAAACAACAATCATTTTATATATATCTACATATTCTGAAGCTCAAGTGCATCAGAGCTTTGTGTGGTCTGAAATAAAGCTGCTTAGAATCAGTGGGTGACACCACCGCACAGACGTGTATGTGTAGCCGACAGAAGCACTTCTGTATAACAATGACATCACAAACCAATCCTTGGGCTGATGGCCTTCCACTTCTCTGCTGCAGGTTAATGCAGACACATGAGCTTCAGTTTCCTTGATGGAGCAATGGCAGAGGGTGAGGACAAAGTGATCTCCTCTGGAGCTGAAATTTAAGTGCCAAAAACTGCAGTTCTTCAAATGGCCACTTGAGACTGGCTCCAAAAGTGAGTCAGTCCCCACGACCATCGGCAACCAAACTAACACAACTCACAATTCAGT
Organism: Chaetodon trifasciatus; assembly: GCA_037975065.1. Classification (NCBI taxonomy): domain Eukaryota; kingdom Metazoa; phylum Chordata; class Actinopteri; order Chaetodontiformes; family Chaetodontidae; genus Chaetodon; species Chaetodon trifasciatus. The sequence goes on along the minus strand of JBBMOE010000026.1, from coordinate 5,229,353 downwards.
GCAGTCTGCAGACACCAGCTAGGAACTTGTCAACAGCGAACCACTAGCTAGCAGTGCTCAGTAAGTTACTTTCAAAATGTAATATATTAAATATTACTAGCTGCTGTCTTTGAAATGAAATTGGTTTCTTTACAATATTACTGTCTGTGTGGACTAATGTGTTACTGATTAAACTATTTTTGAGTTACTTTCACCAAAATAAACACATAAGTATGGCTAGCATTTTATACTACGGTTATATAGGGTTTGTAGTAATAAAGCTATCTACTGTTGCCCCAGTCCAACAGTGTTAGCTTACCTTGTGACTGGTTCTGACAGAGATTGTACTGATAAGCTTTATCAGATGAATTTTTCCTCCTCTTTTTACCTCTAATTTTATACTCTGCAGCTGCCTGCATTGGCCCCGTGCAGGCTCGAGTTTCAGCTGTGTCTCAAGCCGTAACTGTGACCTGAAGCTTTTATTTATGCTTCAAGTCTATTTTTTTCAAGGTTGACGGGCAATAAAAAGAGACTGAATAAATATTCTTATAGCAAACTCAGCTCTCTGGACAGACAGCCACACACACACAGACACACGCACACAGACACACACACACACACACACACACACACACACACACACACCTCTTTTGCACCAAGTTTGCTGAAAGCTGGAGTTATAACAATGACCCACATTTCCCATCAATACTGTTTGTTTGTAGCTGTGCTGAAAGAGGACAATGGTATTTCTTTATATATCAATCTTAATCACATTCATTTTGCTTTCATTTCTGTTTATTTGGCCATTAAAATCTAACCAAATGATATTGGAAAAAAAATACAGTCACTTAAAACACAAAAACTACCATCTATATATACATGTACTGTATACTGTACTGTAATATACACACACAACGATCTGTGTAGGAGAGGTGGGAAATAGAAATATCTCACTTAACAAAACTAAATAAGAAGAGACACAACAGCAGTGCTGACGTGCTAATGTTCCACAGGTATAGAGTTTACAATGTTGAACATCCTAGTTTAGCCTGATGCTAATCTTTACTAATCAGCACTCAGCACAAAGTATCAAATTCAAATTCTGACCTGGTGATGGCACTAGGTGAAAAGTTATTACAATTCATCCTGAGGGGGTCATCAATGTCTGTAGCACATCTCATGGCATGGTGGTGGCATAAGAAAATCGGGATCAACAAAGTCAGTCAGCTTCATCCCCCCAGGACCATGAATTTCTGCACATCCAATAGCTGTTGAGATATTTTAGATTGGACCACTGGACCACAGTTGCCATCCCTAGGGCCATACTGCTAGTGTGGCCAAATAAACTCAAAGAATGATTAGGTAAATAAAGGATACAATAACAAAAAGTGGAAAACTGATGAAATACTTGCAGGAATGAATGGAAACAGCAGGGGATATCTTATGTATTCATCGTTCACTGGAATGTGTTTTGATATAAATATACTGTAATTTCTTAAAAGTTGAGCGTGAATACATTCCACATCACTAAAAGTAATTGGTTTTGAAGAGTGGTCTGAGCTTGAGGATTCCTCTGAGGTTTATTTACCACCACAGCTCGATGGGCTGGAATAATCTCTGTAGCTTCTCATTTGCTTTGGTTATTTCTGTGGGTCTATTTCTACAGAGGTCTGGACATTCAGCTGCCATATATCCTGATTGACTAACAGCTGACACAGTTTTCATGCAATACAAGGCAACTGCAAGCTGATAAAAAAAAATAAAATAAAAAAAAACTTTTAATCGGTTGGGGTTTGTGACGTAAAATATACTGTTTATTACCACCATCCTCTGAGAATCAGAAAATTACTGTGTCATGGGAAGAAAGAGCAAACACACACACACACACACACACACACACACACACACACACACACACAGCGCAATCAGAGACTGAGAAATGTGCTCTGCTGCACTGCACTTGCCGTTTCTAAGCCTGGCCCATCGAATCCTCTGGAGATCAGCATTAAGGGAAATGCTGAATGTTTTATTTACTAAGAGAGAGTCATTCCTCACATTGTTTGGACTGCTAATTCTTAAGTCTGCACTCTGCTTGTCTCTGAAGATGTCTGTCAAAGCTCTTCTCGTCCTTTTTCCTCTCCCTTTATTGCTCTCTTTCTCCAGCAAAGCAGCAGCTTTCTCTCTGAGGTCAGATCATGTTGCAGCAGCATGTTGGGGGAATGCTCCTGCTGTGGGTGCACCAGTCAACTCTGGGTAGATGGTCTCTTCTGCCTGCTGGATGCCTGGGGCACACAACTGAGTAGGTAGCTGTCACAACAAATTTGTGCGCCATCACACACTACGCTGTTATGTTTGGGCTTGGTTTGTCTCCTGCTCAGAAGCCCAACGAGGCAATCTTACAAGACAGAATTGCTCACAAAGGCAAAGTCAAAAGAGGCACAAACTGCAGCATGCTGATCATGAAGTGACATAGTATAGTGTTACCATGTGACTGCTAATGAGAGGTGTTGCTAGCAGGAAGCTTCAGCACAGCAGCAGCTAAATGCTAATGTCAACATGCTAACATGCTCACAGAGACAATGCTAATGTTTAATGAGTATAATGTTTGCCGTTTTCATCAACTTACGTTTGTTGGCATGCTAACATTGCTAATGAGTACAAAGTAGTGCCGATGAGGCTGATGGAAATAATAGATAATTTGAAAATGGTAGAGGAAAAATTCAGAACTCATCAAAATTCCACTGATTCATTGTGAGGGGCATGTGAATGTCTGTGCCAAATTTTGTGACATTGGCAGTGTTGTCAGGCCCGAACTCAAACAGGACTCAGACGCAGAGAAGGTCAGTGAGCAGACTTTTATTAAATCAAGAAACCCCCAATGCAGAGCGAACAAAAGGGCTATGAAAACTCAGCTATGAAAAACTCGACTCTAGTGAAAACAAAAATCACTCCCAAGGAGGAAAATACCAGATAAGCAGATCTATGAAATTTATCAAAATCAAAATCACTCTTCTCAGAGGGAAATCAAAAGGCTATAAAACTTTAAACTAAAGACACTCCGAATGGAGGTAGGGCGATCAATGAAAAAGGAAAGGACAGGATAGAAACAAAAAACTCTCCCAAAAGATGGAGGCTTGACTTAATACTACTATTACTATATGAACAAAAAAATCACTCCAAAGGGAGGCTAACCAAGAAAGCAAAAGACTCTTACAACTATAAATGCAAAACTTAACTACAAAAGTTACAACAAAAAATCACTCTGACGAGGAATCAAGACTTACTAGAGAGGCTGTGGCTGTGGACTATGATACAGGCTTTGGTGATCGGACAAGAGACGAAACACTTCGGCACAAGACAAAGGGAAACGCAGACTATTTAAACACATGAGGGTAATGGGGAACAGGTGGACACAATCAGGAATCAGGGATGACAAACGGGTGACACAAGAGGAAGGGCAAGTGACCTGAAACGAGAGGAGAGTTAGACTTTCAAAATAACACAGGAAATGACAAGACAATAACCCAAGACAGGACGACCTCACCGCAGTGTGACAAGTGTGGGATTGTCATTTGATGATGATATCTGAGAGGCAAACCACACATCACAAATTGCAAGGCTAAGACATGCATTCATTTTGTACAGTTGTACAGTGATAGAGAGCAACAATGGCAAGTTTGGCACTGGAAATTGCTTGCTGATCATGTATACAAATCTGTGTAGCTTTATCATATGAACTTTCTGTGCCTCTTGCATTATCTGATAAGATATCTATTAATTGTTTCCAGAATTCATTCTTAACATGAAGAAGGAACATTTAATAGCTATGCAACACAGAGCAGTCACAAAGATATCTAAAGGATAAAGAGTGTCCCAGTTCTGTCCTCTGCTGTCTTTGACTAAACCTTGAGAAGGGTTAGGGTTAGGGTTAGGGTAACCCTAACCCTACACTTCAGTGGTTTATGCTGTATTTCCTGTTATATGGTTTTAATGCACTATGTAAATCACTTTGGATTGTCTTTGTGTATGAAACGTGTACTATAAACAAACTTGTCTTGCCTTGTGGAAAAAGAGAGACCATCATTGTGTGATCATTTCCCCAAAGTAGTCATAAAATGTTCACATTCTTTCATTTACCAGATAGAGGATGAATATCACTGTGGGAAGAATTTCTTTGCTGATTTTCTCCCTTTTAGTAACAACAGACAAATTTCTTAAGTTGTGAGTAAACATTTGTGTCAGCTTATTTTGCTTTTGATATCAACAATCTAATCCAACATGTTCAGAGACAACACTACATGTTGCATACTACATGGCCAAAATTTTGTGGACACTTCAAACTGTTCAATATCTAAACCCCAAACCACTCTTAAATTTTCAGGCTTTCCATTTATATACAAGAGCATTTGTGAAGTCCAACATTTGTGTTGGGTGATAAGGTCTGGCTCAAAGCTGGCATCTCAAATGTGTTAGATGGAGTTGAGGTCAGTGCTCTGTGCAGATTAATCAAGTTTAATTGTAGGTGAGAGCTAAAATTAAGATTTTAAGATATACTTATATTAGTTTCAACTGAATTTCAAGATCCTACTTCTCAGTCAGCTGTATGTGTGCAGTCTCCCTGGTCCTCTGTTTCCCTCTGGACTTCACTGTCACTGTGAGAACTTGTCTAAAACCCTTTACCCACCAGACTCCAGGGAAATAAGGCTGTGTAACATGGGAGCCTTCAGAAAGTCAAGAACATAAATGTTGAACTGTAAAGATATGGATGAGACACTGGGTGACAGTCAGGGAAAAGAGGAATCTATTTATTTCATGTCCTCAATTGAAGAACTGTCAGTGTCTGTATCCCTGTGTGCCTGCGGGACCACTACGAAGCACTGCGTGTCTCTGACAAGTCCAGCCATGTAGCGAGGCCACTCGCTAGAGTCTCCATGGCAATGGCAGAGCGAGGGGGAAGCGCGGAGAGGTCTGTGAGGACCCATGTGGAGATCTCCATTGATGTGGACGGGACTGTTGCTGGAGAGGATGATTCACTCATTCAACAAAGAAAACAAGCACACAGAGGGGTGAGAGAACATAAAGACAGTTCAGAGCACAGAGCTTTTAAAAGACAGCCATGACTTGTTGAGTTCACCCTTTAAATCACACATTTGTCAGCGACGGCCTGACTAAGATGCAGCCTGGTAGTCAGAGTGAAAGGCCATTTCGTTAACACCGTTAATCACTCTGACATTGATCTCTTGTCAGCCATTTTCTGTACAGTGTGGATTTCAACTCTGACATATTCTTAATTCAGGGGCTTTGTTGGCCAAGCAATGCAAAGTCTCGCACTGCAGTATTTTAAATCATAGGAAAACAGTTGTCAAAGATTTGCATTACTTAAGGTAGGATTTCTCTTTTCATATTTATAACATGAGGAACTAGACGAGTGCACTCGGTAGAGTGCAGATGTCCACCAGGCCACATTCCCCTCTGGTAACACATAGGCATTATGTAAAACATTAGCTGGTGGTGATGAGAACTCATTGATCAAAATGGCACCCACCAATAAAAGAAGAGGAAGAAGAAGATGGATGAACATTAGATGAAGGAGTACCTGCCCAAAAGGCTAAAAGTTTATGCAAGTATATCACCAAATGGAAGAAGGCTCCCTCGTACTTAATGAAGAGCAACGTCGGTCAAAGTCATGCTTTTTGGAAAATATGCCACATGGACTTCAGTGAATCACACAGAGACAAATCTGCCATCAACCTCTCAATTGTCTCCTTTGCCACTAGCCTCTCTCACAGTCACAGCTGAAGTGTAATGTGCAAGTGATGTGCACATGTCATTCCAATAATACATAAATAAATACATAATAAAGTGCTGAATTAAATGGCCCTTTGTGTTTTCATTGATATCATGCAGGGATGTTCACAGCATTTCACTTTAAACCAGGTATCTGATTCTGAACACCTAACTGTAATCACTTACTTAAGATAGGAACTCGTTAACTCAATCCTTGTTGCTCTCATATTTTAAAGTAAGTGGTTGTCTAGTGGTGATTTTAGGATTCACTGTGTGCACTCTTGTCTAAATGTAAGGGGGGTGTGGACAGTGGTAAGAGTGGTGGGACAGCCCTTTTTCAAATCCCAGTGTTGACTGGTATGGTCCAATGCATATGCTTAAGAGCAGAGGAATAAAGGGGAGACAATATGCATGTTATATAGCAACAATTCCAAAACAATTTTTTCAATTTAAAAGTGAACATGCTTACAAAAGAATCCAGCAGCACTGACATGACTGCTATGTATGTTGTCTCTGGTGGAAACAAGATTTTCAACTGATCACTTCAGGCCCTACTGGCCAGTAAAGAACAATGAGGAGTCAGCGGTCAATGGCAGTATAAAACACAGCAGTCAGACAAATAGGTTGTTAAATAAATGTGCTTCACCATAACCACGAGAGGTCATTGAGCATATATGTAGTCATAAATATGTACACAAAATATTAAGCTGAAAGGTCCATAACTATGTGAGACTAGATGTGGTCAGTTATGCACACGGACACATGGAAGCATACACGCATACACAGATATACATACGACCAAACACATGATCCCCTCCAGGCTTAGATAAACATAGGCTTGATGGACAGGAACAGGTTGTGAACGCAGCTAACATGTTAGCTAATGTCACTGACTAGAAAATGTTAGTCAGTCAGCGAGCCAGGCTGCATGTCTTCATTAGCCTGTGTCTGATAATCAAGGAGTTAGTTATTTCAATATGTTACTTTATCTTTCTTCCTCTTTCATCTCACATATGTCTGGTAAACTGAATACATATATGTGATGCTTAATTGCCTGTGCTCTGGTGTTTAAATGCCTATAAATAGTATGTACATTAGACCTCAGCTCAAATAAGTTTGAGCAACTTAGTGCCATCTTCTTCCATTATGTTCAAGAGAGGACAGACATCTCTGCACCTCCAGAAATCAGCAACTCACACCAAAATAATCAAGAGGGATAAACAGCACTGCAGGTGAGAGGGGAAAAAAATCTTTTTGATCTGGGGGTGAACTGTCCCTTTAAGCTAAATCATAAACTTTAACGAGCAGATGCAGAGCTGTCCTCTGATCTTGTCCTCATTAATATGAGTTCAGGTTGATCCTACACAACATGGCTCGTCTGTTAATTGAAAGCTAATGATAATCTTACAGCAAACATTGCGTCCAACTGTAGGCTTCATAGCATAGTTCTGTGGAAAAGAACAAACGCACACACAAACACATTGTTTAACATAGCATCAGTTGAGGGATGTGTGAGGTAAATCTATGTCTTACTTCTACACTTACACTAGAAGATGGAAGGTGGAAGAAGAGAGTTGAAGCAGGGTTACACAAGTAGGCGGTGTGTTATTATAACCATTTGTGCTGCCAGAGAAATGGCAAAGTGAACTCTGTATTTGATGTGCAGCACATTTTTCTGCTCCTTTGGCTCTTGGAGAAATGTCACAGAGTGCATCATGTTTAACTTGTTTTGCTCCTTCCAATTTTTTCATATGTTTCTTTGCGCAGTTTAAAGTAGTGAGGTGAAAAATATCTTTGATCAGATCAAATGCAAAACTTTAATGTAGGCTGTTCACTTATAGTTGAAGCAGTCAGAAAGAGATATGAATTATTATTATGCTTGATGTAGCTTGTGTATTAATCATGTATCATCTATGAAAACTTCCAAGCATGTGTCTACTCAGCCTACATCACTGTAACTTGGTTTTCCCCATATCAGTAATATTCACTGAAGCTCTAATCTCTCTTGCCTGAAAGCTGTCACAGTATTTGCTCCTCTCTGTCCCGCTGTTATTACAGACATGATTAAGCTAACCGCAACCCCTTGACTCACACACTTGTCAAGCCGTGACAGTCATTTGGGAACAATGAACAAACAAGAATGCTCTGGATGGTTTCCAAAGAACAGGCATGACTGAAAAATGTCTGGAAACCAATGCTCTGTAATGATGCTCCCCAGAGATACTCAGTTAGGAAGGTAATATTCACATTATCATTGACCGGACTAGATTAAGAAGGATTTTATTCACAATGAATAAGGCCAGTGTCTGATATGTCTTGTCACTGGGATATACCTGCAGTGTATGTAAGACTGACATCAACAGCAGGACAACAGAGAAGAAGAAAGATTTTATACATTTTGAAGGTGAGGGAAAAAAGATAAACTGGGCAAAAGAGGAAGACAGAGACACACAGACAGGGTGAAGAAAGAGAATGAATCTTCCTGCTGAGTGTCTGGCCTGGCCTTTAAAGCCTCAGATCCTTTTCTTTCAGTGTGTGAAGTGAACGTGTTGTAAATGTTCCTTCCCAGACCTTCATAAATCATGCTGTGTTATGAGAGGCCCCACAACCTCTTTTTCATTCTCCATCCCTCTGCCTCTCCATCCCTCCTCCTCCAGCTCCTCCACAGCCTCGCTTTCAGGTAGAAATTCTGTTGCCATGGTGATTTCAATCGCTGTTATTGCTACAGCATGATGAGGAGGACCTGCTGGCAGAGAGGGAGGGAGATGCGTTATATTTACATTCCTAAACATTCACAGTGGTGCTCTCTGCCAGCATTATCTCCCTGACAGCACTGCTACCCCTCCCTCAGCCAATTCACTGGTATGTACAGTACATTACAGATAAAATGTGTATAATGAAGAAATTACAATAGATACAATACAATATCATTAAGCTACTTGTTACTACTATTTAATTATTTCATTTATTTTACATTTTATCATTATTTTGTTTTGTTTAGGTCTTCTTCTGATCATTTTCAGTCCCCTTTATGCCAACAAAGCATATTGACTGCACTGACCCTGAAATGGACTGTGGTGACCCATGCAGGGTGTCTCCACCTTCTGCCCAGTGCATTCTGGGACAGACTCCAGGACAGACTCCAGCCTCCTGCAACCCTGTAAAAAATGAAAAAGAATGAAATGGGCAAAGATGGTAAGATGCTGCATGGCATTAACAACAGAATAGTTGCCCCCAACTAATGTTACAGTCAGGCTGAATTTCCAAAGGATCAGATGTTATTTAATGTTTGAGGGGCGACACAAAATCAAATTAATTCCCTGAATCATCAACAATCTGGCTGTTGGACAATTTGAAATATTACATGGATTTCCATGACATTTTGTACAGACATTCATTCATGGTCCCCTGACGATAAGTCCCAGTTACTTTGATCCACCAACTTTTCCTGCAGCGCCACCATGAGATTGACATTTTGGGGTTTTAGTGAAATGTTTGGAAAACTACTGAATGAATGCTGTGAAATTTGGAGAAGATAGCCATGATACACAAAGGATGAATCCTATTGACTTTGGTGCTCCCTTACTAACAAGTGTTAGCATGCTAACATGACGAACTAAGATAATAAACATGATACTAAACACCAGCATGGTAGCATTGTCATTTTGAGCATGTTAACATGCTGAAATTAGTATTTAGTTTAAAACATCTCTGTGCCTAAATGCATCCTCACAGAGCTGGACAGACGTTCTGGCAATGATGGTAGAGGAAGGTTAAAATGTGTATGTGTGAGTTAACACAATGTACAAGATTAATAAAAACATAGAGTGTCTTCCCAGCTAAAAGGAAATAATAAAGCTGGGCTGAAAGGGAAATAGTGAAGTGGAGATTAGATCTGTGAAAAACACTTGTGTGCATTTTTACTGCATTTTTCAGCATTTGGGTAGCCATGTCATAAAATGATAAGCTACTAAGTACCTCCCTAATGATACATAGTGTGTGAATCTGCCAGTTTGTCTTATGGCAAGGCTTCAAGACACAGAGACAGTGTTGATTTAGGTTTCTCTGGTAATATAACAGTGACTGTTGATTTAGAGGGTTCAGTCTGCAGCTCACAGGCACTGAACGTCGATCAATTAGACATGCAAAGTGTTTCTTCTCCTTTGAGCTGTGCTGTACAAATACTTGTGATCTATGGATCTGTGCAGCGGTGCCAGGTCAATAACTTGCAGTTGAGACTTGGGATTGATTCAGATCTCAATAGCTCAGTCCTACTAATCTTCAGCTTGATTATGAATTGTGAATACATTTGTTTCCTATGCAAATCAGAGCTCTGCCTGTCAGCTCTTTATGTGTTGATGGATTGTGCATGAGTTGTTTTTGTTGTTGTCAGTTCTATGTGCTTCACAGGTGTTTGTGTCAATCTTTGTTCCCTTAACTCTTCCTTCCCTTTAAGGCAGCTCACAACCCCCATTCTTCACGCACATCCTCCCCCACCAACCCCCCATTCCCACCCCTACATCCCCAATTATTCCCCAGCTTCCAGCAACACTCCACATTCAGTTGCATTGAAATGGGCCAGTTGCTATGGCAACCCCATACAGCAGCATATTATTCCTCTGTCAGAATTCAAAAGAGGATCAATTAGTGATGATGTCACTGCGTCAAGAGAACCACTCAAATCCTGATCACGATTCCTGCTGAGCGGCCAGCTAGGGCCTGCATGTGTTATTATGTACATACGTGTATGTGCTGTTTCTAAGACATACTGTGATCTGAGAATGAAGGAAAGTGAAAAAAAAAAAAAAAGAAGTGTGGATTCGTTCGTCTCTCTGCAGCTCAGGGAAGAAGATGAAGGCAGACTTGAGGTGCCTGAGTCACCACTACACACTGTGTGGGAGGGCTGGATGATAGCAGGATGGGGAATACAAGTAGAATGAAACATACTGACTTTCGGCATGAAGGGTTAGACAAAAAAAAAAAGAGAAATCAGATAGATCTTAGATTTTTGTTGCTGGAGAGGATCATCATAAGAAAACTGACATTTCTCCAAAAGCCAAAGTAGCAGAAAAATGTGCTGCTCATCAAACACTGACCTCACTTTGCCATTTCTCTGGCAGTGCAAATGGATATAATAACACACCTCCTACTTGTACAACCCTACCTTGAGGAAAGTCATCTTTACTAGAGAGAAGCTCCTAACCTGCAATATGTACCATTTGTTGACCACAGCTTGACTCTACTTTGAGTTGATAAACTGTAATTTTAATATCTAGTGGGATGTGGTAGATGTGTGTTTAAATGGACTGCATATATATAACACATTTCTAGTCTATTGAACATTTGAAGCGATATACAACACATGACACATTTAGCCATTCACACATACACCAATCAGGAGGAGAATTTGGGGTTCAGAATCTTCAAAATGCAGTCTGGAGGAGCTGAGGTTCCACCCACCAACTTTCTGATCAGTTGCACCCATCCAGTTGCCTACTCTTCCCAAAGGATTGACATTCATGCTTGTTTTTCATTCTCCTGCAGATAAGCAGAGTTTTACATCCATAACAGACAGCAGGTGAGTAAGATAGAGAATATATTTTTAGAGTCACTCTTTTAAAGGCCTCTCCTTCCTCCTCCGTTAATGCACCATAACGACTTTTTTTAAATAAGAGATTTAGATTCCCAAAAGCATTCACAGCCAAACTGTGAAAACTGGACTGTGCTGTGTGGCAAATCAACATTAAATGTTGGAGTATAATGTTCTTCAGATGAGTTTCATTGCAGTTTTCAATGCAGCAGGTACTTGTCAATAGATTCTCCACAGAACTTTAATGAAGGGATGAATTCACTCTTCCAGCATTCCCTCATTTAGTGACAAAATTGATTGGAAATGTTTTTCAGTGCAGGAGGTCACGTATCATCACGCTTTCATATTTTCTCTCTGGGAGAATAAAATGATGATGGTTGCTGTCCGTGGTCCTGATCTCTGTTTCAATCCAGTGACCCCTCACAGTGACCTCAGGGTCACACACTGACACACGCACACACACACACACACACACACACACACACACACACGAATCCCGCCCCACACACGCACGCACACACACACACACACACACACACACACACACAGCTGCTGCTGAATCTGGTGTGACTGGATTATTTATTCAACATAACCCGTTCATGTCTCACATCTATCATGCTGAATTGGATTTGTGCCTCTTCGCACGCTTGTGTGTGTTTGTGTGTTAAGAGTACGAGAGAGAGGGAGGGAGAGAGAGACACAGAGAGAGACGCTTAGTTGAAATGCGCGGTGCATTCTTCTGTGGAGGGCGAAGCGAGCAGCCATCTGCAGGGCAGCAGAATTGCTCGAAATAATCTCAGTGTTAATTCAGCCTTCATCGCGCTCACGGTGAGGAAATCGGAATTAATTTGTCAAAAGCAAAATTGCCGCATTATTTTTCCGGGAAGACAAAATCCGCAACATTTTGGACAAAGTGAAGTTGTCCTGGAGCCACCAGGGAGTCTTGTCCCCTCACAGTCCCGTGAGGGTTGATTTGTCCCCTGCGGAGTGCGCAGCCTTTCATCAGCCCGGAGGAACCACAGCGCTGGAGGTACATTTGGAGAATAGAAATACAATGGTAAGATTTTACAGAAACGGATGAATTAGAATGTTGTTAACTCAATTTAATCGTCACGTTTTTGCACGAACGTTGGCGTGAAGGATGATCGGGAGGAGAGTGGGAATGAACATGCCGGGATCATGCGGCATGTGTCGGCTGAGCTCGGTGAGGATACTCATTCCCTTCAGCGCCTCCTCACAGCCTGTAGGTTGCACAATTACTGCAAACGGACAACATTCAGCATGAAAATGAGATGACAGAAAAGCACTGCATGAGATTGTTAGACGATAAATAGCTCATTGATACCCATAACATGCTCTCCAACATACTGACAAATAGATAGTTCTAGTTGGCCATAGGCATGAAGTGGACATGATATGTGATGCTTAAAAATGATGTTGGAGTCAATGTTACATTGCTGTGATGGAAATTCTAGTTTTCATCTATGTTTGTGCACCTTTCATGCATGCATTATAACAGCAGTGGATCCACATATATCAGGCCTGTAACATATTGTTTGCAGGAATCCAGACACCCAACAATAACATTAATATTACTCCTTGCTTTTACATTAAAGATACAGTATTTATCCTCTGGTATTCCTGAAGAGCTGTGAAATCCAGCCCTTTGCATAATAGCTGTGACCTTGTAATGAATCTGCTGTCACTGAATCACAATTGCTTCCTTTTCTTCTTTCAGTGTGTTTGGGTGGTATAGGAAGGTTAAAACAGCAGTGAAAAGCCTTTCAGTCCCCTGTTCTGTATGTTTGATAGAGGTGAGCTTCCTCTTAGCGCTGCTCTCTAATTCATGTTTATAAATGTTCATGTCTGGCCAGAAAAGGTGTGTGGAGGTGTGTGTGTGTATTCCTGCATGTCCCTCTGGTTTGATTGTTGCAGATTGATTGATAAAAACAAGGCTCGTGTTGAGTTATTTGTTTACATTTCTGAATGCTCAGCTGCTGCCTCATTCAGAAAGAGTGATGAATGAGTGGCACATCCGCCCTGAATCCTAATTTGAGGCCAAGCAGCTGCGACAAGTCTGGCTTTGCAGAAACAACAGCAACGAGATCAGTGCTTGCGTTGACTTTTTGTGGAAGGATAAATACCCCTGCTGAACATCTGTGTGAGCTGTTTAAATATCAGAGCATGTTTATGCAGGGAAATATACAGTTCACATCTGGTTCAACACAATCACACAAACCGCAGAGTCCTGTTTAGATTTGCTTGACTTATTGGAGACAAAGAAATCCACAGTTCGTCATGAAGATCTTGCTGCTCAAACATTGGGTGAAACATTTGCGGCATAAGTGCACAAGTATCAGGGAAGAGCTTTTCTGTCTCTCAGATCTCTGTGATGCTGACATTTAAATTGCCCAATTAGCCTTGTTGTGTTGGCTGGCCTGAGCAGCAGAGGAAGGAGAAAGTGAGGGAGGAGAGGACATTAGGCAACAGGCCCAGTCTCAGCACGGCAACCTTGTAACACACCCAGTATCATGCATGACCCGAGTGTCATTTAGTCACATCAAGGAGATCTTTTCTGGATACCGATGCAGAAGGCTGCACATTATATGAGATTTCACCCATTATGTTACCTTTATGGGTCTTTAAATGTATTGTTTTCAATTTATATGAAACATTTGCATATTCTGTCTCTGCATACATGATGCTTAGACCAAGTGGAAAACTCAGGACACCATGCTTTCATGGCTGAACCATGTAAGATGTGTTGTGCATCATTTTAGACACATTTCTACAAAATTCAGCCAATTTATTATTTTGGGAAATGTTGGCAATCTCTAGAAATTAAAATTATTGTCTGTTAAAAAATGGTTTATCCACAAATTTTGCAAAGATGGACCCACCAGCAGACTTTGAGAGGTTAATTCACCCCTGTTGTTTCCTCAGAGTGTCACAGCTAACAAAAAAACACCTTAAAGTAAAAATGTTAAAACATGGCGACATCTCTACAAAGAGGTCCAACATGAAACATGAGCATTCAGATGATCCCAAAAATCCAAATCTGGTTCAAACTATTTTCTTTTGACAGCTAAAAGATTTTTCTCTTGTAGTAGAGGCCTTACAGTATGCAGGGAGACATGAATCTACTGAGCACCCTCTCCTTTTTTTGCTTAAAAAACTACACACAAGTTATTGTCTCATTGCAAAGCTACGACTATTGTTATGCATTGAATATTCAGTGCTCCTTTAAACATAAATTTAGCTTATAAAAGGATTTTTATTCTTCTATTCTATTTTTCTGGTATTATGTATTACTATTTGGTAATTAAGTATATTATTGGTATACTTAAATGGAACAGAGCAACAATCAATGTTAATGAGTACACCTATGGTTTGCCTGATATTATAGGTAAAAATGTATGCAAAGAAAAAGGTCATTATTAAAGCACTCAGATTCAGTATTCCTCCCACTGATAACACATTCATCCTCTCTTTCACTTTGCACCTCACTATGCCAGGACTGCTCTACTGCCAATAGTCACCATGTGCGTTTGTGAGTTTAGTTTGCACCAATTTTAACAAAACAGGGCCCTATGACTGCTGTGTGTAAGTTGCTCTGAGTAACACATTACAAAGTCGCCATTACAGCAATTCCACTGCTTTTGCTGGTAACTGAAAAAGTATCAAATTAAAATTTCATATTAAGTAACGCAGTTGCAATTACTGAACTTTAATTGGGCTCACTACTCTTTACTTTTGTGTAGGGTGTGGCAGTGTGAGGGTATTTAACCTGTAATGGAAGAAATGTATTCAGGAGTAGAGATTTGGCATTACTGTTTCCACCACAGTGCTATTGCTGAAGCTGGATTTACATTCACAGTGTATGAACTGCTACACAGCCAGAGTGGGCATGTTGATGGCATTGCACGTAACTGTGCAGCTAACTCTGAAATCGTCTGGAGTTCATATGAGAAAGCAGTTTTTGTGTTGGTGGGTGACACGATGTAGCAATCTTGCTGCCTCATACGGTCATGTGACTTGGGCAGCAGGACTGCTCACAAAGTTCTCATGTGACCTGAGAGCAACATTGGTGGCAATAATGCACCCCAATAGCATCTCTGTTGTCCTCATTTTGAACATTTAAGTTTTCATTTTCAAGGACAGTTAGTTTTACTGTTTTGAGTCTTTTGTTTTTAACTCAAGTGCTGTCTCTTTTTGCGTGTATGGTATGGTCCAGTAGGGTTATTTTAAAGCATGTCTTAACTGAATGTACGTAACAACTACGAAACCATGATATATACCATTAAACCATGTACAATTTCAAAATAAAAACACTGCAGCAGTCAGTAGCAGCCCCTTTATAAAATAATTCAAAGAGCTGTTCCATCAGGTGACCACATCCATGATCAGTTTATGTCCTGGCAGTGTCTGTTTGGTGGTCAGCTCAGCTGTTACAGTTGAACAGAGGTGAAAAAATGCTGCCTCACACTTCACTCAACCAAACAGATGGCTGGAGCGGCCTTTGTTCAAACCCGCTGGTGATGTGAGTTTAAAGTGTGTGTAAAACACTTTATGTGTGGCGACAGTCCAGCCTCTCTCACCACTACATCCATATTTCCTGCATTGTTTATAACGATGACAATACCATCATGACTGTTGTTATTCTTCATGTTAAGCTCCCACTCCAAAACAGTAGACTTCAAAACCTCAGCGATGTTGAGTCCAGTGTGTGCTTGGAAAAGAGTTCACGTCTGTAGGACAAAACTTTTCTTTTCCCATTTGCTGCTCATAACATGAGCTGTGACTGTAATAAAGCTCTGAGCAGCTCGTGAAGTTCACCCATCTGTGGTTATTGAGATGCCCTCAGCTTCTTTGAGGCTCTGTGTCACTTTAGCTTTTGTCTCTTGGTACAGCTCCCTTTGTACTCAACCGGGTGCTTCTGCTTGAGGTAGTAAAGTTTGTTGTCACAGTCTTTTCGCACTTCTTACATATTACTGTGGTTTGTTGTACATCTCATCTTTTGTAACCAAACCTCTTCCACATTACTGAATCATCCCTCTCTTTGGAACCAACTGCCCCTCTCGGATTCAGTAGCAATGTTACTTTCATTGTCAGCCATGCTTCTTGTTGCTGTGTGTAACAGTATGATATCATTACGTGAGAAGGCAGTGTTAGGCTTTGCCTTAAATACTTTACTGGACTCAAAAGATGCAGACTGGTAGGTGGAATTAATAAACAAAAGTAAAGTTATTAAACAAAATCTCTTAACAAAAAGCGCACTTGCAATGAGCGTAAAAAAGGGACACACAACACAACAGGATGGGTGGGTTGAGGCAGAGCAAGTACTGGAAATGGCTGGATGGCAACAAGGAAAGAGGTAGAGATGGGCATTAACTGGGAGACATGGAGTGGGGACGAACCCTTATGGAGTATAGGAACTTTAAAGCCACTGGTTCGTAGGGAGGAGCTTCGTTCCTGCGGTGGTTGGCAGACTTCTGTTTTACCCCCTGGGTGCACACAAGGGCTGCGCTGGCATTATCTGTGGCTTGGGCAGGTACCAAGGCTTTGCTCCGAGCACAGATGGTGCAGGCAGCGACATATTCATGTGCATCCACCACCAGAGACAGCCACCAAAAGTGATAGTGAAGGAGGGAGATGGTCCAGTTGGCTCCAGTGTGGCAAGTGAGGTGGGAAGCACGAGTCCATTGCAACACCTGGGAATGGACTAGAGCACAAGGCACTAGGCACAAAGAGTTTATTAGGTGGACCGTTACCTGGATCAGGATGCTATTGCTGGGCTTCCCAGACAAGTCTTTCATAGTCCCAGGGGAGTGCTGCGACAACCACACCAGCAGGCAGAATGGTGCTGAGAGTGGCATCAGGCTCGATGGAGAGAACTGGCGGGAGAGTGCACGATCCTTGTTGAACACTTCCCGAAGGTTATGATACACAATGGGAACTCTGGAGAGGTCTGGGGGGTCAGGTGAGGAGGTGAGTGAGTTGAAGACTCCACCTGCTGGTGGGAGAGCAGGACAAAGGCAGAGAGAGTGATAGTGGAACCTCCAACCCACAATTTTGCCAGGAAACCAATCAATGTCAGGGATATGGAGCCTCAACCAAGGAAGTCTGAAAATCAGAGGTGAATGTGGGGCTTGAATGATGTGAAAGGAGATCTCCTCATGGTAGTCATCAGACAGGAGTGGTATGGCGTGTTACCTCCGCCAGGAACTTGCTATTTAAGGCATACAGTTTAATGGGTCTTTCTAGTGCCTCTAGTTGGCAGCCAGCCTTTTCAGTGAACTGCTCGTCCAAAAGGTTGTCCTCAGTTCAAGAATCTACGAGGGCAAGAAGAGACAGAACCTCCCCTTCCACACACAAAGAGGCTTGTACTTTGGGGAATTAGGAACAAGTGAGTTTGGTCTCATCAGTACCCCCACCCCTACTGACAAGTCTGCTCTTTTAGGTTGGACAAGACAGGAAGAAATGAAGTGACCCACTTGATCACGGTACACGCGCTCACATTCCCGGGTCCCGCAGAGGCACTTTGTAGGAGTCAATTGAGCTCTCCCAAACTGCAAGGGCTCATCCTCCCTAACCCTATCCCGGGTGGAAGGTAGTCCTGGAGGACTTAATATTTTACTGGACTCAAAAGATACAGAACACTAGGCAGAATTAATATACAAAAATAGATTTATTAAACAAACTCTCTTAACAAAAAGCACACTCGCAATAATAGGCAAAAAGGAAAACACAACAGGATGGGTTGAGGCAGAGCAAGCACTGGACATCGCTGGAAGGCAACAAGGAAAACACGTTTGACATGGGAGAGATCAGGACGAACTGGCCACCAGCAGTGCAGAGATCCAACCTTAAATACTGTTGGCCTGATGAGATGCAACCCTGTTTACATGTAACCCTGTTTACACCATAGAAATTATCAATAAAGTAGCTAAAGATGGACCAATATCAGAAGAACTAGAACGGCAGGAGCCCAAGATTTTGAATAGCAGTAAAGAGAATTAGACACCAAAATGAGTTTGCATTAACGTGTGTTAATTGTAACAGCAATTCAGGTTGATCACAGTTAGCTCAAAATAATAAACTAAAATAAGAAAGTGTGCACACAAAAAATAAAAGCTTTTTTAACTCTGAGTTCAGTTTTTGTTTCAGTCAGTAGATCGATCATTGGGGTCCAAAACTGTGTTTGTATAGTCTGTCCTATCACATCAGGAACTGAGGAAGGGAATCCATCTTCAGAAACAACGGTCTGTTCAGTTCTTCTTTCAGTTCTTGTAGGTTGGCTCGCCATCCAGTTAACTGGAATCTCTCATTTTCAGTGGGTGCTGTCTTTGGCTTCAGATTTGTTGACAATTTCTCCAGCTACCAAAACCTGACCGCTGAATGTTTGGAATCACTGCACCTCCCGACAGATCAGCACAGTTAATGTCAGTGTCAGTTTAAACCAACAAAAAGTTTGGAACAGAGCTACTGATATTAGCACAGCAACAATGAGATGAAGAAGATGGCTATCTCCCGTGCACCAGGCTCTCCACAGACTAGTAACGGCTGCTGGGAGTCTCCACTGATTGGCGACTCTGCACGAGATTAGGCCACGTAATTGGTTCACTTTAGTGTCACTCATGGGAACAGTATTAACTCTTCATATGCCACTTAGAATACTGCCACTTCTGATAACCTGGGTTACACACAGGTGATTAGGCAGCAGCCAGCCAACAGTGTAGGAGACCTCGCCCAGCCTCATACAGACAGACAGACAAATTACACTAAGGGAAAAGGGGAAAAGGAAAACACTTGGGACAGACAGATTAGCAGATCCTAACAGTCAGAATATTGCCATTACCACAATATGAAAGTTTTCATAATCACATGAGAAATTTTTCTGATTATCATTGTGAGTGATACAATATGGTGCACCCCTGCTGCTCAATGGTAATGTTTTTCTAGTGAAGGAAGTGCTGGGTTTTTGTACCACGGACATGCTATGAGCAGCAACATCAAATTTACTGATGCGTTTTTACAGATGTACCATTAAATCAGGTGGTTCCTTACAGTAGCTGAGTAAATGCATGTGCTTACTTAATTCCTGGCTTGCTGTGGAGGCATTCAGGCCGGATCTGACTGTTTTGCCCTCCTGGAATGTTTGTCTCTGGCGATGCTGGGTGATTTTTTTTTTTTTTTTTTTTGGAACTATTCCTTTTTTTTGTTCCAAAGTGTCTTTGCCTCAGTCTCGTGACTATGCAACCCCTCCTTGGTGAATTGTGGGAAAAACGGGACGTAATGGGAGCGAGAAACCAGGACAGTTTTCATCTCTCTCCTTCTCTAGCTCTCTCCAACTCTGTCTCTCCCTCTCTCTCTCTGTAATAAGTGCACCTCCCTCTCCCTCCCCAAAATAATGAAGACTAAGTCATGTCTGTGTATATTAATTCCTCCCATAATTCCTTGGGCTAAATATAGAGCCTGAGACTTGAGTGACTTACTGTGATATTCACTCGGATTTAGACAGTCAAGCGTTGGATTAACAGATTAGATGATGATTCTTGAAGAGAAGAATTTCTTCTATTTTCTGAAGAAAGAAGCAGTCAGTGTTCAGCGGATGAGAGCTTGAAAGAGAGGAAGAGTTTGGGGTTGAGGGTCTGTTTGTGAGTGGAAGGGGATAAGCTGTGCATGCCTTTACTCTCCAGGCCACAACAGCTGTCAAAGCCTCACCAGAACCTATCCTGAGGGACAAAACTGCTCCCAGTTTTCCCACCAAACGCAAACATGAAGACATACATCAAGGTGGCTCATTCTTTCTTTCTGTTCTACCTCTTTCTCTACTTTCTCCCTCCATATTTTTCTGTTTTCGTATCCCTAATGATGTGTCTCCTCACAGAGGTTTCAAAGATTTGCTCTGTTAAGAGCAGCAGCATTTTAGGTGAGTGATCATTAAAAGAGGCTTTCTCCTCTTGTCCTGCTTATCCCTGAGAGAAAAAATTCCTCTTCTCCCAAGAGGAATTGCTTCTCTTACTACAAACACGCATGCACTTTCTTAAGGAAGCTGCCGATTCAGATTCTTTCAGCCTCTGCTTCTTGACTTTTTCCATTTCCTGCTTTGTTTATCTTCCCCTTCTCATGCAAATTTAGTATTTATGAGTGCTGTAATAAAACTAAGCTAAGGACCAGTGTCTAAATGTGTATATGTTTAGTTTGGAAAGTAAGCATGGTTGTGTGTGCATGTGTGTTTCTTTAATTATTGTGTGTGTGCTCTTTAGACAGTGTATCAAACATTACACACACTCGGGCTGACAGTGTTGAACATGAAAGCCACTGAGACTCATTAATCCAATGATTACAGCTCAGGGAGGAGAATCCTGAGCAGCTGCTGGGCTCTCTCTCTCTCTCTCTCTCTCTCTCTCTCTCTCTCTCTCTCACACACACACACACACACACACACACACACACACACACACACACACACACTTTCTGAAGTTTTTGCAATAGCCTCGTGTGTTATCATTGATCACTTCTGGTTTAAACCTGTACTGTTGATCTTGTTTTGAGTCTTGGAGGTAGGACCCTGTCTAGGGGATTGTAACTACCACTACCACTGTGGGTGGGACTGTGTGTAGCCGCAGTGACAGCTGTGTCTGATTGCCTTTGTAATCTCAAAATGTTGGACTTTTCGAGAAGTTTAGCAGATCATAGTGTCGTGGATCCTTTTGGAGATCACTTACACTGTTACAGATTTTTGCAGCTCCTCAACAATAAGTTCATTTATAGTGACAATTTACTGGTGTTTAATGGATATTGCACATCTAATTATTTTTTTTAATCTTGCAAAAACCATGTTGTTTTACATTTTCTCATTGTTGTGATTTTCACTTTATGTTACTACAAGATTTTCTGAGCTCTTCTTGTCATCCCTGATTCACTGAAACTTTGATTCCACACAATCAGCAAAACATAAAGAAAAATAGTTTTCAACACAGGGCTCCTCTACAAGACAGGGCCACAATGTTTGCTCGTAAAGCCAGACCTTTGTTGATTCTGCAGGCCTCCTGAGACTTTTGAGCCCATGGGCACTTACCCAGTTGGTAACCAAGCTTCTGCTTTGTTGTAAATAAAATCCAGGAGAAAATCTTGGAACTCAGAAGGCAGACATGTTGAAATGGGAAAGGTACTGAACCCCAAATAGCTCCTGATGCTGTGCCATCAGTGTGTGTGAATGTGGCATTGGTTTGAGAGGTTGGTAGACTAGAAAAGCATATATAAATGCAGTCCATTTACAATTTAACCAGCCACACCTGGCATCCATCAAGCAGTGTATTTGATATAAATACAGAACTGAATTTGTAGATTATTCCTTAAATAACACACCAATCAGATGCATCCCCTGCATTAATTTTTATCATTGTGGGCCTATAAATCAACAGCAGTGGAGGCAGCAGTAAATTGCATTTGATGGAGTCGCCTACAGGTGGTTGAGTGTGGGAGGTGTCGGCACTTCCAGGCTGCCTTATTGGAGTGTGGTCACGCAATCTCTGCAAATAGACGCTCCATCTCCCATTCACTGAGACTGAAACCAGCATGACTGATGAATCCTCTTTTTTTTCCAAATACTTTTCTTTAAGGAAGAAATGGTACTTTTAGAAAAGATTATACTCCGTCTGACTGGGTTTCATGGTTCAGTGTGACCCCCTGGCTGAAATCAGAATTCATCTTTATAAAACTCTGATCCACTGATCTGCAAGTTTGGCTGACATCTGCTCCTTTTCCCTATTTACAATCCAATAATCTATGAATTTGTAATATCATTTCCAATGTTTTGCTGCCAGACAGTGTTGTACTGGAGGCATCCAGTTTCCACATCACACATGTGTAAGTACTGGACCAGGATTGGCTTCCAAGCTATTTGTGATGTCACAAATCATGCTCCTAGGCCCGCACCTTGAAACTGGATTTTTAATGAGTAGAGAAACTTTCCAGAAGATGAATGTCAGTAGACTTCTAGTGTTAAACTCCTGATAAAATGCCTCCACCAACCACAGATCAGTCTTTCACATTACTGTCAAGGAGTTTTGGATAACTTTTTCCTTCAATAAATATTGATGAAGTTTACTAATGGTATTTTAGGTTTTCTCAGGCTGTCTTTGTCTTATATTCAATTTTGTTGAAAGATCTGAGACAATAAAGGGTGACAAAAATGCAAACACAGAAGAAGTCAGGAAGAGGACACGTTATTTTCACAGTACTGTATAGTTTTGCGTCTTCTTTGTTTTCCTTCTCCTTTCTTTCTCTAAACTCTCTTATAGTGAGACAACTCCCACTCTGGCAGAGTGAGATACCATCAGTGTTTTGGTGGTGTGTAATATGTGAGTGTTTTCCTCAGAAATGAAGTAATGGCACTTTGTGCTCAAGCACTCACCATGAAAGCTTTTCTGAGAGCATCAGCAGCTATTATGGTGGCCTTGGCAAAGCTGCGGTCTCCCATTCATGTTGTGTCTTGTTTTGTTATTTTTCTGTTTTCTGTGTCTTCTTCGTTGACTTATTATAGCAAAAATGAATGAAGCTCAAGCTCTGTGTGCGGTTGCAGTGCATTAATATGCAGGATACAGGGCTCACATTAAATGAGCTCGGTTTGCATCGGGAAATGTTTCCACTTTTTCAACTCAAATATTCAAAGTTCCTTTAGGTTCACTGTTTACTGCCTTTTAAAAACTGAAGTCCATCATGAAATCTCAAGCATTCTATTTACAGTAGAGCAGAAGAAGGAGCAGAAGGAGGTTCCAGGTCCACGTGGTTCAGTTCAGATCCAAACTCAGCAGCTCTCTCAGCTGTTGCTCCTGACAACAGGAGGAGGAGGGGTTTGTTGCTGGCAGGGTTTTGGTGGAGTAGGAATGCCAAGCTGCCAAGCTCTCCCTGTGGGACGAGGCCCGAGTGCTCAGCCCTGCTACTTGGCTTTACTTGTGCGAACCCTCCAGGCCTGCAGAGTCAGGCTGCATCCACAAGCACACACAGATACATGAACATGGGCTCATTACAGACTCACAACTTGACGTGTTTGTGTTCACATGCAGTTGAAAAGACATTAGACATTGTCATTAGGCTGACAGCCTCTTTGCAGTAGCTGCCTACTGTTGGTGCAAGTGAAAATGAAGTAAAAGGCATTGATATAAAGACGTTCGTGTAAAGAGTTTAAACTCAAAGCAGCACATGTTCTCCTGGAAGTCTTCAGCATGCTGGTTAAAGGGTTGAAAGTCACAGTGACAAATGTTTGACTGCAACTAACAATTTTGTACATCATGCTCCCTTTCTCATTTGGATCATACTGGAAGCACGGCGAGGGTCACCTTTTATGACTTCTTCAGTGCTTTCAACACAATCCAACCATCACTGCTCAGGGGGGAGCTAGAAGGAGCTGGAGTAGACCGCCACCTGGCTGCGTGGACCATCAACTACCTCACCAACAGACCACAGTATGTGAGGCTTCGCGACTGCATGTCCGATGTAGTAGTTTGCAGTGTGGGGGCTCTGCAGGGGACAGTGCTCTCTCTTTTCTTCTTCACACTTTACACATCAGACTTCAGACACAACACAAGCAGCTGTCACATCCAGAAGTTCTCAGATGATATAGCCATCATTGGACGTGTATCAACTTTGTCGACCTGTGTGGACTGAACCACCTGCACTTAAACAGCAGCAAGACAAAGGAATGTACCATGGATTACAACAGTCAGCATCCAGGGTTTGGTCACTGAGATTTTGGATGTGTACAAATATCTTGGCATTCACCTCAACTACAATCTGGACTGGACAAACAACACAGATGTCCTGTACAGGAGGGGCCAGAGTTGTCTACACCTGCTAAGAAGACTGAGGTCCTTTGGAGTATATAGAACACTTTATGACTCTGTGGTGGCATTTGCAGTTTTCTATGCAGTGGTCTACTGAGGCTGTGGAAGCTCTGAGAGGGACAGGAAAAGACTAAACAAATTGGTTAGGAGAGCTGGCTCTGTCCTGGACTGCCCTCTGGACACCATCGAAGAGGTGGGTGAGAGGAGGATGTTAGCCAGGCTGATATCGATCATGGACAACCCATCCCACCCCCTGCATGAGACAGTGGGGGGGTTAGGTAGCTCCTTCAGTAGCAGACTGCTGCATCCAGTGTGTAAGAAAGAACGCTACTGCAGGTCCTTCATCCCAACAGCTGTCAGACTGTTTAACTCCAGTACCATGTAATGTAGCACTGTGTCGATGCTGTCTTTCCCAATTCTACATTATAAACCTGCTGTTTTGTTTTGTTTTTGCACTACTGTTATTTATGCTAATATATGCTAACATTATCTAATACATCTTGTGCAATATTTAATCTGTTGTATGTTTTTTTCATAGCATTTAATATTTTTATAATCTGCACATAATGTTCATATATATATCGTTAATTTTTTGATTCCATATCATGTATACTTTTTATCTTGACTCTTTTGTGCCACTGTTTTTGCTTTTTGTAATACTTGTTGACTGTAACGACTTAATTTCCCCAGTGTGGGATCAATAAAGTCTTCTCTTATCTTGGTTAATCTGCCAATTATTTGGGTAATTATGTGATTTATGAAATATCAGAAAATAGTCCAAAATACAAAGATATTCAGTTTACTATCACATGAGATACAGAAGCGCAGCGAATCCTCACATTTGACAAGCTGGCATGGGAGAGTGATTAATTTGATTATCAGAGTAGTAATAATTTTCTGCCTATCAAGTAAATGATTAATCGACTAATTATTTCAGCTACAGAGAAAAGCTAAAAACTTTACTTGTTTGAATTTGTGAAGCTAAGTGATATCATTATATTTATATTGAATTTCTTGGAAAATGTAAGCTGAGGGTCAAACAACAAGTTATTAGTTTTTGGTGTGGATCCAGGAATTTTGAGAGGCTTTCCAAATACTGTGAGAAGAGAGCACGTTTTGTTAACATTTTCATTATTGTTTCTCATGAACTAGTGGACTTTGCTCATGGAAAAAAACTGTTTGAAGACTATCACTGTTTGTTTTAGTGCAGATCTGGATGCAGAGGCAGATAAAACATTTTAAATATTTTATGTAATTGAAATAAGACATGCTGAGAGTTGTCCACAGTAATATTGCCACTTAATACTTGCACTGAGCTGAGCCATGCACAAGCAAGACCATTAAAGCTATGCTGGCAGCGTGTCAGTGTTCTTCCACAGCAAAGCGTGCCACTGTAAAAGGAGTTGTTCACCTTGATGGTGTGCTGGAGGTGTGCTGGTTCACAAAAACCACTGTAAAAAGCCTGTCGACTGCAGCTCGTCATCCATCTGTACACTGTGCCTGTTTCTGCTCCTACTATTCCTCCCTGCAATAATTAAACCTGATGCACTGATCGAATGGTGCCAATTATGTCCACATGAGTTTTTGTTTGTTTGTTTGTTTGTTTGTTTGTTTGTTTGTTTGTTTGTTTGTTTGTTTGTTTGTTTGTTTGTTTAAGAACACTGTGTTCTAGTAACTCAGTGAGACACACACTTTGCATTTTCTATGAGTTGTTCACAATTAAAGCCTTCTATTGGGAAAAAACAGCAGGAGATGTTCAGTTTGTATCAGAAGCAACTTCTCACAGCTCAATTACGTCTGAAAGTCATGAGATAACAGTAAAATAGGTGTCTCTGAATAGAAGTGTTGAGTGAAACTTAATTCTAAACTGCAAAGATATTCATCAGAATTTAAAAGCTGAACACACACAGACTTTTAAAGATAGAGCTTCCTCTCCCATCACCAGCCCATCCATCAGGCCATCAGTTTAGCACAAGACCAGAGTTTGAGGGAGGACATAACAGTGTGGCTCTATGTTGTTGTCCCCTGCTTTGAGGACAGGAAATGCATGTGTTCATGGCTTCGGAGCAGCTTGTGGAGACACATCTAAACACGTAATTAAATAGATTAAAGAACAAAATTGGTTACATGCATCATATATTTACTTTAAGGCAGACCCAAATCCAAATGTTTAATGGAGATCTTCAAAACATTTCCTATTGTTAAAATTTGTCTCAGTGCTTTCCAGTTAGGATCTGCTCCACACAGATAAATGCAGATACTTAAAGAGATTTTGTTAAAGATATGCTGTAATATAAGCATGTGTCCTGCAGAGATTTAATGTAGACATTCTGTCTTAATGTCCCACACTCTTCTGTGTTTCAGATCCCAAGGTGAGCTGATGTCTTGATGTGTCCGTTTGTCCAGCTGGAAGAGCTCAGTGTTCAGAGGAAACTCCTGACTGAGAAACACAAAATGTCTGCTGCTAACACCAGCCTGCTGATCCTAGCCCTCCTCCTCCTCTTACCCTTGGTAAGCTGATTTCTTTTGATTTTTGTACCTTTCAAGGATAAAGTGTCTAATCTACCATCAGTTTCTGTGTGTATGACTAAGCAGTCCTGTCTACGTGCAGCTAAAATGATCCACATGCAAACAGGCTCAGCAACAGGTGGAGCTGAGCATGAATAAATTCAGCAAACAAGGGTTGAGCCCTGATTTTTATGCACTTGTACACTCATTCACATAGTTAAAGTAACCATATAGAGTGTCTGCATCAATAATTTATTGATCCATGTGTGGCAGGAAAGATGGATAAAGATGCATTCTCATCATTTATTCATTGTTCATTCGGCATAGTTAAATCTATGAGGAACGTAGAGGTCCTTATTAGCAGACTCCTCTCTCCTCCTCTCCTCTCTTCCGAGAAAGCTGTCAGGAGCGCGATCATCACTCTTGTGTTTAAGTGTTGTCTGAGAAACTGTGAGATAAGGTATAGAGAAGATGGTGGACAATGGCAAGAAGTATGAAAGAGGCCAGAGAGGGAAGATTGAAAAAAATTGTTAGTATTTGCTCACAATATATAATATATTAGGCTCATTTTGTAATTGTAGGTATGTTAAGAGTGACAGAAACAGTGTGAGAATGAAAATGACACTGATCCACCAGTTGAGTTATGTGTTCATCTCTCTAATGATGCTGACATAGCATGACACCTCAGAGTCCAAATGGATGTATTTTCAGATGTTAAGTACAGATGTTTTGGTTTGTCATTGCCAACAGTCTGTGTATGAATGTGGTCTTAAAAGTCTTAAAGTCTTAAAACACCAATAGAAAATGGTCATTACAGAGACTTTGAGGGTGAAAAACATTATTGGCATTGTGCTTCCTGAAGGCATTAGTGGTACCTGATCAGCGCTTTGTCGGTATACCTAATGCTCATAATGCCAAAGTTTTAGACAGACCATCAGGATGTAATGGAGACAAATTTCACTGCTCCTGCCATCACTGATTAAAAACCTTGTGCATTTGTTTCTCCCGGAGTTGAAGTTTGATGTTGGAGCAAGTAAGTTAAAAATAGAAATATTTATTGATGTGTTCTGAAGTGTGTTTTGTTGTGGCTCTATTTTTGTTCCATTCCTCTTTTATGGACCCCTAAGAAGCTTAAATTTACTTTCAAAACCCAACTATGTTTCCGAATGATCATGATCATACAATATTATTACATAAAATTGTTTTGTTAAATGCATTTTGGAGGAAACATACCAGATTAACAGGATTGCATTTTTTCTAGGTCAGGAAATGTCACATTCTTATACTACACAAAGGTTGAAAGGAGGTGGTGGTTGTGGATGACAGGTTTAGGCTAATGAAATACATTGGTTAAAGTCAGGGAAAGATGGTGGTCTGGTTGAAAATGACACATAAACACATCCTGTCACATGTTAGCTTTGACTTTGATGCAATGGAAGCCTATTTGAAGTTTTTGGAGCACAAGGTCAAGCACGACCTTGGTGACATCAAGGGACAGCTGGCTCACTGTAAAACAGCAGGCAGATCCCAGCTGGAGATCAGGATGGAGGAGCTGTTACAAAGACAGTGAGTGGAGCTGTAAGAAAGATGCGTTGGAGAGGGAGAGAGGAGCCCTGAAAGGCTCTGACTGCATGCATCCACTGAAGGCTAACACTAAAGAACTCAATCTGAAGCTTGAGTTGTTCTAAACTGAGGAGCAGTGAAGAAGACAAACAGAGCCTTCACAAGGAGTTGGAGAAAGTGAAGGAAAAGCTCTAGAGCTTGCTCTAAAGCAGATCCTCTGGAAAAAGTTTTTATCTTTGAGAGAAGTGAGAACCAGAAGGTCCTGAATCAAGTTGGCATGCAGGAAGAAGCACTCCTGAAACAGCAGGAGGAGCCTGAAAATGCCCTGAAGACGACATAGTCTTTGCAAAGGCTTAGTATGAAAACCAGATCACAGCTGCTCTGCAAAAGGCTTGACATTGAACGGCTGAGTAGGAGAAAGAGAGGAAGTTCCCCTTGTAGGAAGCAGCAGACCATGCAGGAGAACCCAGTGAAATGGAAAGAGACTCTCAGCTGCTCAAAGATCTTGAGAATCTCATAAAAGAAATGTAGCAGGAAAAAAACAAAAAGATTAGATGAGGAAATATGAACACACAGTTGTGCCACAGTCAGTATAGTGTATCGCATTGAAAATTGGAATATACTGAAGTATCAGTGGACAGTAGGCATGATATAATGTGACTGGATTAGTTTTAAATATTGTATGACAGATGCACACACTCACAGTCAGTCCTGTACATGTACTGTGAGGCTGATCATGCTGGGCGAACACAGTGTGACCTAATTAGATATAGTGAAGTGATTTAGGGCAGACAGATATGATATAATTAGTCACAGGAGGTTATACAGAGGTGAAATAAACACAGAAGCACAGAAACCATTCTTTAAACTTCCCAAGACTCACACAGTGTGTTTGGCCTCTGAACACCAATCATTTTAGCAACCCTGTGGCCAAGAATTAAGCTCATATGCACTTAATCTGCATTAACGATCTATGTTCAGCAGCAGCATTCAATGCCAAAGAATGAAGTAGAGGCTCTAATATGAAGCAGTAAAAATTGAGGATGTGGGGTCTGAGGGGTGAATGTATTAGACTTTTCACACTGCACGCATTTCACACTGCAAGTGCTGATATTTTTAATAACTAAATTGTAGTCAGCGCGCTTAACTTTTTTAGGTGTTAAATCTCAGCACATAGAAGCTCAAAACTGATCAGCAGAAAAACACTTCAATTATATGATGTAGGTTTTTTTAACAGTTAACCAGCCTCAACACTTCCACATGCCATGTACTAACTGTGTGATTGATTGACATCTCTGTTAGATTTTGCTGCAACTGGGGAGGACAAGTCTATTGGTGTCTTGCAAGACAGTCTATTGGTACATGAAGCTTGGTGACCTGATGTGATGCTTGGGAAATCATGTACGTTATATTTTTGGTGTTCAGGTGGTTAAGTTGTGAGAACACTGTAGCAAGGCAATGGCAACATGGACACACTGTTGGCATCTAGAAGCCAGTTTTGCAAGCTAGCGAGTGGGCAAGATAATGCAGGAAATGCTAAAGGATGATGACAGAGGAAAAAGCTGAGGCTGCTGGGAATAGCAGCATCTTCCTCAAGAAAAACTCTATATGGCCAAAATTACAATATGTTAGCTTACCATGTACTGAAGGGATGTCTCCACACAAGTTTAACCTGTGCAGAGGTCTAATCAGGTGGGCTCAGGGAAAACACCTGTGTGAGTGTGCACGACCTTATAACTGAGTGCTTTTACTTTCCTAACTTTCAATTTACCTCAATCGTCTTTAGTTGCTGTTGGTAAATGTTGTAAATGTAATTTGCATCTGCACAAATCATATCATCAATGCCATTCAATGACAGTGTGCTCACAAAATGTTTGTTATCAGCTGCATCTGTGGCTCAGGGATTTTTGTATTTGCTGGTACTGCAGAGCACTGTAATTTGCAGGTGGGCTTTAGACAACACTCACAGACTGATCCACGAGAGTAAGAAGAAGTCAGCGTGCTGCCATTCCTGCAGAGGCAAACTTCACCTGCTAATAAAGGGGACTGCAAAATCTGCAAGCTTCTGCTCCATGATAAAGAAACAAAAAACTAAACAGTTTGATGGACACAAAGAAGAAATTTCTAAATTTAGACTCATGTAATTAGTCTGCATGATTCATGATTTATCAGCACTAATTTATGTTTTTTGGTAAATTGGGAGCAGCAGAACAATGTGTAAATGCTGACAAATTATCACCTTTTAAAGTTGTTACTGCTAAGTACTAGCACAGAATTGTCCACTTACACAGCAGATATTAGACAACATTATCATGTTATCATGTTGTGAAGTCCAAGATTCTCTCTCCTTTTAGCTCCATTTGGGTTTCCACCAACTGCAGAGAAAAATATTTGACTGTTCTGCTGGAAGATGTTGTTAACTTTGTCTGTTGGTGCTGGATGAGTTGTGTGCTGTGGGCTTTATCAGAGCCATTCTGAAAACAGCTGTCTGCTGCCGTTGGAAACAAGATTGATGCAAGCGATTAAGTACGGTGGCCAACAAGGGCAAACGCGCCGCAAACAGCAAAACGCTGCAAACACAGGAATGATGCAAAACCAAAAACACACAGACACATAAAACAAATGGAACAGAAAAACGCTGCAAGAGAAAAATGCTGCAATCACAGAAACGAAGCAGAAGCAAAAACTTACAAACCCACAACACAAACGCAAAAGAAAAATGCTGCAAATATCAAAAACACACAAACCCCAAAACAACTGTAAGAGAGAAACGCTGCAAATTCACTCCACAAAAACGGAAGTGCGCCAGGCCACTAGGGGGACTCGACCTGAGGGATGGACAGGTCCTGTGGGAGCAGACCTTCTTGAAAGAAGTGGTTTTGCATCATTTCTGTGTTTGCAGCGTTTTGCCGTTTGCGGCGCGTTTGCCCTTGTCGGTCACCGTAATTAAGCTGAGCAAAAACACTCCTTTTATATTATACGAGCAGTAGTGATTTAATTTGCGGATATAAAAATATTGATGAGTACAGTTTTAAAGATGAAGGCTGATGGTGGTGTTTAATCTAATCCATTATACAGGTAAAAAGCAAAAGCATTATTTTTTCTGTCAAACCTAATCATGTGACAGCTGTCTACAGTGTCTAACAAATGGTTTGTGATGCAAAAATGTCCACAGTCATGTAACAGTGGTCCAGAGAATGTCATCAACTCAGCCATCTGTGCTTTTACTGCCAATGTATTCAGTTCAATTGTACCTCTGCAGAAACGGTACAGCACATAAATCATCCAGCAGATTTGTGTTCTGTGACACTTGTTTCACACAATGCCCCAAAACCACTGTGTCTCTATTACTGTGGTAAATCTTCAGTGCATGAATCCCAGGCGAGTGCTGCTGACGTCAGCGAATAAATGCTCAACTGCTCCTCTGCTCCACCTCATAAAGCTGTGACGTGGCGTCTCCAGGACTGACGCCAACACAGAGACACAAGTCTTCTTACCAGACATGCACCTCCACAACTTCCTTAGTCCCAGTGACAGCCCAGCATTGTGCAGCTGTCAGAGGGGATATGAAGGAGGCTGTTGCTGTGATCTCTGGCTGAGGTTGTGTGTACAAGCTTAAACTGTCTTCTGTGTGTGTTGGTTCTTAACCGATGCAATGTCTGGCACGGCGTTGGTAAAAAGTGCACATCTGATAGCCATTCCTGCCTTGTTTTCATTAGAGTAATGCCCTTCTTCTGGGTCAGTTAGCATGCGGTGACTGCCAGCAGCTCTGAAATGGTTTGTTTAATTGGCTGAATGTTTAAACAAATCCCAGAGCTTTTGCAAACTGTGGTGTGAACCTCATGGTGAAACTAATGAAGCAGCCTCTTCCATTTCACTTTTGGGTCTCTCCTCTATGCTCTGATGTAATCTTCAGCCACTTGACTGTCTCTTTCTCTCTCTGTGGTGTGTGTATGTCTCTGTGTGTGTTCATATTGTTTCCAGGTTTCCAGCCAACAGGTCCCCGCAAACTGTGTGATCAAGAGGGAGCAGGAGAAGTGCATGGAAATGATAGCCTTGGATGATCCTGGGAACGATCCAGAATTTGGTAGGTTTTTCCAAGTGTGTGTTTGTATAGCTTTTAATCCCTTCCCCTCATGTTAACCACTGTTTGGTGATGTTGCAACAGTTGCCAACACAGGCTAATTAAAATGAAAAGACGAATAAATACACAGATAAAAAACAAGAACATCTTCAGGGCTTCCATACTAATGAGTGGGAGATAATTCAACGAATTGTAGCTGACTCTGACCTGCTTGTCTGCAAAGAGAGATCATTAGAAAGACTTCACAGTTTGCATGTGCGTGTCTGTGATATGTAGCAGGAAAAACAAAAGCAAGGCCAGCAAAGAAATTCAGCGAACCACATGAACTTTTTGTGTTTCACTCTGTGCCTCTTTCTTCAGAGAGGGGGAGGGACAGAGACTTTAATTTGCAGCATTTCATGATGGTGATGCTTAAAATTAAAGTTGATCAGTGAGACAGCCAGTGACAGGCGCCTCTCTTTGCTGATTATATGATGGATGAAAGGAAGATCAGACTGAGAGAGGCCAATTTGTGCCACTTCTCCTTCTTAGCCTTGTTCAGCAGTCTCTTTTGGTTTGGTGTGGCCCTCCAAAAACAGAGCTACAAGGAGGGAAATAACTCCTCTACTATGTGAGATGCCACTTTCAAGTTGTGCACATCATCAGAATGCGACAGTGAAACAGAAACCATGTGTAAACGCTGCTTAAATTGAGGCACTAAAATGGTTCGGTTTAGGAAAAGATCATAGCTTGGCCGTAAAAAGCACATGACTGTTACGTATGTGATGTAACTTGTGACTTTCAGTTTTACATGGGACATAAACTGCAGTCTCCTGGATGAAAGTCATGTGTTTGTATGTAGACTTTATTGCTCTTTATACTCTGTCACCTGACTTTCACACAGACGCTCAGACAACCTATACAGTTGTTTATCTGATGAGGACAGGCTGACATTACCCAGGGGTGGATATGTGACGCAAGTCGGCTCGCCTGCCTGCCTGCTTACTGGCAGCTTGAAGTCAACAGTAATAATTCCCACTTGACTCCTTCAACCATCTCTCCATTACTTTGAGATAACTGTTTCAGCTGTTTCTTCACTACAATTGGCTATTTTAATCATTTATACATAATTTTTAGATATCTATTTAAACAGGGTATCCACTGCTTCTCTCTATTATATCTATTTTGATCTTTCATCCATTGCTTTCAACTGCTCTGCTCACTTGCTAACTGATTTTCACACACTCTTAGTTGCACCATCTGGTGCATTACATTTATTACTTGTCAAATTAGCTGAGCTACCCCACAATCTTTCCACATACTTTTTACTTGCAGCAGAGTATTTTTACAATGTGGTGTTTTGGTGTTTTTTGTACTTTTGTCAGAGTGAAGGATCTGAATACTCCTCCAGCACTGGAAACTGTTATGAATAGTCCTTCATGGAGGTGCTGAATTTTCAGTTGGATGTAGAGAGCTTGTCCAGACAGATTCTCACATTAGACCACTGGCTCCAGAATCCTTCAATTCAGCTCAATTATATTATTGTTATATTTAAGGAAAAACAGGGATGGTTTTGAGGATAAGGTTTAATCTAAAGTTGACTGTTTCCCTCAGTTATGGTAGGTCACAAAATGGATCAAACCGATTTAAGCAGTCACAGGATGCACTGCAAGCCAGTTGGAGCTGGCAACGGGTAACACAATGTCACAGTAAAAGGATGCTGGTACTAACTCATTAGTATCCTTGTTTGCTATGGTGGTATACACATCATGGCAGCATTAGAACTTTAGATACTTTTTGTGTGGCATTTCCAGCATTGAAGGATGGCTAATTACTCTGTGAAAATATATCAACTGTCAAGTAACAGACTTTGTTAATGTGTTTAACTGAGAACTGTTGTATTAATATCAGCTTGTTGTGAGGTGCAGTAGCTTGAAAGCTAGTATATGTGCACAACAGACTAGCACTGTCTTTCTAAACACGTTTTTGGTGTTGTAGTGACACATACTAGTTTGGAAGCCTTGGTGGAGTACTGGCTACAAAGCTGAGCTGCTTAACTAAGTCACAAATTAAATTTGGAAATGGGACCATCCTCTTTTAGCTTCTGCATTGCAGTATGAACCACTAATGCAAACCCAAATGATTGTTCACAGTATCTCAACCATAGTTTAAGTCTATATGCAGCCATTGTTTGCGGTTTCCATGATTGTGTCCCATTGAGACCAATTTCTAAACTTGGCATTCAGCTAAAAAAATCACCACGCATAAAATACATAAAGTCTCTGCTGGCATTTCTCTAATATCCTCTTTCTCTGTTGTCTTTAGTCTTTCTCTGTCTCTTTCAAAAATCAGTGCTTTTATCAATTTTTTTATCTGAAATAAAAAGATGCAGCAACAGAACATTGATACACAAGCCACACTAGCAGGACATGCTAAACATAATTGTTTAATTGAAAAGACATTTTTTCATAATGCCTGCTGGCATAGGAGCTGACATTTCAGCTACCACCTGACAGTGTCATGGATCTGCGATTTAAATCAATGTTAAATGAATTGCAGGTGGGATTTTTTTCCTTAAATGAACATATGGATTTTTAAACAGGTGTTTGTCTACCTGCTGTGTCCTCAGGCTGTCCGTGGATGTGGGACAACCTGACGTGTTGGCAGCCTGCCAGGATTGGTGAGGTGGTCGAAGTCAACTGTCCTGAACTCTTCTATCAGTTCATGAGTGAAGAAGACTACGGTCAGTTACGAAGGACTTCTCGCACACAGTTACAATTCTGTTGATTTTCTCGGATGTTTTGAGGCTCCCTGTTTTTTGGTCTTGTTGCAGCGTGGGGATTGGAGTGTGCATTGCCATTTCAGTGATCTGGAGATTCACTGTGCTTAAATTAAAGAACCACTCGTTCAAATTTATGAATGGGTATGGGTGTTTGTGTGTGTTCTTGTGCACAATTTGAGTTGAGACCCATGCAAGTCCTGACTTTTTGCAGAAATAAGGATGTTTTTTGAAAGCAAGGACATGTTTTGAACTTGATTATAGGGTGTTTGAATTAAAAGCAAGGGAATGTATTATATCAATTAGTGTCCTCGCAAGTACAGTATGTGTGGGTGTGTTTTTGCATGTAATAAATTCATTCTCTGTCATCATGTAAACATTTCAGTGTAAAGAAATGCATATATTGGAGGTGGTTATCTTGTGTACCTTAACTCCAGCTCTTACTGAAATAGTTCATGTTAGAGGGACTGCTTGTCTTCCTAAATTCATTGTAGAATGCTGGGGCTGTTTGCCATAATCAGATAAAGTGTCCTGTGTCTACAGAGGTGGGGACAGTCAGTCGTAACTGCACTGAGTTTGGCTGGTCAGAGACCTTCCCTCATTACGTTGATGCCTGCCTGTATGAGGAAGGAAACAGCAGCCATTTGGTAAGTACATTACAGCGCCTGCAGGTGTGCCGATTCAAGCTTTCAGTGAGATTTTATATGAAAAACACTTTGCTGTTTGTTCAGTTTTTGTTCAGCTTGTGTTTCCGTTTCAGAACATATATTATGTGTCAGTGAAGGCTCTGTACACTGTGGGTTACAGCACCTCTTTGGTCTCCCTCACCATGGCCATGGTCATCCTATGCAGGTTCAGGTGAGACATTTGGTGGTCATGGATGGTACTGCAGCTGGGAAGGGCGGTGTTTAACTGAGGTTTACAGACAGACATGAAAACTTAGAGGAGAAGTAGTGGTGGATGTGTTTTTCTTCCTTATAGATATGATATGAAGGTGTTAAGACTTCATTGTTTCAAGTTTTTTTTATTTGTATTATTAATACTACCACATTATTATCAACACTACTACTGCTATTGCTGGTGTTGCTGCTAATGCTATTACAGCTGCAGTCAAGACTACAACTACTACTACAGTACTAATATCACTGTGGCTATTACTACAATTACAATAATCACTTCAGCCACTGCTGTAATGGTTTCTACTGCTACTACATCTACCACAGCTGCTGCTGCTGTGTAACTGCACCTTCTCCTGCAATGTGTTAACTAATACTGTAAACAACATGAACAGCAATAAAAAGTAGTAGAGGTGTTTATCAGTGGCAGTACACACATGTCACCGTGTTGTTCCTCTGCCTGCAGTGCTTTTTTAAAATGATGCTCAGTATGTTTATGAGTGTTTCTCTACACAGGAAGCTGCACTGTACCAGGAACTTCATCCACATGAACCTATTTGTGTCGTTCATCTTAAGAGCTATTTCGGTGTTCATCAAAGACGGCGTTCTGTACGCCAAAGAGGACAGCGAGCACTGCTTCATACACACTGTGAGTAACACAAACACGCCTGCACACATGCCCACTTCGCTCTCTCTGCTCATGTTAACAGGGAGCAGATGAACTGTACAAGCTGTACAATTTTCATTTAGGTTTCCTTGTACTGTGTCTCTTCTCACATTTTCCCTCGTCGTCTTTTCCTTAAAGCTGGAGTGTCGAGCAGTGATGATATTCTTCCATTACTGTGTCCTTTCTAACTACTTCTGGCTCTTCATTGAGGGTCTGTACCTCTTCACTTTACTGGTTGAGACCTTCTTCCCTGAAAAGAGATATTTCTATTGGTACATCATCATTGGTTGGGGTGAGACATCAACCATATCTCTCACACACACCAGATTTCTGATCAAATCCTGAATTCTGGCTGTGGATGCATTTAGCATTTATTCATGTCTGTGTCATGTTTTATAACAGGAACCCCCACAGTGTGTGTGACCATCTGGGCGGTGCTGAGGCTACACTTCGATGATATAGGGTAGGTTATGGACAACGGAGCTCAGTATCATGTTGAAGCTTGTCTGATCAGCACTGAATATGTTGTATTATGGTCCTGCTCTCTCAGGTGTTGGGACATGAATGATAGTGCTGCCATCTGGTGGGTGATCAAGGGACCTGTGCTGGCTTCAATTATGGTACGTTATTGCTCTGTTTGAGTAATGACGACATGATGAAAACAATCCTTCCATTGCCAAATATAGATTTTCTGCATTACAATTTTTCTGCAGATCAACTTTGTGCTCTTCATTGGCATCATCGTCATCCTTGTCCAAAAGTTACAGTCCCCAGACATTGGAGGAAATGAATCCAGTATTTACCTGTGAGTAATTTTACACATACTTTTAATTTTTATATTTTTTGCCTGATGTTAAAATATTTCATGAACTGAAATTATGCTGATTATTTCAAGATGACTCTTGACTCTCAATGTATATTCTATTCACCATCATCATCATCATCATGGCTGTCAGTTTACTCAGTCTCTCTTTGCATTTTATTGTTTTAGTGGCATATTTTAGCACAGCATTTGTTTAGGAAATGCTGTCACTCTGCAGTCAGCTGCCACATACTGTTTATGCAGGTCTATATCCAGTATCATCCTCTGTTACATCCAGCACTGCACATCACCAACTGCAGGCTGTAGTATCATCATGACCTCTTCTCAACCAAAATCACTGCCTCTGTATTTCTGTCACAGTGCAGCACTGCTCTGATGATGTTTTCAGGTCCTCTAATAGCTCTGTTGACACTGCTGAATTTGTTAGCTGATTTCCAGCAGCAGGACTTGAGGATCAGCGGTGGGGTAACGTTTAGCATGTGGCAATTTTAGAGTAGATTATGCTGACAATGAAATCTCATGAACCTCAAGAACAGGTGAGATTTATCAGGAAAGTACTGATTTACAACAAGTTTGTCCAGAAAAGAGAGCTTTGTGAACCATGCTTGGATCACTCTTACATGCAATCCTCACAGGAAAAACTAAGAGTTTAGGAGGAGAACACAACAATGTTGTTGCTTGAAGGCCATTGAGTTTGAAATGTGTTGTAAAATAATTCTCTTGAGAATTGTAATGCAGTAATACACATTTCATCAGGCCTGTAACTGTAATGTAGGTACTCCAAATAAAAACAGTAAGTAGATTACAGTGACTGCGGGCAGAAAGATCAGAGTCATGTCACAATGTAGAAATTCTTTAACCAATTAGAACCATGAACATTCCTTATACCCTGAGGAAGTATATAAAATAATACATCCAAATGTGTCAACTGCACCGCAGACAGGGGCATAGGGGTCCCGTTATGATACATGCAGGCTTCCAAGTTTCTTGCCTCTGACAAAGTATGTCCTGTGTCTTTTCTTAAACACTTTTGTTTGACCTCAAAGTAAAAAAAATAAAAATAAGAATAAGGTCAAGGAAAGATGTGAATCTGACTGCACTTACACTTGACTACATAATGTTGAATGGTATGTTGTTTTAAATGTTGCTGCCACAGGGAATTGTGGGACGGCCTTATCTCCTTTCCTTTTGTAAAGGATGGTCCAGTGCATCCTAAGCTAAGGAATGTAAGAAAGGAATCATTTTCCTTAGCATTTAGAGAATTTGAACAGCTCTTATACATGTTGCCACTTTCGGGTCATGTCACTCAGTTAGGAAGCTTCCTAAGTAAGAAAGGCTATTCAACTGTAACGTAGACCTCCATGACTGAACGGTTGAGCCAAAAAGTGTCCTGAATTTTTTGATTTTATTGTCATAGCTGTGTCCACTAACTATAATGAGGACACTTACTGTAGTTCAGTCCTCTCACCATAGTGTGTGTGTGTGTGTGTGTGTGTGTGTGTGTGTGTGTGTGTGTGTGTTGTTTTGCAGGAGGTTGGCCCGCTCCACTCTGTTACTGATCCCTCTGTTTGGGATCCACTACACTGTGTTTGCCTTCTCCCCTGAGAATGTCAGCAAGCGAGAGCGTCTGGTGTTTGAGCTCGGCCTCGGATCCTTCCAGGTGACTGGTCCTCCATCAAGGCTTGGATTTAGACAGGGACAAGTTCTGTGCATGCTGTGGAAAATGAACTTAGAGTAACAGTCAATGAAGGAACGATGAGGATTTTAGCAGAACTGTAAACCTGAGACTCAAGTTGATATACTGTACTTCACAAAAATGAAGGCTTTAGACCTGACTGTTGGGAAATTTGAGCCAAATTAAACTCTTTAAAAAGCCTAAGTCACACGCTTGAAAGGAAAATGTGCTAACGTTGTTTGAACAGTGCAGGTATGAGCATTTGTTTCAGCATGCTGATTTTCTTTCCAGCAGTTTTTCATTTGACAAACAGCTGTTTTTACAGTCGATATGTCATTGTTTTTGATCCTCCGTGTCTCTGCAGGGCTTTGTGGTGGCGGTCCTCTACTGCTTCCTGAATGGAGAGGTAAACCTCCTTTAAAACAACAACTCACACCATTGCACCAGTTTTCTGGACGTGTCATTTTATTAAACATATACAACAACATTACTGATCAACAGCATATCCTTCAGGAAAAGATGAGGTTTGAAATGCAAATAACTTGAGGTGTGGTATAGTTTAGGCTCATGATTTATATTTTCAGCCAAAAACATCAGGAATCTTTTGGGGATTTTTAAAAAATAGCTCTTGAAAAGTTTGAAATAAAATGACAAACTTTCTGTAAAAGCTGATTATAAATTCCACATGGAAACTGGGTTAAACCAGCTCATTCCTTTTAAGAAATTAGCATTTTTCAGTGAAAATCAGTAAAAATGTTAAAAAACAATGAGCTTAAACACATTAGAGACAGCGCTAGAGTGAGACTGAGGGACAGTGAGCTTGTCTCTTTCCAGCGAGGTCCATTAATAATGACCTTGTGAAGTATATCCCTCAAGGTGCAATCGGAGATCAAGAGGAAATGGCGCAGCTGGACGGTGAACAGGTACTTTGCTGTGGACCTGAAGCACCGGCATCCTTCGCTGGCGAGCAGTGGGGTGAACGGGGGCACGCAGCTGTCCATCCTCAGCAAGAGCAGCTCTCAGATCCGCATGTCCAGCCTGCAGGCCGAGACCCCGGCCACCTGAGCCACACCAGCGGAGACGCCACGTCCGGCGACGACGACGGCTCCGGACTTGACACCGCCAAACCCGCTGCACCCACCCTCGTCCCAATGACTAGCCTCACCAACCCGTTCCTAAACCCATACCCCAACCCGTACCCAAATGAAACCATGATGGAAACCCAACTCAACTCCAGTGACCCAGAACAGCCTCTAGTCTAACCTGCCTCACCCCAAAACATGAGCGAAACTGAATGTCAGGTGCCAAATAATCAATCTCCTCATGTCCCGATCTCTGACATGGTTCAGGTGCAGCTGGAGTGGAAGTCAAACTTAGTCCCGCTGTTCCTGAACAGCCTGTCATCTTCAAAGGGCAGGATTAGGATTCTAGTCTCTATCCCGTGTCTTGTTGGGCTGTAACATGCAGAAGAAGCATGGTAATCTTTCTGTACATATCGTGTTAGTGTTACAAGTTGTCTGGTGCTGCAGTATTTGCTGCTGTATAGTGCAGGGGGACCAGAAAGCATGACAGACAGCATGTGCCCTCTCACAGTGATCATTCCAGTCTGTCCGAGGAGGTTTTGACATTTTGTCTTCAACTTTCACCCTCAGAACATAGTTTAGATATATATGTATATCTACACACTGTACTCCTCTTTAAATACAGACATCACAGCTGCCGTGCCATTTGAAATGGTTTAATTTAATACAGACAAACTGGGCAATGTAAATACTTAAAGGGACAGTCCACTGATTTTACACGTACAATAACAATCAGTTTAAGTGTCATGTTGAGTACTTATCGGCCTTTGTTTTTAGAGCCCCAAAACTCTAGACTAAATTCCATGATATCTCGGCCTCTGCTGCTTTGATTCTGACTCACTCTGATGTACACTAAATACCTTACAAGTGTTCTTTTGTTCACCATATTGAATTTCAAAAGGTTAATATCTCAAATTTTCACCATTAGATCAGTGTTATTGTTTGAGCTAAAGGTCAGCTGAAACATTATGGACCTCGGGGGCTAATTTCAGTCATACCTGGATTTAGTGAACCCATCCAGTGCTGAAGCAGCACGGCCAACTGCATCGTTTCTTAACCACTGCGGCGCTCTTTATGTGACTGTATATGAAAGCTCAATATTATTTCCCACTGGCACAATCCTTTATTTGTGTAAACTGTGACTGATGTAAAACAATATGATGTGAAGACTGAAGCATGTCGAGAAGAGAGAAACTCCATCCGGACGTAACAGGTGAAAAGGCAGTCTTTATGAGGAGGACATGTTTTCTACAGTAATGTGAAATGCCAAAAAACAGAAGAAAGATCCACACCAGGACAGGAAGATGGCTTGGTCTTCTGTGCACCGCGCTGAGGTTGACTGACGACGACCACAAACACAAACCTCTCTTTCAAACCTCAGCACTGGAAGCTCGAGGTATGAGAGGAGACACTTTTGGAGATCAGTGCGTCTGTAGTTTTAACAGCCGTTAGTACAGAAAATGTCAATGAAAATGAACTCATGGCTAAAGCATCGTGAGTTCAACTGCTTGCATGAATTTGCTTTTACTGTTTGTGTTTTTTTTTTTTTTTTTAGAGAGAGAATTTGGTCTTTGATTGAATGTTGAAT
Organism: Chaetodon trifasciatus; assembly: GCA_037975065.1. NCBI lineage: Eukaryota > Metazoa > Chordata > Actinopteri > Chaetodontiformes > Chaetodontidae > Chaetodon > Chaetodon trifasciatus. The sequence goes on along the minus strand of JBBMOE010000026.1, from coordinate 5,187,502 downwards.
CTCCTAACAGTTTCTTTTCTTCATGAACCTTCAGTTTCTATCCGGCTGCTGTGGAGGCGACGCTCTGTAACATTGATTCACTTTTTGAAGCTGAGCCTCTCCAGCAGCCTCCTGAAGAAAGTTTCAGCATTGTGCCGGCTGAAGTGAAGGTGCGGGCTGTCACATCACAGCACTTCACTGTTTTTGGATGAAATTTCCTAATTTGTTTCTAAAAAACGACCATTTGAAAAATCAGTTTTAGTTTTGATCAATGAGTTTGTTTTTTTCAGCCGAATCCTTTGTACCACCTCGCAGTATGTCTGTCTTTCTGCAGTTCCTGTCTCTGGTGGCATTTGATCTCTGTATGCGTGAGAACAAGCATATTGAGATGGATGTTACTTTCGGAGAGAGACTTTTAACTCGGGGTAATTCTCTCATTCCAAAGACGAATTAATAGACTGCTCATTGAGTTTTGCACGGCCGTATCTGTTTGCAAAGGCTGAGTTAGCTTTGCAGCTGATGTCACTGCAGATTTTTCCTTTGGTCTGACTCAACTATCCTCTGAATCCCAACGTTCAACTCTACTTTGTGTCTCCAAAAGTGCCTTTAAGCACAAAACAAGTATTTTGACTTCTGTTGATGATTTAAAAGGAAAAGGAGATTTGTCTTTTAATTTCAAAACGAAACTGCAAAGTAAAGAAAAAGGTTGAACAAAGTGCTTTTATGATGCTTAAGACTAAATCAGTATTTTAAACCTGGAGGCCTTCAAACAACTTTAACTCGTCTTTGCTAAAGATGAGCAGAACATATGACAGATTAGTGTTTTGAATGAAGCAGTGCTACAGCGTATTAACTCAGTAAGTCAATGTTCAGAACACTACATCACATGCACACAAGAATAAATATGTTTACTTACTTTATCGATACATCCTTTATTTTTGTCTACAGCAGAAAAATGGAAAAATACTCAACCCTCATGCATCTGAACCACACAAGACTTTTCTTTATCATGTTCTTAAAAATATAGCACCATTTTCTACTAAAACTGTCAGAGGGGCAGTATTCTAAATTCAATATGGCTGAATTTCCCTTTTTCTGAAAGGACAGAATTTGGACTAACTGCAAATGTCTTAAAGTGTCTTTAAAGACAAGCTTCGACTAGAAAACTCCTCACTGATAAACAGATATTTGCTGATTCTTATGAGTCTTTTCTGAGCACACATTATCTATGACTGATATTAATAGAAAAGTATTATAGTTCCTCCTAAAATTTTCTTCTCAAGACACACAATAAACATGATTTTGGTGATTTGCAGTCAAATAGGTCATTATGGAGTCCTGAAACTGACAAAATGTGGCTGAATAATTATTTTTTAAAAAAGATAAAAAGAACAAAATCAATCAGATATTAATAAAGGAATAAATCCTTTTTTTTTTTTTTTTTTTTTTTGCTATTTTTGAGTAAAAGCCTAAAAATTCACATTTCTTTTTACCCTTCATTTAAATTTTTTTAAACAGTATTATTTATTGGTGTATTCAGTTATATTTTGCCTTGTGTCGTCATGAGTCAAAATTACTTCAGCATCACTCACCTGTCTAAAGAAAAATAAAAAGATTTTTTTGAATTAAAAAAAATAAAATAAAAATTGACATTTGTATTTTTACATTATGTCTTTACCTAATCTATTTCCTGTAAAATTTAACTACATGATAGTCCATTAGTGGCCAAATTTCCTTTTTTTTCTGAAAATGGTAAGAACTTCTTGTCTTTTTACTAATTTAGTGATTGTATGTAAGTACATATCAGACACTGAAATATTGTAACTGAATATAATTTTATTAATTTATTTATTTTAACTGCCCAATTTTAAATCCAGTGATCCAAATTCCCAAATCGAGGCAAGATGACATCACCTCAGTGTCCTCAATGCAAGCTATGCTCCTAAACCGTGGTTAAAACAATTAAATTTGTTTAGAAAAAGTGATTTCATGACCTGCAAATGACCAAAGTCATTATTTCTGGGAGTCCAGGCCATGCAAAGGCAAAGAGCAAAAAGAAGGGCTGACCGGAAACTGTCCTGTCCTGTTGTTGTCTCTGCTCAGTGCAACCTGAAATAATGACAGTGCAGGTCCAACAGCAGCCATAAGGGGGCCCTGTTTCATCTTGTGATGTTTGGGGGAAGGGCTGGACAATCACCACCTCTGATCTGGTTCAGTTGAATGTTCAGTTGAGTTCATGACAGACATTACGACAATCTCACCAGGTCATGAGCCTCGTTTTGCTGATGTACTTATAAATGATTTCCTTCGGTGTTAATATGGGAGTTGGAGCCTTATATTGCCAGTACTATGTTGATGTCAGACAAAGATGTTGCTATTATTATAAGAATAAATATTCATTTGAACCTGTTGTTTTGAGCTATGAAGTAGTTAGTTGAGGTGTTGAAGGTCTGTAGCCAACATTTGTGACTAAATAAACTGCAGTTTAAATGTGCAAGATGACACAAGCTGCCAACGTTGTACTTTGTAAATGGAGTTTTCTGTGGTTCAAAGTGAATAGCTGTCATTTAAAACCTTGCGCTGTGATTGTTCTCATTTTATTTTTAATGGTGATCGTGTTTGCTAAAAGTATAAAGCCTCCTGTAATGCCTCTGTACTCTCTAATAGGCTGATGCATGCGTGTTAAATTGTTTTGATCTCATTTGACCAGCAGATGTAATCATAAGGGAGGGTCGAGCTTTCAGGTCATTAAGGGAATCTGAGCTTTGTCCTCGTTTTCGAACATACTGAGTGGATGAGGCAACTATTAAGCTAGAACAGGGGTAATGGGTTTCAACTGTGAACGATTTATCAAATTGTAGCTCTTTTGTCCCATCAGGACCCATCAAGTACTTTTCCTTTGAATGTTAATCTTCGTAGACATGAGGAAAAGTGAAGCGCCATAAAACTGCTGTATTCTTTTTGTTCCTCTCCTGCATTTTTACTACAAAGCATGATGAGAACATTGGTTTCAAATGTTTTTTTTTCTTTTTTAGCTTTTTAATGGTGATTATTGAATTGCTTCATTGTACAAACTACCTGTTTGAATCAGTGAGAGGTTAAAAAAAAAAAAAAAAAATGGGGCTCAGCAGTTTGTGTACTGATGGCTGAATGTAAAAGTAACTTTAAGCACTCAAGCCTGCTTCTGTCCGCTCATGAGCTCCTCTTTTTTCATTTGATCTATTGCACTGCATAGTGCACCATTTCCTCTTATTTTGGTGTGCACATTAGAAGGGTTTTTTGTACATTATGGAAGTATCAACAATAAATGTTTTTAACTTGTTGCGTCAATGTTTTTGTGTGTGGTAAATATTCAGATGTCTTCTGGAAAGGATAAGGATAAGGCTGGTGATGGTATATATATATATATATATATATATATCATTGTCAATAAATTACATGTGTTAGTCTGTCTCTTTGTACTCTCCAATTTACCGACCCTGTCTGTGGCTCTCAGGCTCCTTTGTTACTAGTCCTCTGCAGACGGAAGCAGTGCATGTGTCAGGGATTGTATTTGGATTTGGAGCAGCAGGACGGTGTATGTGAGATTTAGTTAAAATAATCTACACCGTGTGTGTTCATGGTAATGAATAGGCATGTCACCCGGGACAACACTGTGGCACCATTAATCCCCTACAAATGCACTATTTATTCCTCTATTTGTCTTCAGTGGGTTAAGAGCTGAGTGTCATTGACAGGGTAGGGTGGTCAGAGGATTTTGTGAAATGGATTAACACATTATTGGTTTTGGTCTTTTCATGGGATGTTGACAATAAGAAAAATATAGACAACTGCCAGCCTTATCCTATAATGTTTGCCTCCGTCCCAAATAAGAAAACACCAAATGAGAAAGTCATGTAGTAAACCGGAACCTGTAAAAGAAACATCCACATCACTTTTTTAAAGTAATACAAGAGAAATAACACTCTAAATGCATGTCATTTAAAAAGCTAGGCTCACACACTACTTGAAAAATTTCTTTCAAAAACACCACATCAAAGCTGCACGATTTTAAATTGGATGAAAGCTTTGTTTTTGTCATTTAAGCACAATTCTTATCATGTGAATCTGACACAACACAGAAGCACATCTGTTATGCTGCACAGTAACAACTCAAGTACACGGTATAGCTTCACAATCTTAAATATATGATCCTGTAACACAGATTTTGAATGCAAACCTACTGTAGGTTCAATCCACCTGAACTGCAGAGAAAGAATGAGTCATAATTTAAGATAAAGGCACTGTAGTGGTCAGTAGATCCTTTTATGAATAATACTGTACATATATCTAATGTGTATGTACTGAACCTGCCAACTGCCTACCAAGTCAAAAAACAGGAGAAAATATATATATATATATATATATTTTTTTATTTTTTTATTTTTTTTTTTTTTTCAAGGACTGTCAGCCATTAAATTAAAAACAGCTCATCTAGTCTCCCAGAATTATTTCTCAAAGGAAACAGGTTCTGATTAGCATTAGCATTAGCACAGCAATCAGCATCAGTAACTATGCTAACAAATAGGGAAACGTACAGTATCATTTTTCCACATTTTGCAATATAACAGCATATAGGAATAAAACTTACATGTATGATACAAAAAATATGTTACGTATAAATACCAACATAGCTGTTTCAAAGCAAAGCTAAACCTCCTTCATATGTTATTTATGGTGCTTTTTTACAGTAACAAGGTCATTTAATAATGTTTATAAATCTGTTGGAGAAACTGTACTGTTGTCATAAAATACACGTAAACTCTAGTTCAAGCCTATTAACATTCACACATCAAAACAATAATCTGACAAATAAATAGCTTTTACAGTCTAGTGCTCCAGATGTGTGCTAGTGCACTGTGCAACATGTTGCATGCAGAGCCACTGATGGTAACATGGGCACGTTCCATTAAACAAAGAAAGTTTAATCTTATAAGAATTCTGTCACATGATTCATTTGTACCATTCAAGAAACTAGTAGCATTGAATCAGTGACACCAAGAATAACATGGATATCCAGATTCTAATGAGTGGCATCAATCCACAAGGTAAGGAATAAAAAAATAAATAAAGATCTGCAAAATCAAGTGCATAAGTATTGATCTGAGTATTGTGAGGAAGTCATGTGAACAGCAGGATATGTGGTATATGCAACATGGAAGATAAATGCAATCAGCTGTAGACTCACTAGAGTGACTTTGTACTGACTGCTGGTAAAGACCAATGCTTGAATAACGAGCACAGCAGGTGGTCTGCTGGGGCAGGCGAAGATCAGTCTGCAAGTTAAACAGTCTTAAAAAAAAACAAAGAATTGCTTATCTTAAGCCAAAAAAGTTAGCCACTGCTGGGGTTACTCAGGACGAAGACCCATGAAGACACACAGTGGCAGCAGATGACAAAACACAAGGAAAACATGCCTCATAATTTGTAGTTTGTTAATAATGTTGTGGAGTGAGCCATAAGAGGTGAAAGTGTTTTCAGAGAATAACCTGTAGAAAACATGCAGCAGTGACAGTGATCACTCATTGTTATTTGGATAATTTACCCAGAATTCCTGGCAAATTAGTCTAACCTAAAATAGTCCAGAACTAGACAGCTTTGAGCAACCAATGGTTTTAGACATCTATCCAAAATCTGACTGTTAGTTGGATCACAGCGATATTCAAATAAAATCCCAGAGGTTTGACTCCTGTTAACAGGACCTGGCTTAGTCACATGCTCCAGCAAATACAATCAGCTGTGTTTAATTTGTGGGTTGGAAGCCAGTGAGGGATGAAGCTCTTCTTGCTGCACTATCTGCTCCTACTGGCTGGTCAAGGTGCTTACACAGAGATGGAGAAGTGGTGGAAACTGTGAAACTCCCATGATAATGTGTTGGCTAAGACAAGGACTGCAGTGTGGAGGGAATTGGTCATTCCAAACCAGGAGACAATGCGGGACAATTTTTTTTTTTTTTTTTTTTTTTCTGAGGCTGAAAATGGCAGGGACTCTCGACAACTGAACCTGAACCTGCCAGAAATTCCTGACTGTCCTCTCCTGCTCCTACTCCTCCAGATTGCTGTCCATCTTCTTGCCACATGAGACCACAACACCTGTTTTCCCTCATGAATGGCTTAGCATGTGAAAATATGAGCAACAACAACACAAACACAACATGTTACCACAAAACACAGCCGATGAACTAGAAGCATTCAGACAGAAGGAACTAATAACTCTGAATTCTGATATCTCTACAGAAATAAAAGGAAAATGTTTTGAATTCACATTCATTGTGTGCTTGTTGTGATACGAGTGCTTTTGTAAAAGGGGAGAAAATATTTGGTGGTGAGTAAGATGTGGAGGAGGGCCCCCAAAGCAAAAATGCCTATGAAAAACTCAAAGACAAAACAAGATGTGACCTTTCTGCCTGCCAATGCTAAAGCCTGTAAGTTAAAAAATAATGAATGTCATGGGGAAAGTTTAATGTTAAATACCTGTGGGATATTGCAAATAAACGAGTTAGACTTAAGTTAACACTTGTAAATTTGACAGCCCATGTGGGATTCTGCAGATAATCGGAATTGTATAAACATTCAACAACCAGGCTCTGTGGTTTAGTCACTTGCTCAGGATGACATCCAAATACCAAGCAGGTGTTGTGACACAGAACATGAGGAGCAGCACTGTGGAATGTTCCTCAGACAGTGGAGATATTTCTGGGTGTGAGCGCATGTGTTTCTGAGGCCGGCTGATCTTTGGGGCTGGATTTGTCCAGGACAGATATCTGAGTGACCATGCTGCTTTCAGTGAACAACGTACGCCGTCGCTTACTGTAGCTCAGGTAACTCTGAGTCTGCCACTTCCAAAACCTCTTCTTCAGTTCTGCCTGCACCTGGACACACACATTAACATTCATATGTGAAAAAACACAGAAACAAAAGTAAACACTGTAAAATGGAAAACAAATGCTCCAGAGACCAGAACAAATGAGGTTCCTGTCTGAAAGGTATCCTTTTGGTCTGTGCTGGACTTTTCCCCTCCACGTCTAATGAACCATACTGCTAGATCTGCATATTTCAGCCAATCAAATACAAACGCTTTCTGACAATTTTCCAAAATATACCACATATTTTTAGGCTGATTTCCTACTTGTGAAATAGACATTGGATATCATTTGTGGTTGATTTGATTACAAAATGCTTAACCACTTCTATAGTCCTTTAACTGTCAACAAATACGAAGTAGAATTCAAGTATACTGCACAATCCACGATTCAGGATGAATGTTGCCTTCCATGACTAACTACAATTACGTCATATTAGTCATGCAACTAGAATTACCACCACATGATTGTATGCTTCCACCAACCAATAAAGTTGCAGTTTACATCCATGTGTACCTGTAGTCATATAATATATGCTGTGAAGATACAAAGGGGAAATTCCCACTATATTGACATGTATTATTCCAGTGAAGAAACATGCTGTGTTCAGAGACTGTTTCTACAGAGGAGTGAAGCTCAGCATAAGCAGAAGCAATCAGCTTGTGATCGACTACAATACTTAAAGTATGGATGTTCCTGCAAAGAAGCCAAAAACTGTAAAACATGGACGCTTCACCAATTCACTATCTGAACAAATGTGAAATGTGGTCACAATCTGCCCTTCTGTTCCTGAGTTATGGTGTTGAGTGATGGACAGAAAAGTGCTTTTTCAAGAACATTATGACATCACAGTGAAGCTGACCTTTGACCTTTTGGATATAAAATGTCATCACTTTATCCAATGAGACATTTGAGTAAAGTTTTGTCATAATCAATGTATGAATTCTTGAGTTGTGGCCAAAAAAAAAAAGTGTTTTGTGTTGTCACAGTCACCTTTGATCACCAAAATCTATTCAGTTCATCCTTGAGTCAAAGTGGACATTTGTGTCAAATTTGAATAACTTCCCTTCAGGCGTTCCTGAGATATCGCATTCATGAGAAAGTTACAGAAGTCTGTACAGACTGATGGACAGACAACTCAGAAACACAATGCCTCCAGCCACAGCTGTTACCGGCACGGAAGTGTAATAATGAGCCAAATGTTGAATAGCATTTACTTACCTCACCATTCAAGAAACAGTAGAGCAGGGCCACAACGAATCCCTTCAGAGCAGAAAGATATGAACCAAAACTGCCAATTATTACGTTTTAAAAAGGTGGTGTACATCCTGAGCAAACCTGTCTGTATATAACTGTCACTCTGTTTCCAGAGATAATCTCAATTTTATATATTTAACATGCCCGTTGCTTTTAATCTCCTGTCTTTACTTTGTATCCATGTTGTTTATTTTACCTGAAAGGATCCCAGACCGAGCTCAATGAAGATTCGGGCTTCTGCTCCGGTGTTTTCTGGCAGGAAGGCAAACACCATGTAGTGCATCCCAAACAGAGGGATGAGCAGCAGAGTGGATTTGGCCAGCCTCCTGCACACATTGTAAAAACAGATCCATGAGGACTGCATGTGTGTGCAGGTCAACTGTGTGTGTATCTGTGTGTTGTTCATGTCATCATGCTGAGGGATATTTATTGTCTAACTTGAAGTGACTGGTGTCATTGCCGCCGACACCGGGAGATCTCAGCTTCTGGACCAGGATGCGGATCACATTGATGAAGATGATGAAGTTCACCTACGCAAAAAACAAATGAAGAGCTGTCAAGAAAAATGTGAAAGAACTGCTGAAATATTCATGCTACAGCTGCAGCCATTTTTATTTGCTGGGCTGCTGCATCACATCAACCTTGCAGTGATGAGGACTGTAATACCAGGAAATTTATCATTCCAAACTGGAGAGTAAAGATGGGGAATGAAAAAAACGTAAAATAACAAGTTTTACGAAAGCAGAAAGCTTAAGTTAACCCTCTCATTCCATACAGTTTCATATGTTTTGAGATACCTCACATTTCACTTACACCTTAAAATCATTTATCATATGTAACATGCACTCAGGAGGCATCATTAGTTCTACTGATCAATGCCTGGTCCCTCTTCCAACCAGTGGAACTAATGGAGCCACTTTGATGAATGGACAGTGTCTTCAGCACTACCAGCTGCTTTCAACTTAATGCTTCACATCAATTACAAAACAAGATAAAGCTCTTTGCTGGTTAGCAAAGCTATCATCACAAATCAACAATAATCATAATAATATAATTAACAATAATGATATTTGTGTATATGTGTGGGGAAAAAAACTTAAAACAAATCTCTGAAAAAATATCTAACACTTTAGATTATGGCAGTTTACCAACACAGTATTCGTACCAATACATACATGTTTGTACAAGGGAATAGGATGTTAACAAATGTAGGTACCTATTCAATTATTATGGCATATTACTAAATAGTATGACCTACTGACCAACAATCTGGCATTTGGGAGGACATTAAATTCACTGAGTCCGTTATCTGTAGAGCCTTTGGTGAGGCACTTTTTTATAGCCTGTGGTTTTCACATTAGGTCAATACGTCACGGTGTACCCAGGCATATTGGAACACTTGATGCTTACATAATATAAGTTTTCTTTAAATTCCTCTAAAATGCCAGATTGAAGCCCAGAAAGCCATACTGTACTATTGTGCACTGCACCGATTATTTTTACGTTCCAAGAGAATTAGCCTTCCCAAATTGTGGAGAAGAAATAAACAAAAATAAGATATAAGCTTAAAAAAAGAAAGGATGAAAAAAGAATGAAACAGAAAGCTTGTCACTCAAATAAATCAAAATTACGCCAGCAGGAAACCAGGAAGTACACTGATTGTCTGTTTGTGTTAACTGCCAAAGACAATAAGCCTCCCATCTTCCAAGCAGGAAATGAATCAACTTTACTTGACTTGTTATTGTTGCATCTCATGTAAACACCAGGTAAGTGTCTGCAGTAGCTGGTGCAGAGTCAAAATATAAACCTGATCAGAGATAGAGGACTGTAATTCCTCAGTAGCTCCCATTGTAACTGCTCTGTACTCACCAGTAGTGATGCAGTTATTGGAGCTTTTATGATCCACCAGATGAAGGCCACATCTGTGTCATCCCAGCACCTGAGACACAGAAGACAGTAATGAGATAAACAAACCAGTCACAGAGGAACAATATTGCACATTTCATCACGAACAACTCACATCGTTCAGACGGAACGCTGTGTTAGAAACAGTGGAAGCAAATCCTTATGGGAAAGTCCAAATCGATATCCAAGATCAACTTTTATTTGTCTTTCATCCCTTCAGAGTATTCTGTAAAACAACTGTGCGTCATCCACTTTTGAGTCATCTGCTCATCATGCAATCACCATGATGTATCAAACATAAAATGCTGTGGTTGTGAGCTAATTAATTAACCTCACTTACTCATATAAATTAGTGATTACTTCATCATGTAACACATGGATATTAGCATATCTTCATCTAAGTATATCTAATTACAGTAATTCAGTAAATACATATTTTACATTATTTTCTTATTATATGAAAAGAGATTGCTATTTATCAATATACTGTATGTTTTCAGGCTGACATTTTGATTTCATTTTGGGAAATCTATATATTTTCTTTCTTGCAGAGCATTAGACAAGAGGATTGACACCACTCTCATGTCTATCCTTTAAATTTAAGGCCACAGCCAGCATCCAGATAGTTTAGCTTCACCTAAATACTCAAAATGGGGTTTAACAGCTAGCCTAGTGCTTTCCAACAGTGCCATAATCTGCCTACCAGCACCTCTAAAGCTCATTAATTAACACGGACATATTATTTGTTTGATCCGTGATGATTGAACTTCCTGGAGTCTCCACTGGGTACCTGGCAATTGGAAATAGTCTTGCACACATCTCCACATGAAAATATGAAATGTTTTCACACTTTTTCCTGAGGATTAAACAAACAAGATGTGAGGTGTTAAGCATTGAGTTACAAAGGTCAGGGCTGTCAAAACTGGTCAAAAATGATTTTCAAACTCTTTAAAAAAGATCTGTTTTGTCCGTAAGAGGAAAAACCAGTCCAAGAAACATACTACTTGTACATTATTTCAACATAAATGTCTTTTCAAAGGACCTACACATTACAAAATAAACAAATTAATAAAAATAATGTCCTATACCATGGTGTTGAATTAAATGCTCCTTTCAGCTTGATCTACATTTCATTTTCAATCAGTGAAAGTGTGCAGTTGAGCAGGTCCATATGTCCTGAAAGACTTTAGTGTCCCGGACAAACTGGGGCAATTTTGGTCAAAGTGGTGTCCAAGTGAATAATGGAGACAACAATATATTTTTTTCGGTATTTAATGAGAGCATTGCAACCAGCAGAGACAAAATGGGCTGCAATATAATCCCATCAATGGGCATCCATCAGAAGTCTTTTTTCCACTGACAGGCTGGATTGTTATGCTAAGTGTCTAACAACATTATGGAAAGGACTGGACTGGACAATGGAAACTGGTTTTAGGACTCCCGCTGTTAGTGCATGTGGTGCTTTCCTGCCTCCACATTTCAATAGTAATTGCATGTATGAATTTTTTTCCAATTCAAATATAAATTTGCATTTAGAATATCCATTAGCAGCCTTAAGAGAGGTGCTGGTAGGTGGATTTTGTTCACTTTGAGTCAAGTCTTTTTACTCGGCTAAAACAAATGGTTGCACACTGTAGCTTCTTTTTTTACCATGAGTCATGATAAGTTTATTTCCCCAAAATGATTTCCTTCAGTTCCATAAAGGGAGACATGTAGTAAGAATGTTGCAGGTTGCCATCAGGGGCACAAAACTTCGTGTCACTGATTTTTAAATTTTTAACCCATGTTGTGCAAATTTGTGTGTGAAATTAGAATACAATGTCTGCTGATTCTCTTTCAAAGTTTCCTCATTCTAGGGTGACATTTTCTCTGATTCTACTGCAGCAGCTCACCCTCTGTTATCATAGAAGTTGCGAGTGAGGATCCATGCCGTTATGATTGTTGCTGGGAGACCTGGGAGGCACAAACAGAGTGATATGATCATTAGGAAAGAGTTCTAACAAAAGACAGAGAATGGAAGAAAGAAAAGGAAGGAAAACAAAGACAGGTGAAAGAGAAGGATCACTATTTGCAGAGCACTCACCCCAGCCGATGAGGATGTACCACCAGAAGTATTTCTTCTGGAAGACGAAGGTGAGAGCAAGCAGCGTCTGCAGGTACATTCCCTCAACCAGCAGCCAGAAGTAGTTGGCCAGGATACTGAACTGGAAGAATGCCACCGCTGATTTACAGGATGTCTGTGGGACGAACACAACAAGAGCCACAAGCATCAGATTCGTCTGTGGTCTATTTATCCCGAGTGGTCGTCATGATAATTGCCTCTCCCATCGGTTTATGGGTCACAGAGAGGTCTGTAATGATAATATGTTTGAGGATAAAGAAGGTCATTGCAGGTCAAACATATTGAAGCAGAAATTCTCTGCTTGGTCATACAACAACAGCAGCTGTGGCTGTGTGTTATAATTACATTCTAATTATGGTTGTCACTGTAGGTTGTTAGATAGACTACCAGAAAGAGACTGTCATCAGTCAGCCAGTAGCCAGTAAGGCTACTAAGCAGCCTGACATGTTACCGCAGAATTACCTCTTTCAGGAATCTAAGGCAGTATTCTCAGAAATCAATCTGAATCTGAAAGGTAGGAGAAAAGTTATCAAATAAATGTCCTGATAGGTACCATTTTTGCCTCTGGATTGTAGTGGAGTAGAAGTAAGTGGTGTGGCAATTCTCAAGTAAAGTATAAATACCTCAAAACTATACTTATTTACATGTTGTGTCTGATCTAGCTCACTACAGCCAGCTGCTACATCTGTTCAAAGTTGGGAGGGCGTGTGGAGAACCCTGTAACTAGGTCTTATATGCACGATTGCTATGCGTGATATAATGCTAAAGGACTCATGCTACAGCTACATATCCCTACATGTAAAACACAGCATCCTCATGAGCTGAAGTTCCATGTAGAGGGCTATAAAGGAGCAGCTGTACATGTAGGGTACAGCTAGTTATTGCAAGGTTTATAGTACCGGTTGGTAAAGCTGGATTTAAAATGACGTGATTTGCACTAACACAACCCTGTTTAGATGTTTACTATAGAAAAAACATACTTGGACAAGCCGCACAAGGGTCAGATTTATTCTTTATGGTTTATATTGTCATACAATATGCTGGTGTTTCACTTCTATGAGAGACTTGAACTAACCAAGGTTTTTTTCACTTGAAGTTGTTTTTGTCCTTAATATTCCCTCTTTTTTCCTGGTTTGTTCTCCACAGACTCATTAGAAAATTATCTGGCTTTTTAGCTGCTCAATGTTCTCCACCAAGTCATTTTGGGTGTCTGCCATTCTGTGATTGATTGATGACTAATTAATAATATTCCAAGTAATTTGATTGGTACTGTACTTCCAGTCTCACATGTCATTTTTCCTGTCACAGTTTTTATGTTTCATCTGTTCAGATTTGGTTGTAATAGAGCACGGGAGCTCTCTCTCATCATCATCTTCCCTCTCTAATGGCTCTTTCACCCAAATGAGTCACGGTGATGTGATGATGATGGTCCCTTGTAGCCTCGTAGCCACACAAGAGGGACACTTACCTTCACTCCAGGCAGCCTCATCAGCAGAAAAATAGGAAGACAAACGCTCGTCATTAATGCTCATACAGGCTCTGCTCAGTCACTCTCAGCTTTACAGTCCCACTCCTTCCTGCTCTCTATGATAATAAGCTCCTCTCCTCTGAGCTTTATGACTAAAAAACGAAATGTAGGTTATCCTCCCTCCCACTCCAAATAACCAGCTGAATTCACTTACCAGTAATTTAGGAGTTGGTTTCAAAGTTTCTAGAAAGGTGGAAAGTAAATAAGGACATTCACTTAGCGTTGCACTCCTACAACATTGTAGAACTTCAGATGGACAGTTTGAAAAAAACAAACAAAAAAAACATTACATTACATTACACACAATTCAGGTGTGTTATACTTTTAGCAGTAATGTAAAGGGCAGCTAGCCTCAAGATGAGACGAGGACCAGCATTTTCAGACTTGAAAGCCATTTAGTGTCCAGCCACAACTGAATCTAGTGACTTTGTGCAGCTCCCTCTTGAGGGCTTTTTTTTTCCACACATAGCTCTCCCCAAGACCTGAGGAGAGGGACACATTTGATGGAGTGGTCATCTCCTGGTTGAAAGACTCAAAGGGAAATATTTGTAGCTAGATTTCCTTTATGACATGTTTCTTTCCCCTTTTTGCTTCTTATTTCCTACCTTTTGTTCTTTCTTCTGTCAATCTTTTGTGTCGTATTTAAGTTAAGATCATAAAATATTGGTGTCATCTTATACTTCACTTTCTCTTTACTTTTTTCATCCTTCCCTGTTATTTCTTCCTCCTTTCCTTTTTAAACTGATCTAAAAGCATGACAGTCCATCAACAACAAAACTCCACGTCTGACTCTCAGTATTTCTACTTTTGACACTTGAGTGTATTTTATACATTCAAGTGACATGTTTACTGTTTCGAAGATGGATTTTTGAAAACAGGACTAGACTACTTGCACTCTGTTTAACTGTCTTTCCATTAGAAGTGGCAACGCTGGTTTTACTTCAGTAAAGGTTAAATAAAGACCTACTAATGGAGCTGTAGTGGGTTTTCAAAGCCTACTCACAGTAGACATGAAGCAGTGGTCCAGATTTTCATCAGAGAAAAGAACGCCATCTTTGATGAAGACAGCACTCGCTCTCAGGATGAAGGAGAAGAACAGGTTGATGTGGATGTAGTTCCTGGTGCAGTGAAACTTCCTGTAGTGCAGAGAAAATCTTCCCTGAGTCATTTTATCTATTAAAAGGAGGCATTGCTTTGGGAAACATATTTAGGGAGTGTGTAAAAGTTCTTTTTTCAAGCTTCAACACCTGGCAGGTTGTGAGACTCTGCTGAGTTTAGTTTAGTTTAGTTCAGTTTACCTTTTTGGGGGAAAAGTGAACAAGTCCTCCAAATTAAGAGACAACATATGTTATTTAGAGCAAGAAAAGAAATCAAATTTGACTTTTGTTTGGAAACTGGAGGCAAACGTATGTTTTTTTTTTTTATAACATCACCTGATAATAACTACAGCAGCTAGAGGGCACTGTTATTTGAACATAAAAAAATGAATTGTTTTAAGGCACTTGCTGAAATGACTGTCCTCCCAAGAAAGACCACAGCATCAGTCTCAGAAAGAATGTTACCTGAACACAGTGAAGACAAAAATCGCAGATATAAGAGAGATGAGGGAGGTAGCATATCCAGCGGTGTACACCTGTTTGAAGTTGGAGAAGTACGTTGTCTGAAATGTAAGAATATACAGAATAGAATGAAAGACATAACTCAATGCCAGCATTTACAAATGAATGGTTAACTGCTCAACCACACCTGTCACACTCATCCAGTGGTAGTCAGGAGCCACTGCTTCTGACTGGTGGAAGACAATGTGCTTAGAAAACATGGCAGTAAATTTGTATTTGTATAAAAACATCTTAAACTTGTGTAAAGTGGTTCAACACATTGGAGGCAAGGTGCATGTGACATTTTCTGTGAACAATACTGCAGGATTAGTGTGGCTGACTTTATCTGAAAAGGCTGATCACATCCTGAAAGTTCTTCTGTGGAGAGTCTGCAGAACAAGCACTGAGTATCAGCTGACTCTGACTGATGTGTTGGACCTTTTACTGAACTTTGGGGCAATGGCGTGGCTGGAAAGTCCTTCTGCTTCTGAATGACTATTCAAATTCAAACTTTGAATGTAATTTTAATCAGTGCAGCTGCTGTCTACACTGGCAGTGTAATGTTCCATTCTTCATGTGCACTTTGAGAGGTGATCTGCACTTCAATTAAGTTCAAAGCCTTTCTCCTGAGCAAAGCATATCTGTGTGAACAGGCAATTAAATCATCCATCTCAACACTTTCCAACAGGCTTTGTGCACCAGGACAGCAACACACTTGTTCCTCTTTTGCTACTTAGAGTCCAGAGTCAACATGCGTTCAACAGCAAGCCGTTACTGTTCATGGATTCATGACATCTTCAGCATTTTGATAAATGACCAAATAATCAAAATATCTATGACCACAATGATCACAATCACAGTTATAAGGGTGACCAGACAGACCAAAAATCCAAATGAAAACAGAGCAAGAGAGCAGAAAATTACTCACAGAATCACCTTGTTTCCTTGCAGAACAACTCAGGCCATACAAGAAAATGACACAAAAGTAATTGTGTAAAACATTTACCTCTGGTTCTGTCTCTTCATACTCTGCGAACTTGCAGGCCTCCTCATATGAGGGGTAGTGCTCGGACCATCCATTCTCAGTGCAGTTCCTGTAGATATAACCTGAAAAACACATAAGCCGCTCAGTGGCAATGGCATAAGACATGCCAACAACAAGGAACTAGGGGAAGCTGAGAAATCTATGAGAGGATGTGCGCATGGAAACACAACCAGAAGGAATTTGCAGAGATCAAATCTAAACCCCAAACTGTGAGAAATGAGAGATGTGCCATTTATCCGTCACCCAAGAGAAGCAGTGGAAGAGTAAATAAACAGCTGACACACAGGACAAAAACAAATATTTGCATTTGTGGGAATATACAGAGATTGAAGACACTTGATGGTTCCTCTCTTTCCTGGTTACTTACCTAAAAACCAGTGCAGGTCACTTTGTCAGTTACCCTTGCTCATGCTGAGTGTTTATATAACATATATAATGGTGTAATGTTTAGCTGTCCACATACCTTTGGGTTTGTAGCAAATCTCAAACCCTCAAAACTGTGTGTGTGGCCAGAAACTATGCTGGTAAATGGGACAGTACATTATTCATTCATTAATGAAATTTGGGTGAACTAAACTCTGAAGATCAAACCGCTAACTCAAACTTACATACTGCTGAGACACAGTTAATGTCTGATCAACACTCGACCATATAGACACACTATTTATTCTACAGAATCACATATAAAGTATGCAAATAACCCACAGTGTGATGGCGGATTAAAGTTCAATTTGTTGCCATTGGTTGACTCATCAGGCTAAAGCATGTATATGCAGCTTTCTTGATGAAGCTTACTTGTTTCACTGGGGCAAAACACACTCTGCACCACATCGTCTCTCCCTGCAGACGCAGCTATAAACACATGTATACACATGAGCACAGATGTTCTCAGAAGTGAAATAAGCCCACTGCTCTTCATTAGGATTCAATGGGCTGGACCAAAAAACTCCATCTGCCGCTTAATGGCATGAGTGGCTGGAGACGCACCTCCTCTGAAGAGGACACTTCACTAGCTTATACTCACATGCACACTACAAAATAAATGGATTACTACTACTACTACAGTATTGCCATTTAAAAGAGGTGAGTTGTTCTTTCTGCTGCAACAAGCCACTGACCACTGTCAATTAAATGAGGTCCTTTTGTGCCAAGCAATGGTTACAATAAGCTCCATGTAATAGAGGGTTACTGCATGAAAAATACAATGAAATGAAGCTTAGCAAAAGTTCCATCAGGAAGACTCTCTCCTTGCACAGTTTCCTGCAACCTCTAAGCTCCACAAGCTCATTCTTGTCTTTATCCATTCACAACCTGACATGCTGACCTTTAGCTAATCAAATTTTTAAAATGCTCTCTCTCTGTTGTCATTCAGCTGCAAGTCAGCACTGTGATGTTTGTGTGACCCACCCACACAAAGTCTATTTCTTATGTACACAATAAATAAATAAATAAATAAATACAAATGAATACATCTGCCTGTACATATATCCAAAAGCATGACAAAAATATGACATTTTAATTGTGAGATTTTCACTTCTTTCACTTTCCTAAGAGGTAACACTGCCAGTCCTGTCAGGTGAAGGCTGTAAATGATGAATTTAAATGAAGCAAATTTGCAGCCGTGTTCTCCCACTATGGCCTGAAGTTAGAATGACGGAGCTCACTCTTCGAGCTCTATGATGGTCATGACACATACAAGGTCATCATCTTTTCTGCGTGAGTCTGTGTTTATAAGAGGGAGGATGAGAAGTTTACAGTGAAACAACACATTTCATGGTGTGAATATGCCTGACCAGATCCTCAGCACAGCTGAGGAGAGTGTGGGGGTTTGAGTCGTGGGTGGTTTTACCGATTATCCAGCTGCATTAGCCTCAGTGTAACATGCTGTGTAGAGCCTGCAGGCCTGCAGCGTCGGTGGGTGAATGGTTGGATGTGAATAGAGGTTGAAGACCGAGGCTCTGGGGAGGGCACTAGTGTTCACACCGCCATGCTTAACAAGCACCACCAATTCCTTCCTCATGCTCTTGGCTCGTACAGTGAACTCTTTGATTTTCCAATTCATTATTTTCTCTCCATGTAGCCTCCCATTTGGATAGGCTGGATCTATCCACACAGCTACAGCATTTGACTTAACTGGGTGTCTGTGGGGGAGGAAATCCAGTGGGGTCCAGGAACCCACTAACATGAAGTTATGAGGTCATCAACAGCAACCTCCGCCTCCTGATCCCATGACACAAAGTATACCCTTAACTTTCACTCAGGAGCTACTGCGTGTTTTTTTCTTCTTCTCTACTTTGTGCTTTTATTTTCACAGCTGTTGGAAATCAGTCATGTGCATCTTTTCTTCTCTGAGCATCCCACATACTGTGCATCTTCCCTGCTGTCGCTGACACTTGCATTTTATTTTTTCTGACTCTATTTCTATGTTACAGTTGGCAACACCTTTAGCTCTGAGTTGTACTCTGAGCTTTGAAAATGAACTTTTGAAAGAAAAAAATAAACTTGTCAGTGCACCCTAGTGGACAGGCTATGCAATTGCAACGCTGTTTTCAAATGACCTCTCATACTCTATGAACCGTAGTGTTTTATTACTTACCAGTTTTTACAACATTAACATTAACACCACCAAATTTCTTTGCTAACTATCCAATTAGGATAGGATGCTGCAAATCACATACAGTCACAAACAATAAGTTGAGCATTTAAGCCCTGTTATGTAAGAATTGGTATTGTTTGGGCGTGAGATGAAGTCAGTGAAGCAACAAAATGATTTTGAATTTGTACTTTAAAGTAAATGTAGTTGCATAATGTTTCTTCAAGATCAAAGTTTTTTTCACCTGTAGTAAATAAAAAGGACAGATGTGGTTGATGGGAACATTAGTTTTGCAGGTATTTGGATATGAAGTATTGAACAAATAGAAATGTTGAGGAAAAGTCAGGGCATGGCCTTAAGGATTAATTGCTTGGTGACCCTAAATGTCCACGACAAATTTCATTGCAATCCATCCAATAGTTGTTGAGATATTTCTGGTTGGACCAAAGTGTAGTGGGCCAACTGACCAACCTAGAACTCCAGTCCAGCTGTGACAAATACAAAACTTTATATCTCCCCTTTAAATGGAGCTCTGTGTCATATACTGTCATGGAACCATAATGAGTGTAAATGAACTCAGATTGAGAGCGCTGTGTATCTTGACTTTTTACTGAATGAGTTTATTGAGATTCCGGCAAGTTCAGTAAGATCATTTAGGTGGCAGTCATCATCGTAGCAAGTGTAATAAAAATTTCTAGACCTCATTCACTCAGTGTCCAAAGACAGGATCAGTCAGGGATGATAAGGTGAGCTGAACTGCTCTGATTGTCCTGTAACAAACTGTTTTTGTACCAGGTGCAATGTGCACCTCACCCCATATTGGATTGCTGTCGTTCCAACATTGCACTGGGCTTTGTTCAGTTCAGTTTGAAACTGATGCTCTTTATTTTGTCAAGAAGCTGTTTTAGCAGGTTTTTGTTGTGTTGTTCCTTGTCTGCAACCCACACAGGAATGTTGTCCTCCAGTCTCGCAATGCTTCTCCAGACAAAAGAAGCTAATGAGACACCAGAAGGAAGCTGTTTGAATTAGTAACTACCAAATGAACTGAGAACTCACCGATTTGCATTTGCCAGAACCCATAGTTTGGGTCCAATACCGGAAAGAAATTTATATTTGGCATCTTTGCCACAACCTCCTCTGTTGTCTACAGGGGATAGTGTTCCCTCTTTATGGCTTTCTTGAGGTCTTGGGGTCAATGCAATTCAGTCCATGCTGGACCTGTCCATGAGTCAGCTACCACGCTGTTTGAGAATCCAGTCTGCAGTGTAGTTCATATACTTTACTAATAAACCAGAGAACTGTTAAGTAATATTGGGATAAAAAAAAAAAATTGTACCAGCCTAAATTTCTGTCCATATTCTCTCTCTCTCTCTCTCTCTCTCCCCACAGTACATTTAAACATTAAATTAATACTCCACCAAACCTTCATATTTTAGAGCAGCTCTTGGGTCAGGAGCAACAAAAGACTGGGAAAGATGTGGAATGCTCCAAAAACACCTGTTTGGAACATTCCACAGGTAAACAGGTTCATTGGTGACAGTATCATGATTTGGTATGAAGGGGGCATCCTGGAACGGCTCAGTCGTTCACAAGCAAGGATGGAGAGAGGTTCACCACTTTGTGAACACATGACTGCATGAAGGATGTTACTGCGTGGGCTCATGGGTAAAACTATTGTTGGTAAACACAGAGTGTTTGCAAATGATTGCATTCTTTTTTTTATTTACCTTTTACACAGCATCCCAACTTTTTTGGAATCAGGGTCGTATTTTAATTAAGAGCTTTGACCAAACCAGACATCTTATTGTACAAAGTGTTACTGTACACAAAAGTAATAGCAGTTACCTATGAACTCTTGCCAAGGGTCTGTCTGACCCTGATGTTTGTTACATGGATTAACAGGAATACTTGAGAAAGTTCCTGTAAAATATCTCATTGTTTTCATTCATGATTGAGTCTGCATCACAACAAATCTAATAATCGACTAATACACATGTTAATAAATCTATAAACACCGCACATATCTTTGTAATCCCTCAGGATGTCTCTTTCCTCCTCCCTGTCCATTTGTTTTATTAATCTAATTTGTGTGCAGGAACATTCTCCTAAAATACCTTTCAATAAGAAAGACCATGCCAATAAGATATGGATTATAATAGCTTAATGGGTATTATGGATGGAGGACAGCATAGACAGTGAAGGGTACTATATTAGGATAAGGGCTGTGGGATGTAGGAACAGAGGGATGAGGGTCAATGGGTGAAGGGAAGGCAGGATAAGGATCAAGGGATGAAGGGATGAGGGGATGAGGAGCAAGCAATGAAGGGATGAGGACTGAGGGTCAAGGGCTGAATGGAAGGTGGGATGAAGAGATGAGGGGACAAAGAGCAAGGGATGAAGGAGTGAGGGATGGAGGGATGAGGCTAGAGAGATAAAGCAGTAGGGGAAAAAGGTGAGGGATGAGAGGATGAAGGGAGAGATCCAGGTCATGAATGGATGGAGTTTGATGATGAAACACTGTGAGCTGCCCGCATGGAGACAGGATGCAACTGGGGGAGCTGAGACTCTGGGTGGGGGAACCACCTCCTCAGATGTTCTGAGTTTCCTCAAAGGAAATTAAAGAGAAAAGCTGCTCTTGTGTGTTTCTGATGTCTGTCAGATCATTGTGGTTGAACGTGAGGTATGGAGAGTGAGCCCTGTGACCGAGAATTTGATGGCATGATCAGGGATTCCCTGCCTGTAAGGGGTAGAGGCAGATCCAAAGCACAATGGATGTCCAGAATGTCTTCTGGATTTGGATAAGATTTTGCCGGAAATGCTGGTGAAAACACATGGAGGTAAACTACACTGGTTAGTCTGGCGGCGAGGTGGTACATAAGAGTCAGAGCAATGGCTGTGTGCTGTGTCTTAGTATATGGTCCAGACGGTCCACCAAGGAAGCTACCTGGCCACCCTTTTATGTATGTTTTTGTGTGTATAATCACAAAGATTAGATTTTTCTGTTCTACAGGTGATGAGACTATTTGAATTTTTACATTTGACTAGATGAATGAATTTTTTACTGCCTTTTCTTCCACTCCTCTATATTTCCACTGGGTCTGTTTATGACAACACACAGATTTTACTGTCATCCTTTTTCTCCTAAAACTCCACACATTTTTATAGCATCTCAGCTACATTTCTGTCTTTCTGCCACCTACTTGATGATACATGGGAGACTCTAAGCATATTTTGTTTTCTTTAGACAAAACAGCTGGATGAGACAAGGCTCTGGAGAAGGTGGGGTCATGTAAACAGTCAGGAGAATAGAGCTCTCTGCAGCCAAGTTCACACACAGGAGACGAGACGAGGAAAATCAACTGAAAAATCAGGCTCCTCACAAAGCCTGCTCCACAAGAAAAAGTCAACATAAAATAGAGTATTGACTGACAACATCAATGCTGGAAGTCCAGCAGTGGCACAGGCGGGAGGATAAAAAGAGGATCACTTTGACTGTAGGCAGGATCATTAATCATGTTAATCATTCTCTCCACTGCCTCTAACAGGGCTAATGTAAGCATTTCTGCTGTCTGACAAATAAAATCAAAAAGACCAGATGTGGGCAAAAAAATATATAATTTCAATGTTTAACAGTCAGAATTCCTCAAAGCAAAAAATAACCATGCAAAATATAAAAAGTAAAGGGTATAAAAAAGTACATAAAATACACCCACGAATTTAGCACTATTTACCAAGCAACCTTTAAACTAAACATGTATCAGATATATGAAGAAGCAGCTTGTCAGAGGTGAGTTAGAGTGATTTACCTTGGATGTTACCAAACAGCTGGGAGACATTGGCACATGAGACGCTGACCACCTGTCCCACCTCAGCACGATACCAGCAACGAATCTCATCCCACGCTGTCGGGCAACCTAAGGCAAAAACGCTGCATTCAGCACACATATATCACTTCACCAGTTATTTATGAGTTTGACTGATGAGCTCATAGTGCAGGTATACAGGCTCAGAATATACAGTATAAAATATGTAAAATAATATGCTGTAAGTCATCGTTATGAGTCATTACACAACAATTCACCATCAATATATTTGTTTTGACAAAAAGGAAGGTAATGTAATTATTCTATTCAGCCAGAGGTACAAGTTACAGAACTGAAGGAATTTTTGTGTTGGAACCACAGCAAATCTGCATCGTTTCAAGCCATTTCTGTTGATTATTGAGTTCCAAAATCTTATTTTCTGAGTGAAAACTAAATTCTGTTGCAGGAAGGCAATTTAAATTTTTTGTGGAAACGAATTTGTTTCAAATTTTCTAGATATAAGCATCAGTACTGGCAGGAGGTTGTAAAGTCCCAAATAAACTTGAAACTCCTTAAAACATGAAATTATCTTCTCACACTGGCTATATTTTTACTTTGTTTAAGAAAATAACAATGACATCAATGAAAAATGACTTTATTATAGGTAGATTTTTGAAAATAATTTCTTGCCTCTGACCTAATCCTGATAGATGGAGTTTCTTTTCCTGTATCCTTATGCAGTGCACTTAATATTCTTAACAAGTGACTTGTTTAACTTTGAACACTTCTGAATGCTGCAGAACTTGCTAATGTTAACCACTGAATCACAAATGTAATTAAGAATCGTTTCATCTGTATAGGAATTCAGTTGTCTGCTGTCATTTTTTTTTTGGAGGGGTTTCCCCCAGTCTGGGAAAATGAAGGACATTTGATTTGGTGACATCTTCAGTCCTCCTCTCCGCCCACGCTTTGTCTCTGCTGCTCCCCTCACATGGCTGACAAGCTCTCCCTGCAGCCTCCGTTGCTGTGAGCGAGGGAGGTGTGGAGAGGGGGAAGAGAGAGCGTTAATGAGGAGCCCGTCTCTCTTTGCCACCACAACGCCTCATACATCAAAGCTGCTCGGCCCAGTGTCAATTAAAACAGCAGTGCATGAGACACACCACCACTCATTCATAATAAAACACAGCTTTTGGCTACTGCTAAAGGTTCTCCTGCCAAAGCTGTGATGAGGCAAACATCTCACTGGATAAATGTGACTTTGAACTCTCCTTTTTAGAACATTTTTACCCCGCATCTTAGTTATTGGTTGTACACTAACACAGAGCTGCTGATGACATCTCCATCTGCTGCATCAACTGAAAATGGAACATTATTAGGCCCTTTTGTAAATGCCCTAATGGCTCTCCAGGTATTGTATGTGTATACAGACTGTAGAAGCATAAAAGGACACCGTGCTTTTCTTAGAGAGGCTGTCTGATGTCAACAGTAAAGCATAGCTTGTGACACCCTGACAGGATGAAACAGTGGATGAATGGACTGGTGCTTCTCATTCGGTGTTAATGGCTGGATCTTTTTGTCCTGTTACCAATAAGCATCCTGAGCACAAAGTCTTATTTTTTTACTTTCCTTTTTTATGTTTTCAGTAAATCCCCTCTCCAGGTTCTCAATTGTCCTGTTTGGATCAGTGGTCTGTGTGACAGACAGCTTAGTGGATCAGTAGTTAGCCCTGTTGCCTCACAGCTGGATCCTGGGGCTCCTGGGGCATTTCCTCCACCATCAAAAATATGTATATTAGGTTAATTCTGCAGTCAGTGCCCTTGACCAAAGCACTGTTTTAGAGCTGCAGATTCCGGGTCTCCAGGTGCCACACAGTGGCTGCCCACTGCTCCTCAGGAATGCATTAAATGCAGAGACCAACTTCTACTACACTGTGATGTGTGTATGGCTGTATGTGACAATGATAACTGATTTCATTTACATTAAGTAATGTCCATCAACACCATCATAATGGTCGCACAAGCATGAACATCTTTCCATACACCTTCACACATCATAACAGAATTGGCCCAAAGGTATGTGGCAGCAAAACAAACCGCATCCCCAAACCAAACTGGAAAAAAATGAACCACGGGTTCCTCTTGTGTCATAATTTATCCATTTAAAGGTAGACATTGTGATTGTGCTGCAGTATAACAGAATGGGAAGAACAAGAAAGCGCTCACACATTATTCCAAGAAGGCTACCAACACTGCTACCAACAATTTTATTAACATGGAACTTTAAGCAATCCTGTTTCAGGACATCTCTTTAGTTCTTTTCTCCATCTGGGAGATGCTGGAGCTGTCAAAAGTTCCCTCATTTCCTACATGTAATCAATACTTTGAGGAGAACATGAATGATTATTTTCCAACTTGCACATACGCATTTGTTCATATTAATGGTCTCTACAATATGAGTGGAATGATACCCAGTAGTTCCCCAAAATCTCAAAATGTATGGTCATAACAGTGGATGGATTGTAACAAACAGGTACTGTTTCAGATGTTGTCACATTTGGATCAGGTGGACCCAAATTCAGTCGACAACAGACAGACAAGGTCAAACACAGAAAGCACAAAAAAACAGCAAAAACAGAACTGAAGACCGGGCAAGGCAGCCAAGCAGTGCAGCTCAAAAGGACAGCCAGAAGGCAAGGAAAACTGGCAGGACCACTCTAGAGGCTGAGCAGACAGGCAAGGCATGCGTTGAAGGTGGGATCTCTCCCAGGCCTGGACAGGAGGCTGGCAGCAAAACCCAACCAAGGGACTAGAGAGACGTCAGGGTGCTGGGCAGTGGGACCTCCACAGTGCTGGGCAGCAGGGCCCATGAATTTGGTCTAGCAGGCTGGTAAGGACGAGGAGCTGGGCAGCTGAGAGGCTGATGAGGCTTTGGTGGGAGCCAGGCTTACTTATAGAAGGCTTCCCAGAAGGTGGCTCCACAGCATTATTAGGCAGTGACCTGGCTTGCTCTGTGTTAGCCGAATGGTCAACTGGCTGAAGGCAAGCAGTCTGGAGGCTGTCTGGCACCAGAGCAGGGTTGAGCACAAAACAGACCAGGGAGCTAGACAACAGGGATCCTTGATGTTGTTGGGAAGGTCACTTTCTTGTGTGGGCCATTTTAATAACTAGCTGGGTCCCGGAATGGACACTCCCGGGAATTGTCAGATGTGGAATTAGGCCAGAGGCTACCCAATTCAGGAGGAGGAACTGGTTGGAAGCTAGCAGGCCGGTGGCCATCTCCAGAGTTGGAGAAAGCAGGATGCTAGCGAGCCCACTGCTAGATGTCAGGAATTCTGGCTGGTAGCGAGCAGGATGGAGTGAAGGCTGGTTGCCAGCAGGCTGGATGCTAGCAGGCCAATGTGTAGGATGGAAACTGGGAGAAAGCGGAGCTGTTGGCCAGGGAGGCAGAACAGGGACAGAACAGAAACAGGATAGCTGATGGAGGCTAAAAGGCTTGGAGGCTGGGGAACACTGAGAATGTAGGCTCCCACTTTGTAGACTCCCAGCAAACTGGATCACATGCAGAACTCTTTATTGAAAATATCAAAAACTGAGACAAGAAAGCAAGCTGATGCAGGGCAAGTGTGGTGAGAAGGTGTGGAGGGAATAAAAGACTGGGGAAGGGTTAGGCTAACAAATAACAAAAACCCAGAAAACAACAAAACCAAACAGGACTGTGACAAATAAATCAATTTATTTCTAGTTGAGTAATTTTGTCACAAAGTCTAGCTGCTGCTGTGCATTTTGGAGGGGGTTGAGGCTGATTTCATCGGGGCCATCAAATCTCATCCATTAGCACATATGTTTTGTAAGGAGTGCAATCGCATCCACATTTCATTTTGTATCAACTTCATGAGGAAATGTTGTAATTAACATATCTGAATAACAGATTATTCAGTGACAATGTATTTCATTTGTTTTCCAACAATGTTTCTTTCCCAATCATTTGGTAACTGACAGAGAAAGATTGTGGCCTGGGGTTATTACTAAAACAGCTGAAACCACAATCTTGTACTTGCCTTAACCAAAGTCCTTATGTTGCCTAACCACAAGAGAGACTAGCTTTGAGAGCCTCTGTGTCTGTTGTCAAAGTCGTGTTTGCCCACCATCCAGCTCCACCACCTCTCCACCACCTGGTGCAGTACAGAGGGCCTCCTACACTACAAAAAAAATGGTGCCAGAGAACATAATCCAGGTAGCAATGAAGTTTTCCTTCAAACAGATTGGAAAAAACAATAAATCTAATTTCTAGGTGACAGGATTGCAAATTCTGCTTAGGCCCCAAACTGTCTTGAGCTGGCCTTACAGTTTTAACAGGACAAACCCATGCAGCCTTGTTAGAGCTGCTTAGCAGATGATTTAACCCTCATGGCTGTGATGGGTATACAAGACAGCATTAGTCTGTTGCAACACAGCTGCCATCAAATTTGGTTTATTGGATTATCTTTATCAGGCAGGTAAACCAGCTCAAACCTGAGTGCTATGTCTTCAGACTGTCCTGTGTGCATCGTGGCAGCATGGAGTTATACAAGGATCTACCCCTCTGACATTTATGTCATCTACAATAAACATCAGGAAGAAGTCACAAGGCAAGCTTTGTCATTTCCGAGGGGCAGACGTGACGTGGGAACGAGAATTAGATTCACCAAACGTCAAACTAAACACACACCCTGCATTTCCTCTTCACCTGTGTGGCCATATCTCAGTATTTCATTCCTCCTCTGGCTACACCTCTAACTCTCACACTTCACTTTCTAGTGCTTTCATGGTTCAATAAAACCTTTGTCTTATGTTTGTACATTGCTGCTGCTGTAATATTGTTAGAGATATTAGAGGAGAAAAGGCTCCACTGAGATCTATGCTACAATATCCACCCTTTAATAAACAATGTTATTTGATAAGGGAGAAGCAGAGGTGGACAGAGAAACGGAGAAGACGGGGAGGAAGAGCTTGACCAAAAAATGCAGGTCAGTTTGTTTTAAGATCTGTTTTGACGTCTCTACTCCATGGATCTCTCATCTAATCTCCCTCCTGCTCTGCAAACCCAAACTGTACATCTCCCACTGCCACCTAACACTGATAACCCAAGGAAAACGGGATATGAGATCTTGATCCAATAAAGCCAAACAGCTGACAATGTTCACATTTTGGTGAATATTTATTGAGCAAATTATCTGCAACTGGTTTGACACAGCCGGGAGACTGAGTGGAGTAGATAAGATCACATGGTTTACCTCTGAAACATGAGGTAGCATGCACACCACTGGTCTCAATGTCAAATAACATGGGGACCACTGGCTGCTCTGTCTTAGGGGGTCCCCTTGACCACGTGCATTTGGTGCAAACTTTCAGAGACCGTGAAAGTAGCTGAGATCATGCATGATTAAATCAGACAGGCCTGTCCAGAGAACTGCAGAAAAGAAACTTTTCCTAGCAAATAAAACAGCATGGTGGTCACTTTTAACTCCTCGACAGAAGAATCAGTCTGTATACAGTATGTTGTGTAGTTGGGCAAAACTTCTGAAATGTTAGAAGCCATGAAAACATTGTTTGTGGTCCCCCATCAACACATAACTTTATACTAAAGTCAGCTTTTTCTGTTTTTGTCCTTGCTCTTCTCTTCAGTTTGAAATGAATGAGGGTCAGTTGAAAAAAGAAGTGATGACTCTTGCATCAGTGCACCAATCACAGTTTGGCAACATTTTCATCAGAATCTGATGACAGTTGTTGGGTTGTTTTTTTATGTTATCAGGTCCCTGTCAATCAAAAAGGGGGGTAATAGACATCAGAGACTTCCATATTTCAGAAGGGGTGAGAGAGTTCAGCTGAGCCATACCTTAAAAACCAAGCAAGCACTTAGCAGCTAGTTTTGAGCAGAAATCATTTGCATACCAACAACGATTTTTGTGATCATGTGTTCACTAAAAGAGATACTTTCAGTGAACGTGTGTGTGTGTGTGTCTGTGTGTGTGTGTGTCTGTGTGTCTGTGTGTGTGTGTGTGTGTGTGTGTGTGTGTGTGTGTGTGTGTGTGTGTGTGTGTGATTCTTTAGATTTGAAATCAAGTGATATAAACAGCTGACCTTTATGCTCCAATTTTGCAGACTTGCTAGAGGTGATTTTTCTAAGATTAAGACAAAAGAAAAATGAAAATGGGGGAAATAAAAACCTGCAGGACAGACAAAACAATAAATTCCAAAACACAGGGGGAGGGCTTAAGAAATTGGACTGTTGGTCAGATTGACTTTCAAACCCCTAATGTATTGGCACTCACAAATGATAAAGTAAAGCACCGCAAACTTATTCCTAAGTACAATGATGGACTTTGAGTCCATTCACTATGGCTGTGAATGATTACTTTCATCAGCAATTGGTCTTTTTTGTTTAGTGATTAGATGTTTTGTTTATAACCTCAAAAACAGTGAAACACGGGCATCCTGGTGACAAAGATACACATCTTAAAACTGCAACATAAGAAAGAAAGAAATAATCTTAAAAATTACATTTCCAAAGTCCTAGGTGATCTCTTAAAACCAAAAGATGTGAAATTTACAGTTATATAAAATAGATCAAAGTAGTAAATCTGCACATTACAGAAGCTGGAACCCTCAAAAATGTTAGATTTTTGCTTGATAAACTGCTTAAATGACTAATTATTCCTCCATTATTAATGTGATTGTTGGTTTATTTAATTTTGATATGCTCATAGACCAATCATTTCTGCAATAACATAATTTTGTTACTTTCCACTCTGGTATTTGGTCTGTGTAATTAGTTCTGAAAATGACAACTTCAAGTAACCACAGAGAGACGGAGAGAGCAGCCCAGTCATGGTGTTTAATGATCTGTGGAAATGCCAACAGTGGAGCGCGAAAGCCATGTGGAAACAGACCCACACACACACACATGCTCACACATTCATCAGGCTGGCTGTAGCACACTATGACCCTAATGACAAGAATCTTTTGAAAATGGACACGACTATTAAACCCCCCATCTCTGTTCACTTTTGCACTACTTCCTCATTTCCTCTCTGTCACTGATTGCCCATGTTTATCCTCTGCTGGTGTTTCCTGTGGGACTGGAGGTGTGAAGGTTATTAACCCGACGTAGAAGAAGGCATCTGCCCTCTCCCCCTCCAGTGGACAGTTGTTGATAAATCAAGAAAGACAAAAGGGCACAAAGTGTGTAAGAGTGTGTATACCTGGTTTGAAGTTGTATTCTGTGCTCCTTTTTACCCTTCATAGCCAAATATAACCACACTAACAACTGTAAATTCAGTTTTTATCCATCAGTAGCCTCTTTCTCTTTGTAAAATTGCCATACTGAAGCCTCATCATTACCTAATCACTCTTTCATGAACCGTATCGCAAATTGCCTCCGCTCTTCATCCCATCCATGTTTGTCAATCATTTAGTCACATCTGATGGGTTCCTCTGCCTTGTTGAATCAGGATGAATTCGTCTGCAGGTGCGTGTTCCTGTTATCCTTATGGCTAAAAGAACAATTTGATTGGTATTTTTGTGCTTACAGAACAGATGAGATGAAATTGATTTGATTTTGATTTTGTGATACTTCTGTTCCAAGTTGGAGAAACAACTGAGCCAGGTTGTTTCAGACAAATAAAATTCAACATGTCTATAATTTCATTCTTGCTTTTTACTTATTCATGTTCTTGATCATTTTTATGTACTGACAGTAGTGGGGCCAGAGGTGGCATGTGCCCCTCATGTCAGTTTCAGCTTTTCAGCCAATAGCAATAGTATTACTTTGTGCTGCTCCTAGTCTTGGCCAAAAAATCAGAAATATATTGTATATCTGTCCAAAATCAAAACCAAACTGTACTAAGCTCCTTGTGTTTCTTTGTGCACTACATTAAGCACAGCTATGTGTGCTTGCAGTAACAGACAACAGCCCAAGCTGGCCTGATTGGCTGAAACACTGAGCATCATAAGTGTGTACAAACGAGACAAGAGGGAACACAAACTAATGTGTTTAATGTGACAATCTTAATACATAATATGAAGGAATTAATTTAGTATTAGGTTACATCAATAATAAAATACAGCTGTAGTAATCAATGCACAAATTAGGTTTTTTGTTTGTTTTTCCATGACACTTGCTAGCCTCTGTACTCTGTTAAGAGAGGTGAGTCTATTGTGCAGTTTTAGCAGAAGCAGACTAGTGAAGATGGCCTGACTGTGCTGGCTAGCTAGCACCATTAGCCACAATGCTAGCCACCATTGCAACTCTGATCCAACAACAACAAATACTCAAGGAACCATGACAATCTTTACTCTGAAATAACTACCATTTTCTACTGTGGTTTTGTTTATTTAAATGTCAATTTGTCCTTGTATAAAAATATCTCAATATCAACTGCTGTTCCCTGTGAATTTGATAAGATAAGCCAACTGAACAAACTAGCAAACTCAGTGCTGCCTGAAAATGATGTCAGAGGTACGAGATATGTTGGTCACATGGTGATCAGTTCAGTCAAACTCTGCTGGAGGTGAAGTATTGCATACTCTGTTACAAGTTCAGAGAATTCTCTCAAACCACCAGATAAGATCTGAAATGCATTAGGTCTTATTCCCATTTTGGAGCATTCAAGCCTCTCACAGTGGACCTGTTAACTGCAAAAATCAGGTGGAAACAGTAACAGTAATCATGGCTTTATTCCATTCAGGTGTGCTACTGCAGAGCCACGGTGCTGTGCATGGCAGCTTTATGGGCATGTCTTAATAGAACAGAGCCATAGATAGTGTTGTAGCTACACCTGTGCTTTTCGTGCCAGGACAAGTCAAAACATAGACCTGTTTTTATCCAAAAAAGTGATGTTAAAGCTAAGCTGCGATAAACCCAAGTCAAAGTAACTACATGTACAGATAAATAGTGCAATGAAATGTACAACATTCTCTTCTGAAATGTAATTGAGCAAACATTAAATCTCCTAAAAATGGAGGAAGGCCTACAGTATAAAATGACCAATTACAATATTTTAATATGCACCTTCTTGCCACTTCTAGTTGATCACCTGTGCTGCCCACAACACTGAGGATCTGACCCACATGACCCGAACACTTCTCCTCAGGACAGCTGTGGTAAAACTGCTTGAATATTCATGAGTGTTAGCTCATTAAAGGTGGCTTCACAATCAGTGAATGTGCGTGCCATCATTTACTTTGTCCTCTTTATCCCTCCAGTCACTGTTTACCTGGCACTTCCTGCTTCCTTCTCTTTGTTTTATTGTCTTTTGATTCTATTCACTTACTTTAAATCTATTAATTTTAATTCATGCTTTAATCTAAAATAGGGCCTTTTTTGGTGTGCACTAGTGTTTTATTGTTTATCTTACTATTGTTTTAGTCTGGAACATGAATCATGGATAGAGGGGTGTTAACTCTTGAACTCTTGGGTGGGTAACTAAGGACCCAATGTGAACAACTTACAAATTGTTACAGTCCAAACAAACTACAGATTCGTGCCAGATTCCAAAACAACCTGGAAATGTACTATTCAGAACCAAACCAGACCCATCTATTGTTATACTGGACCCAAGCAGAACCTAAGGTCGGACCTGAACCCAGCCATGGAGACATGGACACCATCAACAGCATTCCACAAATTGATTACTATGAACAACTTAACATTAATGTACAACAAAACTTTGTGCCTGTCCTAATGTAACATCAGTAGTTTTCTTGCCAAGAAAGTTGGTAAAATACATTCAAATTTTCTGTTATTCCTCTCTCGCTGATTGACAAACATGGCTTTTACACTGATTTCTCATTAGAATTCCACTTGCTGTCACGATGATGGATGAAAAATGTGACTTGTTTCGAATCAGCTTTGCAGTTTCACTGCATCCAGCATAATAATGGTAGCTTTGACTGTACTTAAACCATAATAACAATTGCTTGTTTGTTGTCACAGCTGCTAACCTTAGCATTGCTAATGTACTATTATCTGTGCTCTCCAAGACGAGACGAGAGACTGTTGTGGTTCTTATGCCTATTCCTAACCCTATACCTAACCTAACCTTACCTAACCCGTAACCCTATCCTCAGTCTTCAACCTAAAATTTAATGATTTACATTAAGGGGACCTGCATTTTGTCCCCATAAGGCAGGTGAGTCCTCACAATGCGACTGTGTAAACAGATTTTTGTCCCCACAGTGTGATAAATACCTGGTCACACACACACACACACGCACACACACACACACACACACACACACACACACACACACACACATGCACATACAGCATTGTGATTAACACAGTCTGATCATAGGTGGGTCTTCTCAGACCCGGGACCTGCAGTAATAGAACGGGACCTGACCCAGGCCCAGTTGACCATATAAATCATGGATCTGAACCCCTATGGGTCCCAGGTCAGGTCCCAGGTCCTCAGGTCTTGCATCTTCAAATTCGGGTCAACCTGTGAAGACCTCTACTGTAGAGCACCTTGTATATCACTAACCCATTAGCTCAAGGAGAGCACTGAGGTCACACTTGCAATGACTGATTCATTCATGTTCCACTATCAGTGGCTCATTCTTCAGATGTTAAGCTACTAGCTGATAATCAGTGTCCAATCCTATTCTTACAGGTGTACAGCACAGGCATTTTAACCTGACACTTCTTGTTATCACTCTGTTTATACCCTCAGGCCAACACTATTAGGTTCCCTCCACTGGCCCAATGCCTTCCTTCTGAGCAAAGTAAATAGCATTGCTTATTTAACAAAGATTTACTGTTCATGCATTTATGAATGGGGTTCTGGCAGAATCTTTTTTTAGAGTCTTTTCTAGCAAAATCTATACAAATAAAGCTTGACTGACTGATTCAGCGTTAGTGGGTGTGTGGTTGGTGGGCTGGTTAAGCCACTGGCAAGACTATACTGGATCAGTTGGAACTGTATCTCCCCCTTGACTGTCCAGTTTTGTAACAGCTGACTGGAGAAATGAAGTGGTGCCTCAACTTCAGTAAGTGCTCAGTCCGAGCTTGAAGCACCTCATACCTGCCACTTCAAATGCTAACTGTCACATCTTTGCCTTGGATGATCACAGGAAAGGGTGACAAATGATGCAATTAATTCTGAGCGACACCAGCTGTTTGGTGCACAGGCAGTCCCACAGGCGAGCAGATGACTGTTTCTCTCCAACTGTGTAGCTTTTATCAATAGTTTCATAATGGAGAGACGGAGCAAGGAAGGAGTGGAGCTTACCTGTCTGGAATGACCCTGTCCATAACTCAAAGCACTTCAAAACAAAGAGAATGCATATTTCAAGTGAAATCGGCATGCTTCCAGACAGCATCTCAGATGGAAAACGAAGCGCAGTCCTCCTGAAGGACAAGCTGTTCCAGTGGCTGACTTTTTTCTTCTGAGGCAGTGAAGGGAGAATAATGGATGAATCTCCTCTGATTCAGTTGGCTCACCTTCTACCTGAGCTGTGGAGATGAAACAGGGCCAAGCCAGGTTGGCCAATCAGTTCCTTTAATCCAGACATCTCCTCACCTGATTAGTTCCCTTGATTGTTTTGGCAGCCCTGCCAAGTGAAGGACAGTAATTTGATAACAGGAAGCAAATGTGCCTGCTACGCTCTTGATTAAACAGTTGCAATCATCAGCTACAGGAAGGCATCCAGCACCCTGCTTTGTGCGATGTAGTGAGCTTTACACGCAGGTGTGATTTGAAGGCATGTAGTTTAATCATATAGTACAGTCTGTGATGGTGTTTGATCTCTCAGAAGTGTTGCTACTTGGCAGAAAGGAGAAAATACTCGTGCAAGAACATTACCCATGCTAACACCAGTGGAGCTCTTTAAAACTGTACTTGACATGTCAATGTTGTTTAATAATAATTAGGTCCAATTTAATTAAAAAAAAAAGAATCATATAAATCAACACCAAATGGATGCATTTGGTGTGGTGATGCACTGCACTACAACCCAGCAAATGTCCCTGGTGCTAGAAAGTGAGATTACAAGTACATACTCTCTTGTTTTGACTGTAACTTAATTCCACCTAAATGTTTTCGGTCTTAATCAGTACATGTTGAGGAAATCAATGGAGAGAAATGCGTTTCTGACTATGCATCAGAGTTTTTCAGAGTAATATAAAATCTCAGCTGTGTCTCACAGGCAAAACTGTGGCATGAAGCATATATATATAGCATGAAGCATAGATATAGATATATATATATAGATAGAGACAGAGAGAGAGAGAGAGGATCTGATGAAGTTCGAGAGAGGAGAGAAGATTAGAGGAATTATAAGAAGTTAAGAGAACCAACAAATATCCTCTCGAGGGGGAACATTGTTTAGCGTGAGATCATCTAGCAGCCATAATAATTAAGACCTACTAGCTCAGGCTCAGAGAAAGCTGGCCCCCAACACACACACATACACACAAACACAAACACTCTTTTGCACCAAGTTTGCTGAAAGCTGAAGCTATGTATTGTGGGTAGGAACAAGCTTACTTTTCACCCAGGTTCAGTGTAAAATTATGAATGACTCAAGTGTCAATCTTGCAGTACGCATCAGTCTTGTTGGACAAATTGATCAAGAATATTGACACCTATCAAAGGAAGGCAAAGATAATAAACCCCTTTCTGGAGTACTAAGGTACTGATGTAGTTTAAAGCTTTGTAGTTTAGCACAGAACCAGAAACTAGGGGTGTCCTCTTTCATTAAATAATCTTTTTATGGAATTTGTAAATATTCTGTATCTACCAATAAATAGGATTTTGAGAGTTGTTTCTCTTGTGTTGGATGAGATCAAAATGGTACGATTCTCTGAGAAGTTCGACTGCCAGTGGCTGTAACCCAGTGGTTATCCATTAATGAGGAACCTCCATACAGAATTCAGTTCTCTGGACAGAAGAAGCGTGGGAGCTCACTGGCTTTGTCTTCAACTCCTGACATTTTCTGTCAAAGCTGCAACGCCTTTCACTCCCTTTAACATCCTCTGAAGTAGGTGAAGAGGAGGAGGGTGGAAAAGTGGCCCTTCAGCCTATAATGATTTTAAGTGAAATATATGAATGTACATAGTCAGTAGGAGGAACGTTCATATAAAAAACAAATTTCAGCTTCTGACTAACATTATGTGCTGTAAACTCCACAAAGTTAAACTTTACAGCACGTCAGTCAGTCCTGAATGTCTGTAATTTTACAATATGTCACGACTCAAGCCCACTCAGGAGTGCTCCTGCAATGAAAACACCTCCACAGAGAGACGGGTTTCTAATTGTAATGTACTGTGTGTTTTTTCTGGGGTGAAGAGACAGTCAGGTCTCAGCCAGAACAACACAGCGGGTGAGACTTAAAACATCTGTGGACATGGCTTTGGCTTGGTTAGGTCATGGAGAAATAGGAGGAGAGCAGAGAGAAGACGGGATGAAGAGAGGAGGGAAAGGTAGAGCCTGTAGAGTGAACCCTCTGATTTAAAGTATTTAAGCCATTTATGTTATCACTGGTTTTCCATTTGTCTTTTAGAGGAGAGGAGAGGAGAGGAGAGGAAGGTGTTTCCAGTATGTGCTTAGTAACTTTAAGGGGGAGAATAAGTGGCACTCAACACAATAAATTGTTTGAGTCCCTCTCATGGTTAAAATTTTAATGACACCGGATTAAGGTAAAAATAAAATAATAATAATAATAATTAAAAAAAAAAAAACACCCAGAAGTCAATTTATCTTGATTTCAAATAACATTTTGTGAGTTGTACAGAGACATAAAGTTACATTATATGTGCATAGATTGTGAACACACTTCCCAGATCTAGAGGATAAGGATGGTGTTATTCTATATTTTCATGTTCAAAAAAACAACAGCCCTTGTTTTTTTTTTTCAAAGGCTCAGTAATTTCCACAGCAGACCACTTCAGTTTTTAGCAAATGTTAAACAAACTGGATGAAATAATGAAGAATCACGTCGCTAAGTGCAGCTGGGTGGCTCACTGATGTGTTTTTAATGGTTTGTGGGCAACAATGACGACTGACAACTGACGAAGAATTGTGAGAGTGTTCTGATGGATATGGATGTCTGATTTCTTTTGGTGCTTTCAGGTCTGGTTAAACACAGTATTCTCTTGTAAAATATTACAAAATGTACTTATTGTGCACTTTGATTGACACAATACATAATCCACCAAACATAACTTGCACAAAATGACTTGCTCTGCAAAAAAACACTTTATATTCGGATAAATATGTTCATATAGAGATTTTCATGTCAATTATTTGCGCTGTCATAGTTATTTAAAATGACACTTATTCACTGACTTCTACACTAGCTTCTACACAGCAGCAGTAGTTCTTGTTGCTTCACCCAGTAATTGTAAGGAGGAAGACTAGATTCACATGCAAATGAATTTATGGAGCATACTTTATAAAGCCACAAATGAAAGGAACCTGCCAACATGGTAACAGCTGTATTTTCAAACAAAATGCAGAAGAAACAGAATGAGTAGAGATGAGGTTGTGCTGACAACACACAGCAGTGTCTATTCCATGAGCTTACTATTACTATTATTAAACACCTTTTAAAAAGGGACTGATGCTCTACTAACCACTTCAGGACCACACCATTAAGCTGTAGTCTACATCTCTTCGAGCACTGATGCACAGCAGAGTGAGTGCTGTGTGCATACTGGTGCAGAGGCGCCCTGATTTCATCCTGCAACTTTTGGAGGAAACCAATACCACAGGGAAAGGGGGTGTGTGACTTTATGAGGTACAATCTATGATAATTAGGATATGTTCTTATAATTATAGAATGACTATACAAACGATAATTGTATTAAAACAATACATCACATAAATAGAAAAATGAAAAAATCAAGGTATCAGAATCTTCTTGAGTGGACATGATTGTCTGCCCGGCCTCCTTGCTACATGCACTCTGTCACTCTTAACATTCCCTGCTGGTACTGCATCTTCATACACGAGTGTACTTCTCATGCCTCGGACAGAAAAAGTGACACTGACATGCTTTCTTCAATTACACCTGAGAGTCCCCACCATATCAGTGGGGTTACGACATTAACATTAACATTAAAACACACGGACCTGTCCTGATGGAGTGGTTGTTCTCCTCCTGTTTGAGGATCTGGTTGCATTCCTCCTGAGCCTTCATGTGCTGAACCACCAGGGCGCAGTCTGGGTGCATGGCCTCTGTCTAAGAACAGAGAGAATAGCAGAGTTGAGTTACACATGAAAACACTCAGCGTGGCGATACAAGGTTTTACGGGGCAGCCACATTAGCAATGTTTATACTGACAATGATACCAGAAGTGGGCAGGAATCACAGGAATAATGTCTGAGCCAAATAACGGAAAGGATGACATTTCCTTGTTAATTTAACATTGATGCAGGTATTTTATACAACAATATTACCAACAGGACATGATTTAGGTGAAATGAATGTTATGAAATAACAACAACAGTTATTCCTTTCAAATATAATCTATGGTACAAGGCACAACAAAAATGCAGTGGTACCGGGTGGCCATCATAAATACAATTATACAAAAACACCATCAAAATAACAGCAATATAAACATATAAACTTCCATGAAGAATTTACAATGCGTAATACAAAGCTACTTAGAGCTGAGATTCTTAAATTTGATCAGTTAAAATATTTGATTTTTTTTTTTTTTTTTTTTGTCATTTTAATGGTAAACACATTCTGCATGTTTGAACTATGTGCAACTATTCATCACATTACCACACCAATAATGTTTCTTCAAAACACAGCCATTCCATAGCATCTTTGTAGGTTTGCACATTGAAATCAAAACATCGTTGCAAAATATAATCTTATAGACTTTGGTAGCTGGCTTAGAATTCAGCCTTTGTAAGTGTGGCTGATTCATATATTCAGCTACTCTAAAAGCATGTGATTCAGCAAAGAAGCCGGAAGGACAAAAGTAAACATTGGCTTATATACGCCTTCACACTGTGGGAACAACCAAAGGAAGAACAGGCATTCACACATGATGCAGAACACAGAAAGGTGCATATTGCAGCTTTAAACTGATCCCTAAACACAGATTCCAACAAAAATCAGACTAAACATGAAGCCACCTCAACGAGGAAAATGCATTTTATGTCATCCATGTCCTTTATGACCTTGTGACTGCATTGAAAATGTTTAAATTGAAACTTTATGAAACTTTATTTAATTGCTATTGATACCAAGTAAGCAGTGTTTGAGGGTGGAGAACTGACACATTCGTCTCTCCATCCTTACGCTTGAATGTTGCTCTGTAGGCCCGACGTTCATATGAGTTTAATCTAATCCTTGTTTATTACATGTCGTTGAGGATGTTGGTGGTTCTCCTCCATTGATGAACCTCTGCAGGGTAATCATCACCTGACAGCTGAGACGTGGGAGTTCAGCAACTTCTTCTTAAAGTCCTGACACCGGCTGTCAAGGCTCCTCTGCCCGCACTTCCTGTCACATCTTCTGAAGAACGGGAAGAGGGGGACAGGAACCTTCCAGCCCAGATAGGCCTATATCAGTCTAAGAAGATGCATAAATTCAAATGTACAATGGAATATATTTCATAAAAGATATATATTCCAGTGGCATCTCCACCATGCAGTTCAATTAATTGTGTGCAATCATGCAGCAAAATTGATCTATTCTGCTGTGAGAGAAGTGAGAAATAATCCCTTTAATGGATTTCAGAGTGTGTAATTGATTTCAGTCTGTGAGTTGGGTTGGAAATGTGTGAACCATCGCAGGTAGAACACCTGCCTGCTGGACAGATGGAGACACTGCAGGTGAGCGTGACATTTGACCTCATCCTGTCACAGCACTGCAGTGTCCAGGATTAACACGAGAGGAGGCGTTCACTGCTATTGGACAGAAAGACCTCCTGGCCTGTTGCAGGATATGTTACCCTACAGCTGTGAGGTTGTTGTTGTCCATAGGTCAGTGTGTGTGTGTGTGTGTGTGTGTGTGTGTGTGTGTGTGTGTGTGTGTCTCTACAGTGTGGATATGTGCTTTTCTTTCATTGAAGCAGGTTTAAGAATTAAGCAGGACCTCTTTCTTGTGAGGCTGTGTCTGAGCAGAATGAGTGAAAACAGAGAGAACTGATCAAATGAAACTCCAGCTAGAAGTGTCCCTAGAAGTGACATTTATATATTAGTGAATGGGTTTTATTTGTTCTGGAGGAAAGGTAATTGCTACCTGGTTTGTTTGTTTGTTTGTTTGTTTGTTTGTTTGGGATTTGTTTATATATTTTTACATTTTGGTTTGGGATAAGTTGGAAAAGTAAACATATAATGTCACTGTGGACTTCTTTTCTCTACCCCTAAACAAGTGACTGATTTGCACATATATTCGCAAACATCATTCACTTCTGTTCATTAACATAATCTGAACAGTATTACGTTTCTCTTAAAACGTATTCATTGTAAATTACACATCCATAACCAGTGCTGTCAAACACTTGGCACATCCCTGCTGCATGGTCCCTATGTGTTTAAAAGCAGAGTTTGTAGATTTCTTGAGATAGCAGGACGAGGTTGAGGTAAATGACCTTCCAACTTGTTGGACAGGTGGAGTTTTAGCTATGCTAACAGCATAGCTGTCAGTTGGTCCACCACTTTAGTCCAGACTGAAATATCTCATCAACTATTAAATGAATAAACATTCATGATCCCCAGTGGATGAATCCTGCTCCCCTTTCCTCTAGTGGTACCAGCAGATGGAAGTTTTCAATTATCCAGTGAAATATCTCAAGATCTACAGGACACAAACCTTTGTACATTTATGGTTCTCAGACATGCCCTCACTCTTCCTCATCACCATGGTTTTGAATGAAATGAACAACTGATGGCTGTACAGACTGAGATCTGATCACAACACAAATCAAATCAGGGCACAATGAGATGCCCAACAGCATCTCAAAAGTAATGCATTCTGCAAGCATTAACACTCTGCACTTAAATGCCATTTTCCTCATCCAGATAAGATACCCAGCGGCCTGTTTCACTAACTAAACAAGTGCTATTCTTGCAACCCATGCATGAGCATACAAAAGCCCGGAAGAACAAATAAATGTATCTGCAATTTGCAAGCAACAGTTATTTGTTAAGTGAGACGCATTTGTAATCTGTGTGTAAGCAGTGCTCGCAAATCCCTTTTGTGAAACTGTCCCCATGTACTGACTGAAAGCTAATAGCAGGTGTACAGTATGTGGGGTATATGAGAGACAGCAGTGCAGTGGCTTTCCCTTTGTTTTATCTTGTTCCCAAAAGTTAATTTGCAACCCCTTCTGGGGGTTACAACTCTGAGGTTGGGATCTGCTACCTTATACAGTAAATCCAGGCATCATGATAAATAAACCCACCAGGTCCTTACGTAACGCATTCTAATATGCTTGGGTGATACCATAAGAGTGACATGAATGATGACAAAGGCTCCTCTTGTCAGATATCCTTCTCATATTCCAACACTTCAAAATTAAATCCTCTCCTTTTCTATTTAAAGGATTATCTGATAATCACCACAGTGCCCCCCTAAACCCATGACATGAGGAGAATTCGCCATAATAACGCTAAATATTTACACAATTCATTTTAACTGGGTGGCCCATCAACTCCTACATCATGGATAGTTTATACCTGCAGCAGCAACAAGTGAGTCTGTGTAGCTGGAAAACTCGATCTGGCAGCTTGATCTGGCAGCGTAGCCTCACTCTGACACAAGACATCACAGTCATATCTGCCCTGCAGGTTTATGGAACAAACCTCCTTTATGCAAGCAAGATAGCAGCACAACATGATGTCTTATGGAGGAACATGTGGAGTTATACAGTTTAGTGATGTGCAGAGAATCTGGTGCAATTCATACAATGAGGTTCAGTGTTCTCAGCTTCATAGGCACAGAATAGTGAAATTAGATCTGTGTGTGTGTGTGTGTGTGTGTGTGTGTGTGTGTGTGTGTGTGTGTGTGTGTGTGTCTGAGTTTACACCTGGAGTGACATTTATACATGTACTTTAATTATTGTAACCCTCTATCCAAATGAAACAGTTTCCATGGCTGTAATGTCATTTAAATTCAATCACTGTCTTAACAGGGTCATTATCAGAGGGCACCAGTCGCCTCCAGTCAACCTTTACTTCGCTGCCATCATTTACATTCAAAATTTCACAGTGATACAAAGGACAGGTATTTGCCAGGTTTCTGATGTATTTAGAAAGCAGCAATGTTTCCAATCTCCAGGTCAAGCAATTTGCAGTTTGTCTGACACTTTGATTTATGACATAATACACAACTAACTGCCTTCTGTTTTAGAAAAAATCACCCACTACGAAAAGTAACTCACAGAATCTAGAAAAACCAGGGGGCATTTCTTCCACACTGACC
Organism: Chaetodon trifasciatus; assembly: GCA_037975065.1. Taxonomy (NCBI): domain Eukaryota; kingdom Metazoa; phylum Chordata; class Actinopteri; order Chaetodontiformes; family Chaetodontidae; genus Chaetodon; species Chaetodon trifasciatus. The sequence goes on along the minus strand of JBBMOE010000026.1, from coordinate 5,145,344 downwards.
TCTTTGCACTGGTCACCTGTGGCCTTTCAAATTGGTTTTAAGGTTTTGCAGCTTGTTTTTAAGGCAGAGGCATGACTTGCCTCTGGCTGGAGACAGAGGGTAGTTTGTCGTTTGACGTCAGGGCTCAAAAACTCTGGAAATGCCTTCTGTTTAAAATCAGCGTGTCCTTCTTTTCAACTCTACAAGCAATAGAATGAAATTACTGCATCTTAGTGCATATTTGAGGTACTTGTGCTTGACTTTTTTTTTTTTCTTTTTAATCTATGCTACTTTAGTACTTGTTCTCCACATACATAGGACAATATTATCTTTTTTTTTTAATTACACGATCATTACATTTATCTATAATTACAAGTTAATTCACAAATTACGATACTGTATACAAATGAGTAACAGTGAACCAGCTACAACAGGAAAATGCTGCGTACCAATGCAGAAGTAGTATTAATACATTAATATAAATGGTTTAAGCCTCACAGAAGGATAAGGAGTACTTTTACTTTCGATACTTTAAGTACGTTTTTCTTATGCCATTTATGTATTTTGGGCTGTTGAGTGTAAAACAAACAAATGGTGTGTTTACATTCAGTGTTACTCACCAAAATGCACTACGTGTATCCTTGAGCTCTAACAAATGTCTCAAATGCATTTCCTTCCTTGCTAAGCAGATTGGTCCTAAAAGATTGAAACCTTCATTGTTTACATCCATGTTTAATATCAAGTGCTTTCCCTGCCTTTTCTGCTGCATTGTTGTGTTTCTTGGTGTATTACCACCACCTGTAGATCAGTGGAATAGGAATATGTATGCCATCACTTGTGCATCACTCATCCAGTGCACTTGAGAAACAAAGCAGGGGCTGACTCATGAGAAACAGCTCCATTTTAGTGTCTTTAATTGTTTTGGTTTTACAGCCCACATCATTACTGTTTTGGTTCACCTCACCACTCTAATTAACCAGCCACAGTAGGCAACTGATTTCGTAAATCCCACTGTGCACTACCAGCCAAAGCACCAAACAACAGTCATACAAACTAAGCTATAGCTGCTGAACACAGTGGTATATTGTTGCTAGAGACCAAACCAGAGCTAAAAGCAGAGTGAATATTGGACTTTCATCTGGTGGAAACACGGCTTTAACTGAATGTCCTAATGTTATTCTGTGTCTGCTAGATGTGTAAATTGGCACCTGTTTGCGACTACATGTTTGCTGCAACAACTTTTTGAGGCAATATTGTGTCAATGTAGTGTT
>JBBMOE010000026.1:4944094-5139094 GCA_037975065.1 Chaetodon trifasciatus | reverse complement strand
GAAAGCAGCTTTTTAAGTATGTCCAGCTCTGACTGTAGAGCAGCCACCTGCCCAGCGAGCACTGAGCAGTCCTTGCATGGAGGTGGCTGTTTGGCAAACACTTCTTTAGGGACAGTGGGGCAGCAGGACATCTATTTTCACCCTGGATTGGGCAGTACAGAGGATTTCAGTGAGAAATGGTCTATAGTCCAGGCTAAAGGAGAGGAACCAGATTGCAGTTGTGAACACAATGGAAGTCAAAAGTGATGAATTGGAAGCAGCAAGTGACAAATGAGAAAACTCCATATGGCAGCTTTAACATGGAAATAAGACTGAGAGAGGTAAAGACTCAAGCAGCGGCANACACTTCTTGTGTGAGGTGGCTTTGTTGAAATGAGAGGGCAGATCACTGAGGATTTGGATGTTTTGTCTGTTTTTTAAATGCTGTTGGTAAGACTTTTATCAGCTGATAATAAAAAAACAAAAGCCTAATCTCCATTCTTTTGGCTCTTTTGGGCATCAGGGAAGTGAAGTGGAAAGATATGTGACAAGTAGCTTTATTGTTCATTAGATTTAAAATAAAAAAAAGAGAGATTTACAGTCCTGAAGCAGAGTAATCTAATGTGTGACAGCTGTGCATGTCACTGTTCAGACTTGTTTCTTATCAGCTGTAGCTGAAAAATAGATCTCTAAGACAAATCAAGAACAGTTTTCCTTGAAACAAGTTATTAAGACTATTTATCTGTGATAAGAAAAATAATATTGAATCATCCACAAGATTTTATGACTTTCCTGAATGTCCCGTTTTTCAGTGCACATAGCTAACATGGAACATTTTTTGAGCTGATGCATCTCAGTACTGAAGTCACCAAAGGTTTGAAAATTTCCAATTTGATAATAATGATGTTAAAAATGTGTGACAGGAAGCGGTGCAAAGAGCTGCTGCAGATATAGCATGAGGCCAGTGACATGAATGTGCTCAAAGTATCAACTTCATCCGCTTCACAGCTGTTTCGATTGTTTTCCACAAACAGAAACCAACAAGTCCTCAAAATCAAGCACCAAATGTCACCTTTCACTGCTCTTTAACACAATACGTGGAGGTGTTTTCTGATCTGACAACATTTGTCTTTTCCTGCCTTCCTTTGGAATAGTCTAAGTTTGAGGCCTCTGGTCTGTGTGGACTAAAACCAGCTGAAAACTCATCTGTTCAGACATGTTCAGGTGGCATATGGTATGTTTTCATAAGTGTCTTATGTCTGCCCCCCTTGTAGATTTTATCAGGTGTTTTTGTCTTTCTTTTGATTTGTTTGTATTTGATGTTGCTCAATTTTATTTCTTTGACTGTGAAGCACGTTGTGACTGTGAAAGGTGCTTTACAAGTAAACTTTGCTTTGTTTTTCTTACTATTCTGAATTTCATTCAGCAACATGTTTCAAACAAGTAGGGGCAGGAGCAACTAAAGACTAGGAAAGTTGTGGAATGCTCCAAAAACACCTGTTTGGAACATTCCACAGGTAAACAAGTTCATTGGTAAAGAGTATCATGATTGGGTATGACAGGGGCATCCTGGAAAGGTTCGGTCGTTCACAAGCGAGGATGGAGAGAGGTTCACCACTTTGTGAACACATGGTTGTATAAAGGAGATTAATACATGGACTCAGAAATGGTTTGTAGAACTGCTGTTGGTATACAGAGTTCATTTGAAAATGATTGAATTGTGTTTTTATTTATATTTTACACATTTTTTTGGAATCAGGGTTTTATGCTGGCCCATTTCCCCTCATTCCTTGCCAGATTGTCTGTTGTGTTCCTGGACTTATGGCCCTCATCCTGGTCCCTTTATGGCAAAATTTGCCTTTTTGATCTGCCTGCCAAATTTCTCTTATATCTGGCTAACATTGCATCTGGTGTGGTTAGGTTTAGGAACAAAGATGATTTGGTAAGGTTCAGGGAAGTATTGTGGGTTTGGTTAAAACTAACTAAGCTTTTACTCATGCTCTGCAGTAACACACATAGACACACAGGACAGATTGGGGAGAGACAGATGGAGAGGGGCACATGAGGCAAAAAGAGAGGGAACCTGCAGATCCTGACATTGGTTAAGGTTTGGGGATGATCGTGGTCATGGTTTAAAAAACAAAATGAAGTGTCAGAAATGACTCATGCTGTCGCTCTTCTTGAGAGAATGGTCTCACAAAAACGTATGCCATCAGAGTAATTCAAACAATAGTACAATAGTACACATACAGTAGTAGCTTATACGTAAGGTGGAGGGAACCTTCGTTAGCCGGGTTGCTAATGGTAGTAGATGGCTGCTCAGCAGAGACAGGGGGCTCTATTTTTGATTTCAAGTCAGGTCCCAGGCGCAGACTTTGGTGTTTTCGTGCACTGCGCTGCCGGCTCAACTACTCCCCCATCTCATCTCAGTCCCACCCAGCGGTGCAAGTCAGAAGGAGGGAGGGGAGAAGGTGTGGAGTAGGTTTGACACAGCCGAGTCCAGTCTTCACCAATCACACCAGCTCCTTGTCTCACCTTTAAAAACGCCTCTGGCGAAGCGCATGGCAAGTTTCGAGGATGACTGAGCTCGCGCAGGAAACTGTCTGACGCCCAAACTTCTGCCAGGAGGAGGTCCTTAGATGGTAAAGCAATGATGTACTCCATCTTTTAGATAACGTTAAGCATTACAATGATAACATTTGTATTAGAAATAAAATGACGTGGGTAATAGCGGACAACGATCATCATTTACGTTTTTTCTGTGTGTCTGTCTCTGTCTCTGGAGTGCTCTGAGATAGATGCAGTATATATGCTCTGTAGGATGCCACGGCTGTTTCTGGTTGGCACAGTGACGTTAATTGATTAGTTTGCATCCCTGTTTCACCCGTGTACATTCGGTCAGGTTGAGTGACCATTACGTGTGCCGAACGCACTTGCAACGTGGTCAGATGAGATTTTGGTCTGACTGTACGTGCTGCCTCAGATAGTTGAATTGAATCGTGGCTGTTGCTAATTATTGATCGCAGTGAAATGCCAGACACTGTGGAAACCTGCCTGTGAGGTATTGGTGACTTGGCGCAGGACTCCGCCGGTTTGCGAAAATCCACTTGCCCAGCGGTGCGCCACTGATGCAAAGAGTTGACCAGGTCTGTGATGGCGAGCTTTCAGCACAGTTTTACGCCGCCGGCGTGGACCGAAATGGACAGAAAATCCAAATCTGCCGGCTGATTATGCGACACCTCCCCCTACTGCGCCGCAACGCCCATCCTGGCGTACTTCTGTGCGCCTCGGTTTACCAAAATACCAAGTGCGCTGCGCGCCCGCCTGCGCTGCACGAAAATACCACTGCGCGGGGTGCGCAGCCTGCGCTCCACCAGCGGCGGGGACGAAAATAGAGCCCCAAGAGGTCACTAATGTCAGTGTGTTACCAGCTGATGCCGGACGATGAGCTTTGGACAAAATGACATGATTGACCCTTTAGTGCTTCATTGTATTCACGAGCAGGCAGGGTATCCTAAAGACACAGAAGTTTTTTGAGTTGTATCATTTCACAATAAAAGCCTGTGCTCATTATTCGGCAGGTAAGTGCACAACATGACTTTTACCTGCATGCATGTACACTGCATGTGTCCATCATCTGCATGTTCAGGTGTCCCTGTTGTCCTTTGTGCAGTGGAGGTTTATCCTCTTCTGTCTGACTGCATTGGTGCTCTGATGATGCCTCTGACAGACGTTTCATTGACTCACAGGGCGCGATAACCTTCCCCTCTGGAATTCATGGGGACACAATTTTCAATCGTTCTCAACATCCTTGTTGTGTTATCTCTTATTTATGTGCTCTATAGGTCTTTATGTTTCAGCCAATAATTCAACATTTTATTTCACAGATGACTCTTCATAAGTTTAAAGTATTTTTTGCAGGTTTGAAGCATTTTTAACTCTGATTCTGAAAAGAATGATTTTAAAAAATGATATTTAGAATGTAAATGAATTAAAAGTGATTAAAATAACTATATTAGCACAGCTCTGTGACATTTACTGACATTTTCCTTGTGTTTTTAAATCACTTCTCCACATTTAAAGGAGAGGAATTCATTTTCTACTCTATTTTTCCCAAACATAAACAGTAAATGTAAATGTAAGTCAGTCCCAGTGCCAAGGGATAGTATTTGGTCAAAGTCATTTTTTTCAGACTTTTTCATACACCAACAGATTCATTCTGAATAGTTCAATATTATACAGGTTTCTATGTTAAAGACTAGCATGAAATTAGATGTTTATTTCTTACATATTTTTATGAAAACACTTTCGTTCAGTTGATATTAATTAATAGTGCAGCCTATTAGTTATAAGAAAGGCAAAGTATGCTAAAGTCATGCAGCCTCACTCACTATTAAACCTTACGATTCATACCCCAACAGTCTGAGGCCTAACAAAATCACTGAAACTGCTATATAGTGACAGTTGTATCAGCTTAATGGGCAGCACTACACATCAAACGAGCAAGACTACGACAGCTCAGGGAACGTTTTATATATCTGTTACTGGATATATACACATACACACATACACTGGAAAAGATCCAATATTTTTAACCACATAAATGAGTACTAGTCCGACACACTTAAAGCTAGAAACATAGTTCCAAAACATGTTAAGCATGTTTAGGAGATAAACGCTTTGACTTTTTGTTATACTTTGGCTCGTGGTTCGTTTTGTTGTATTCTTTTCTGTTGGAGTTTGGTACTGTTTTTTTGTGTCTGTTTTCCACAGGGGAGGTGTGACCGGGCTGAGCAGAGGGTTGACAGCGGACCTTCTGCTCATCAGTTGATTCTCCCCTGCATTTAAGCAGCGTAGCGGCTCTGCCTCACTGCCAGATTGTTTTGAGCCCATGCTTCAAACTTTCCAGCCTGTATCTAACTCCATCGAATTACCTAGTCTTGTGCATTCTTTCCTAGCCACTGTAGAGCGAGTCTTGTTAGTCTTGTTTAGTTCTCATGTTTGTTAGTTTCTTCGCGTGCTTTAGTTTCTTGATTCATATCTTAGTGTTTTTGTCCTACCCGCTCGCCACGGAGTAGTTGATTTTTGTGTTTTGGCTGTATTTTCGTTTTTCTTCCCTGGCTTTGTTTTTCTCGTGTGTTGTACCCGCTGTTTGGTAATAAACCGTTGTCTTTTGTAACGGCTCTTTGTGTTCTGTGCCTTTTGTCTGCCCTGGGGATCCAGTTAAAATTTACTCGATCATTCAGATCGTAACACTTTTGGTACTTACAGTCATGGAAAAAATTATTAGACCACCCTTGTTTTCTTCAATTTCTTGTTCATTTTAATGTCTGGTACAACTGAATGTACATTTGTTTGGACAAATATAATGATAACAACAAAAATAGCTCATAAGAGTTTAATTTAAGAGCTGATATCCAGCCATTTTCCATGGTTTTCTTGATAATAACCAAAATCACTTCTTCTTACATCAAAAGCTATGGCATTGTACTGCCAAAAACAGTGCTTTTAGGCATTCCATGTTTTCTTTTCTGTCTGTTAGTCACATGATACACACAGGAGTTAGTACTTGATTGCATAACCATTGTTTTTGATGACTGCAGCCATGCGTCTTGGCATGCTCTCCTCCAGCTTCTGACATTGTTCTGCTTTCACGGCAGCCCATTCCTGTTGCAAATTCAAGTAAATTTGCTTTCTTTTTGGGCTTGTGGTTCTCCATTTTGAGTTTGATGATGTTCCACAGGTTTTCAACTGGATTTAGATCTGGTGATTGAGCAGGCCAAGGCATGGTTCGAATGTTCTGGTTCTCCATCCAGGCTTTAACAGTCCTTGCCATGTGGCAAGGGGCATTGTCTTGTTGGAAAATCCAGTCATTCGAGGCAGGAAAGAGTTTATCAGCTGATGGAAGAAGAGTAGCCCTGTACGTGACCTGGTTCATTCACCCTTCACACAATTGCATTTGCCCTGTTCCACCCATACTGAAACAACCCCAGATCATCACCGATCCACCCCCATGTTTTACTGTAGGGGCAAGACAGTCTGGTTTGTAGGCTTCTCCAGGCTTCCTCCTAACCAGTAAGTTGGCTGGAGTGGGCATCAACTCAAAATTGGATTCATCACTGAAGAGAACCTTAGCCCAATCATCAACAGTCCAATCCTTGTGATCCCTAGCAAAGAGTAACCAGGCCTTCCTTTGCCTTTCGTTGATGACGGGCTTCTTCCGTGCCCTGGGTGACTTCAGACCAGCTTCAAGAAGTCCGTTTCGAGCTGTCCTTGCTGAACAAGTCACATTTCTCAACAGTGCCCACTCATTTTTAAGGTCCCTGGAGGTCTGACGATGATTCCTGACACAGGAACGGATGAGTGTACGGTCCTCTCCTGAGGTAGAAAGATGTTTCTTGCCTCGACCAGCTAGCAATTTGGTAGTACCATGTTTGGCTTGCTTTTTCTTTGTGTAATGAACGGCTGTCTTGGAGATCTTCAGTTTTTTGGCTACCTGTCTCTCACTCCAATTTCCAGCAGTGCCAAGATGGCTGCCTTTGCAGCTTCACATAATTCTTTTGTTTTAAACATTATGTGAGAGCTGACAACTTCTGAGTTGTGCTACAGCTTGAATGTAAGCAGGAAACCTCTCTAGGCCTTTGCATGTGCCGTGCTGCTTATGACATGAAATGGCCTCTTATATACCCTGGGAATACAATTAAGCTTAAGCATGTCAAATAGGACATAAAGTATTACGGAATCAACTGCATTTTTTGTCGTGTTCATTGTATTCTTCAGGTAATATACCTTTACTCCCAATTTTACATATTTCATCTAATCTTGGTATATACCATGTTTGGATGACCCCGAACTCTGCCCATATGTTTGATTTGAGATATCATATATAGTTTTTCCACAGTTTGCTTTTTTGGGTGTGGTCAAATTACATTAAGCAGCTGTAACTCACGAATGCTTTGTTTAGTCGCAAGTAACTATTGCTGAAGTGTACAGACTGGGACCACAAATAAGATGGCTGAGTTTCATTCTGAGTTTCTTGGTACAAGAAAGAAAACTCCTGGATACTAAAGGCTAGAAACCCAGTTCCACTTTGAGATTAAAGAGTTATTAATGTTTCAGTAAAGACTACATGAAATCAGTAATATTTAACAAACTGTAAAGGATACTGATGAGAAACTTGGCAGAAAGTTGGCCCATGGTGAAATGCTCCACAGCTTCAAGAAAGCCACAAGAGCTTTCAGCAATCACACAGCATTTTCCTCAGGGAAGGCATAATCTAGTTTGAATTTGTATTTGTATTAATCTGCTGTGGCCTTTTGATGTTAGTTGATATGTGAGGATCATTTTACAAATGATCCCACAGAGCCACTTGAAGGTCATATTTATTTGTATTGCAGTGAGAAGTGTGAAGCTGGTAAGAGCATTTGTATTTTTGCATAATCCCACATCATGCAAGTACATAAAATTGAAGGGGAAGGTTTTTATTTCTATTTATTTATTTTTTTCTAAGCATTGTGAACTAGTGAGTTTTCAGTTTGCAATGGAAGATGTGCAGGGTTTCTGCTGTCCTGATGCCAGTTGGAAGCTGGATTGAGGAGCCAGCAGCAGCCCGTCCAGTGTGCAGACAAGCAGTGTAGAGTGGGAAAACATGGGTAGGTTGAAGAACTGCAGGTCTTCTGCAGTCTAGATTAGCTGCAGAGGTTGAATGGCACATGCAAGTACACAAGTCAGGAGCCATTTGCAGCAGTCTAAACATGAGGTGACAAGAGCCCTGATGTTTGCCGCCTTGTAGGTGAGGAACAGATGTATCCTCCTGATGTGGACAATGAATCTGCAGGAGCAGGTTGACGTAGCAGTGTTGGCAGTGAAGGACAGCTGGTTACCCAGTGACATACCCAGGTTCCCTGCGGTCCAAGTCGCAGGCACCACAGAGTTCTCATTGTTGATGGAGAGGTCATTGATAGGAGATGCCTGAGACATGTCAGCCAGACAAAGAGGTTCTGCTGCCACCTGGGTTTCAGGCCAGGAAAAGACAGAATTAGTTGCGTGTGTCTTCTATTTTGCTGAGGAAGTAAAAGCCATGTGAGTGAGCCCAGTGACTTGGTGTACTGATAAAAGATGATGGGACCTAGAACGGAACCCCGAGGGATCCCGGCAGTGAAGCTACAAGGTTCAGACTCAGATCCTCTCCAACTTACCCTGAGACTTTGGTCCTTGAGGTAGGATGTGACTGGGGAGAGTATAGAGCCTGAGATTCCCAGTTCTTCGGTCCCACTTTCAGGTAATCAATGATTGTGTACAGCATTGATGATAAGGTCATAAGATTGATTCATAGGAAGTGACCAGCCAAACATCACGCAACTGAGGAGCAGTAAATGTATTTTACCACTACATCTTGTAGCAGAACTGGCCTCTAACTGACCTTTTCTTACCCTCTCTGCATTCCTCCAGGAGAAATGGAGTTGTAAAACACCCCAAATTTCAAGAGCTATTGACCATTTGAACTGTTACAGGGATGGCGCTAATTTGGAGACAGACAAGATGTCTGGCTCAGAGACATCTCCTCCACACTCTTTCGGGGGAGCAAGAGACACAGACACCTCAACATCAAAGGTTGCCTTTTTGCTCCATGTGTCCCATGGAGGTGCTAAAGCTTTCTTGATAGCCCCATGGGAGATACGGACAATAAAGATGTCTGGGTGAACAAATGCCAGACCTCAGAGGAATCCACAAACCAAATAATGCTGATGGGTTGTAAATTAGACATTCCTGTAACAAACTGTTTTGTAGATCTGTGTGTCTTGTTCTCCAGTATACCAGGATAACCAATTCTCTATGTTTGATTCAACTTTGGATTTTCTTACAGTACCAAGCCCATAATCTGTGTGATATCAATGCTTTCTCGGTGCTTGTAGAATGACAAAGCTGTGATTTTAACTTTTCTTCCAAGTTTGTCTGAGTTTTTATCATGGAACCATACTGCCATCTAGAGGTTCGTAATGGTTAGGTTGAATACGCTTGACGTGATACATTTATTGATAAGTAACCGTTATAGTGATGATCATTTTGGGCAACTATAGTCTTCCCTTCTTTATTTCTTTATTTTGTGTTAGTTATACCTTGAGTCATCATATATATTAGGATGAGTATTAGAAATTGTTATCGTGATTCCATTATCATGAGTCATCATTTAATGTTGTCAGCCACTCATAAGAATTGCCTAACGCATGTTGTGAACAATGTTGAAATGCCATTGAAAATTGTCCATTCAAAACATATGTGATTGACCATAGTGAGAAGCAGATGAGCCCCTCGTATGAATCATTAATTAATCCTCGCCTTACAAGATGAAATGACGTCGCGCGCCTACGAATCATCCCACATGCGCGACAGCCTATCGGTGATTAGACACGCCTTGGAGCAAGAAAAACCATCTGCCGCATGCAGTGGACAGTTTTAGTCTGTTGAGTCTTGTCTTAGTCTTCCGTTTGTCTTCTTCTAGTCTTAATTTTTCCTTTTCAGTCTAAATTTCTATTCTAGTTTTTTTAGCCTTCGTTCTGCTCTGTTTTTGCGTTTGTCTTGTCTTCTTTTTGTTGCTGCTCATAGTCACGCTGAGTAGCCTGAATTCATTCTTCAGAAGACGTATTTTCTTTTGTTTTCTCTTCGTGAAACTTTAATTTTTGCTCGCCACATTAAGCCACATGATTTGTTTTGTTTTTGTGTAAAATTCCACTCACGTAATAATAATTTTGGAGGCACTTTTCGACCGGCCATCGAAGAGACATTCAATCTTATTGTTAGTAATCTAAAGTCCTGTTTCACGGTCACCAACTATTACTAAAACCTGCAGCCATCTGCTAACCCGCTGGCTCGGGCTAGGCAAATATCAGAAGCCGCTCCTCGTCTGTAACCGACACCGGAGAGTTCCAGCCCCTGAAACACCCCTGTCCAACACCGGCTTGCCACCGTGGTTTGCTCGATTCGTCCAGCAGACTGCCGTGCAGATTGGAGCCACGGGCACAGCTTGGAGTCTTCGTGTCAGTTCAGAGCAGACATCCAACAGGAGCGTTGCTGGCCAAGTAGGCATGTTAAGCTGGTTTGAATAAGAGTTGGTCCGTGAGGTTATGATACTGTAAATTTGCCTAAATTCTCTTAACCATTCGTTCAGTAAATTAACTTTACATTTGCGTCCCCAGTTTTCCCTTTAACTACTTCTCACTATTGCCAAACTCATTCTGCCATTGTTTGCCATAAGTTTCTCTCTGCTTGTGTTGTTTCAGATCACCTATATTCTCTGTCGTACTATTCATGATACATTATTCATTATTCATAATTGTGTTTAATAAATAAGTTCTTTTTTTCATTCAAGTCGTGGTCAGACAGTGTCCTTTTGAGCTGAGTAAAAACGATCCCTATATCCAGAATTTACCCTTCAGATTATCAGACTGGTTTACTGTTGGTTCATTCGTTATCATGACATCAGCATTACAGGAGTTAGTCTCCATACAGTCCTTCTTAGCTGAGGAAGGTGGTGCCCCGATATTTTATTAACAAATGCCATACCAACATTAAATTAATTCCCCTACAATCTGGAAACCAGATTTTATCTCGGCATTGATGATTGTCTCTGTGAGTTAGATGCAATGGGAAATGAAATGCATTAGGTTTAATATTCTTTCATATCATCATCGGAGAAATAGAATAGTCCAAAGGTTGCAGGAATGTGGCAAGAAACATTGCAGCACCTTTTGATGAAAAAAAAAATACATTAAACAAGTGTTAATTGGAAACTTTCCAAGGTACTACATATTCTCTGCCTCAAAAGAAATTAACATGCTTTGAATGGACATCGCATTTCCTGCCTTTGTATTGAAGAGCAGAAGTCTATCTTTAAAAGTAAAGGTCAGACTAAATCCCCCCTGTTTTAGAAGGAATACACAGCTTGAATATGATCAGAATCACTATGATCAACTACAGTGAAAAGGTTTGTACTTTTATTTTGTGTATTATTGAGTCCAACCTCAGCACACTACAGTGTCACCCGTATCTGTCCTCAAAGTGCTAACCCTAACCACAGCGGAGCTGTTTTCAACAGCATCATTAAAAAAGAAACACGATCAGCATTATCTTTACAAGGACCAACAGCAGGCCTGTCCCCACTGACTGAGAGGAACTCTTCAGAATGAAAAGTCTGTTTTCTCCTCTCTCTTTAGTCTCGACCAAGGTCAGGATTCAGGATAAACACAGAAAACTGATGAGCAGGTAAACACAGTCAAATACAAGATGTTTGCTGTCCCCATTAACCCATGCATAAGACTCAAAGCCTCCAGGTTTTACCTGTTTTCTCAACAAAAAGAAAAAAAGAAACTAAAAATTATTACAGATTTTGTTGATCACCATGCCTGGTAGTGAAGATTTATTTTATATTAATCTATACAGACACAGTCTATAGGAAATGTATATCACAGGAGTTCACAGTAAATAAGGTCCTCTGTGATGAGCCCAGAAAATCTCTCCATCTTAAACAGTGAATTTCATTTTTCTACAATCACTTTGCCACCAACCAAGCTAACTATTAAACTGCCTGTTTGAGGTTAATATATCATTAATCCAACAGTCAACATGTTGATAAGTGTTGGGCTAACTGCTGTGTATTTACTTACAGCACTTTTACTATCGTGGACTCGAGACATCACAGTGTCATTGTGTTCAAAGCCAGTACCTCAGCCAGGATAAAATGCACTGTCTATTGTAGTCACAGAGATTTCCAGGGTGTCAGTCAACATGTGGTAAGCACAGAAGACGTGAGGCCTGTCAGTCAGGTGAGTGTTAGAGGGATGTTTTTTGTTAATCCTGCTCGTTCATGTAATCATGCGAGTGTAGTCAGCTTCACAATTGCTTCCAGTAAAAAATTCCAGCACCAACTGCTCTATTCAACCTTTATTGAAAGTGTATTTAGCTCACTGCATAGTTGCCCACCTACACTGAGGGCAAGAGAGCTATTTTAAAATGATTTATTATTTATTTCCAAACAGATGATGGTGCTACAATCACAGTGAGCTTTCTTCATAAAATATCATATTTCCAAAGTGTAAAAGTCTTGAAATATGATATTTTATGAAAGTGCAAAACATTTAAGATCATTCAGTAGCTTTCCTTAACTTTTTAACCTTCAATTATGTTTTTAAAATGTTCAATTTCAACACATTTCTTTCATATTCCAAATAAACCTGGTAAATTCCCAGATTTTTGTTCTCAAAGTAAATATATAATAGAGCCCATAGGACTCTAATATATGTGAGCAAAATGAGTGTGAAAACTAAATGGCACTCTACCACTCAACAAAAAAAATTCTTATTTAAAACAAGATTCTGTGAATCCTGTATCTTTGTCACTGCTGTGTTACAGCACGGTAGGTCTGCAGCTTCTCTTTGTTTTGACTGGTAAGCAGCCTTTAATGAGGATGTCAGGGTGGAGACAGGCTCCTAATTACAGCCTCATTTAAAGCTTGACTCTTGTGCCTTTTAACGAGGCTCATTGATCTCTTCTGTTTACATGTTTCTCTAAGAAATGAAGCCTTCTGTATGGTCTCAGTTTAATCAGATGATGGAGCTGAAGTATGAGCATTTCCTCCCTTTCTGGTGATGTTCCGTAATTGAGCACTCAAAGCCTCACATTAATCAACATTATCTCCGAGCACTGTTGACATTCTTTCTATTAGGGTGGCGCCCATTTATTAAAATGATTTTGTGTTTAAGGTGCAGCAGCAGACTCAAGAGCATGTCACAATATGTTAATGTGTATAAAAGCTCATAGCATTGTTGATGATGACAGACATGCTTAATTTAATGTTTCCAGGCAGTGTCATTCTCACCTTGACACCGCAGGAAAAGTTATGTTTTAGAGGTAGAGTTTAGAGTTTGACCTCTACAGGACTCAAAACTATTGCCTTGACTAAAAAGGGTGACAAGACAGTGAAGTCGAGGCAGTTTTGTACAGTTTGTTAGTCCCATTTGTGTTTCTGGCTGCCATTTTGTTTTACTTCATTCATTTACTGTATCACAGGAGGCTAATATTTATCTGGATATCTCAACTACTGAATACATTTTGAGGAAATTCAGTGGAAAGAAATGAGAAAACACAGATTTATTTTTAGAAGATAGCACTGCCATGTGGTCATTTACAGTATTTAACTCTCAAAGTGTGAGGCAGAGCAAGTTCCATGGACCAAAATGTATCTAAATAACTTTCCCCATTAAGAATACACATTTTATGGCACATCATATCATCATCATATCAATGCTTCTTCATTGTTTTTGGTTGATGTAGAATTGTTGAAATGTTTCCAAATCATGCAGATCATTCTTCATCTCAGTCCACACCACCCACCCCTGTCTCTCCATAGAGCACCTCTGTGAGGTAGACGTCTTCATGGGCTGGAAAATAATAATGATAATAATAAGCTTTACTTGTGTAGCACCTTTCACAGAAGAGCTACAAAGTGCTTTATAATAAAAAAAAATCACATGCATCAAATACTTCACAAGAAATGAATGAATGAACATATAAACAGGGATAGAAAATTAATGTAAAATAAGATGAAGAATAAAATCCAAGCTCAAAGGTACCCAATGTACAATGAACTGAACTGGACCAATGTATTGTTTGAAAGCAGGGACCCGGACCCATGCAGAACCAAAAAATGTAGGACCAGCACTGGGCTGGCAGACACAGACCCATATGGTACTGATGTTACCACTGAATGCTATTAACAAGTTAACATTAATTTACAAGTTGTCAAAATGAAACTTTGTTTTTTGTTAAATATAAGGCTTGCCTTTTCCCCTGTCCCTGAACATGATGCATAATCCATCCTGCTTGCCAAGAAATTTGTGAAAAAGCATCCCACATAATGTTTAACAGACCTGGGACCGGAGGTCCTGACCCAGACCCATGTGACCATATAAAACATGGGTCTGAACCTGTGTGGGTCCCGCATCAGGTCTCAGGTCCTTGGGTTTAGTTCTACTGTGAAGGTTTTCACAGTAGAACTAAACTGTAAGGTACTGTGTACTGTGTACTGTAAGGTACTGTGAGGTGCAGACATGATCACAGTAACAATGTTACGATGATGATGTTTAGCAGGTAATATTTACCAGGTTCAACATCTTAATTTATCTTGTTTTCATGCTAATATTTGCTAATTAGCACTTAACACAGTACAGGCAGTGCAGCAGAGGCTGCTGAGGATGTGATCAGTTCTGAAGGATATTTGGTTACAAAGCAAAGTATGGGAACAATTGGAAATTTAGACCTGATGATGGCACTAGATGTAAAGTCAGGGCATCAGGGTTTGTCTTGTCGTTTTAGGGATGATAATAACGCATTACGTCTGTTGTTAAAGAAAAGCTGACACTTACAGGCCAACTCTGCATCTCTTGTCATCCCCATCCTCTCCTTCCTGCTCACCAGCGGGTGAAAGACAATGTTTGCAGGCCAGAAAGGTCCAGAACACAGCAAACTAAGAAAAAAAATGAGTACAGGCAGAGGACAGCGTCTCTGCAGATAAATACACCTCTAGTTTATCAAAAAGACTACCTTCATATGAGTCTATACAGTGTTTTTTAGTAAAGTATACCCTAAGGTTGCAAATCAGTGACTGCAGCATCCACATGAAAGATTAAGTAGGAGATTAACAGAAGGCCACCACTTACATTGAGGACCTGGAGCCTGTGGGGGATCGATCAGTGGTTTCTCACTAAATGCCACATCTCATGGTCCCATCTCTTTTTATTGTGATGGATAAATCAGCTGCAGTCCCACAGGAAGCTCTCTGAGCATGAGAACAGACAGACGCACAACATCCTTTATCTCTTACATCAGGCTTCCTGCAGCCAACTTCTTATAGCTCTTTTTAATTTTTCAATCACTCACTTCTACATTCATATTCCCATATTAACTTCACTTGTGTCACATCTCAGCTGTCTTGGCTGACACATAAAGGAAAACATGGAAATATAAATCACTCAGGGAGAAATGATTTTAAAGTTGCAAATGAGACTACATTAACCTTTCTGGTGCTAAATTATGCAGGTGGAACACTGGCCAGCCGCCCCCTTTGTGAATACTTCCCATGACAGTCAGGGAGTAATATGCTCATCATAATGGATGTACATCAGGGTGCAACAGGTGCTTATGACATAGAAATTTCAATTAATATCTAAAAATCACCACATCCATACTGCTGTGAATTAGTTTCAGGCTCTAAAGACATCAGCCACTCAAGCCCCTGTGAAAAAAGAAGCATTCTGCCAGCATGTATGCTTTAATGACATATTCATGACACATTTATGTACCGTTACTGGCCCTCGTTTCCAAAGCAGTCCTGGAGTGAGATATACATACATAGTTAATCCACTGGGTCTTGACATCCTCACATAGTAGGAGTAGATGAAGACTTTCGTGCTGGTTGTTGCAGCCAACAACAGAGAAATTGCCGTTTGGCTCATACTTCAACATGTTCCTGTTACTGGGGCTGACGTTCATCTGTCTGAAGTGGATATAGTAGATATTCAGTGGGCGGGTTGGTCACCTAGCTGGAAGACATCGCCTATATGGAGGTGGTGCAAAGTACTTGTTGTTATTTGTCGTTAATATTAATGTTTTGACAGTGACAAGAAAGTGTGAGGACTTTAACAAACTGAATGTCATTTAGAATTTTGAGCTTTTCTTCTCAGAGATATTGAAGTTTTTATGAATCTGAATTTATTAAAAATGGACTCAGAGCAGAATGGAGATGTCCATAAAAGATTTAATACATGTGTGACCTTTAATGCAAATGTTTTATGAAAAAGAAAGAAGAAAAGGACTGATTCAGAAATGATGCAGGATAAAATACACACACACACACACACACACACACACACACACACACACACACACACACACACACACACACACTTGAGGTTTTCATCACTTGTGGGGACATTACATAGACTTACATTCATTTCCTGGAGACTTACCCTAACCCTAACCATAACCACTATCTGCCTATTCCTAACCCTATACCTAACCTAACCTTACCTAACCCATAACCCTATCCTCAGTCTTCACCCTAAAATGTAATGATTTAAATTATGGGGACCTATATTTTGTCCCCACAAGTAAGGTGAGTCTCCACAATGTGACTGTATAAACAGGTTTTTGTCCCCACAACGTGAGTAAGTCCAAATTCAGGTCAGAGATCATACATTCGCAATAAAACAAGTGAAAAAAACAGAAACCCCTTGACTCGATAAAAATCAGTAAAAGTTTTCCTGTTCACAGATACAGATGTTTAACTGAACAACACAACATTTCTTTTTCAAAATCAAACTCAGTGTTATGACTGGTAGTCAAAATGTTTTAAATTGGACCCATAAAAGGCAGAAACAAAAAGCACTTGAACAAAGGGAGCCGTTGACAAACAAACAGTTTATTACAATCCAACAAAACTACAAATACAACCAAAACAATCCCGAAGTATCAAAACAAACACAAATTCAGCCCTAAACTAAACTATCTACTACACCGTGGCGAGCAGGTAGGAAAACAGACAAATGCTAAGGATAAACTAACTAAGGTAGGAACCACTAGGGAACAATGCAAGAAAACCAAAAGCTACCAATGCTAAGAGGCAAACAGAAATCTGCACAAGGTGACTAGGACAAGAACAAGAGATCTAAGGACACTAGGAAGACAAGAAATGGCTGGAAAGTCAGGCAAGAACCATAGACAATCTGGCAGCGAGGCAAAGCCGCCCCGCTGCCTAAATGCAGGTGAAATCAGCGGGATGTGAAACCTGTGCGCTGATAGCCCGCAGCACTGCCAGACCACACCTCCCCTGCGGACACAGGAGAAGAGGGAAAACAGAAAACAACAACAAGCAAGGAAAAAACACAACAAAAAGCAACTTATAACACTCAGATTTGAACTTATTTATCAGAATCTGTGCTGATGACAGACTCAGCAGGAAGACGTCACTATGACGACCAGTTCATCAAGACTGATGGCATCTCTTCCCCCTCCCCTTGGACGCTTCCTGACTCTATACAATGAGGATGAATGTGAAGTGGATGACAAGGACACACAATGTTTTCCAAAACACAGTATTATGATCTTCTAGGGATCAGCAGAGGAGCGAGTGTCGTGTGTTAGCATTATATGAGCGTCATATTTCAGTGTGTGCCATGGGATGTTTGTCTTCCACTCTTTGCATGACATGAACAGAGCAAATTCTTATGCTCATTGTATCTGAACAATTCATGTCATTTATGTGTGTGTATGTGCATGCGTCAAGCATGTGCATAACTTGTATTTATTTTATTATGATATTTTTATTATCATTTATTCAGCTGAACTTAGAACTTTTCTCATGAATACAACATGTGACATATCATCACCTTTTAGGTTGATATGCTGAACTTGTTAGCAAACAATTACTTACTTATTTATTTATTATTTATTTATCATTCATTTGGAGTCGTGTTTGTGTTCACCTGATAAATGTCATTCTACTATTCACTCTTCTTTTGCCTGTTTTTTGATCTCTACCAATGCCTGAGTGAAATTTCTGGCTCTTTAGCTGCTAAATGCTCCATTATGTTCACCAGCTAGTGTCCAATTGCAGGCATTACCCACAGTACACTACCTGTATAGCAGACAGACACAGAGCTTAAAATGACACTATGAGAGCCACTGATATTTCAAATGCTGTTTTACAATTATCTTAAGTTTTTTTTTTTTTTTTTTTGCCTTTATTGATCATGTAGACGGCTAACAGTAAATGAGGGTGGTGGGTCTGTAAGGGTGCAGCTGAGGTCTACATGCATGACTCAGTAAACAGCGACATGACAGTTACATGGTCAGTGTCTTAAACCCTCGGGATGCCCAAGGTGTTTACATATTTCTTTGGTTAAATTTTATAAAACCAAAAACAAAACTCCAGTCCTCACTTTGACCAACAATATCAACCTTGTTGTCAACAATCTGTGTTTTTAACAATTGGCAACATCATGCAATCTTACTTTTATCATGAGATGAACTTTTCTAAAAGCTGCTCAGTAGTGAGTTTCATGCATGCTTTTAATGTGTTACGCTTTAAATGTTTACATTTCTATTCGTTATTTACCATTTTTCATCCAATGAATTTTTTGTTTTTATTTTTGCTTTTTATTTTGTGGATCCTCTCAGACTCAGGCATACAGGTGCAGGTTTTTCTGCTCATTGTGTCTTTTAAAAGAAGTACTCAGTCCTGTCATCCTCAGTATGCTCTGATGAAGGTGTCATGCTGAAACGCAATTCCAGTGATTTTTAACTATGCTTTTATTTCCTCATTCATGCATTATTGTGATGGTCCCCTAATCAGGATAAATCAGTAAAAGATTTTAATTTTAGACTTCAGATTACTGTTAAAGTGTATCACTGTATCAGGGATAGCATGACGGCAAACTGTGTGCACAGTCACTGAAAATGATCTTTTCCTCCAGGGAAGCGAGGCTCGAAATGTCATGTTGACTTGTGATATGGAAAAGGTCTGCTGCGTTTGGCTCTGTGCGTTTTATTATGCAGACATTATCTTCTTCCAACAAACCCAGGAGTAGTTCAACTATACTGCTCAGACAGCACAACTGTCCCCTTTATGAAAACACACATTTACAATTGGTGCTTTTTTTTTTGCATAATGATGAATATGCTTGAAAATGCTGAGCATGTTGGGTTAAAAGGACGCAGCTTTATTGAGTTGCAGGGCCGTATATTAAGACAAGGCTGCTCTGCTCACTGTAACTGGCTGTGCCCTCGGGTATATAACAGAACCCAACTCATCACAGTGCAGAGCACAGCACAGCACAGCACTCCTAACTAGTGTAGAGGTCGTCCACAGAGCTGATCACCGCAAGATGAAGGGGGAACACGGTGGACAGCAGGATCAAAAGCATCTGGAACAAAGACAAATATCCACTAAGGCATCGTCTGAAAAAAAGATGAGACAGGAAGAGTTAGAGCTGAGGAGACTTATACTATAATGCAAAAATCCTTTGTGTGCATTCAGATCACGTGAAGTTGTAGTACATGTGATGCTGGGCTGATGAGGTTGGCGTGACACTGAAGCACACTTCAAAGCTGACAAAACGGCCTCTTGTTGTACCATAATTGCAACAGACGTTTCGGATCCCGGCAAGGTTGTGAATCTGACTATATGCCTTTGAAGTGTGCTAAACAGTTTATTTCCAGCTTGTTTTATGTTTCATATTAACAGTGCTAAAGTCAGCAAGGAAATGTGTATCTGCAGCAGCTGAAAAGTCGCAAACAACGGAGAGAAAACCTCAGACTGCTCCAACGTCAGTGAGCAGCAGTGGATGTAGGTTTTTTTTTTTTGTTTGAGGACATGGTTTAAGTTTAAGTTTACTGTTTATTATTATGTGAGAGGAATCAAGTAGGAGAGAACACAAATCGCTATGTTGTTATATTATAAAATTATTATTGGGACCTGATGGAGTCCACACACTGTTCATGCTGACCGCAGAACAGTTTAAGAGGCAATGTGATTGCAAATGCAATGCATGGATTTTGCATGTAAATTTGCCTGGAACAGCACAAATTGAACGGCGAAGACGCATCCAAGGCTGTATTTTAATGAGCAGATACCGGGGGGAATGGAAAGAGACTGGAGGAACTTTACAGAGCTGGTCATTTAGAGTCTGAGCCTTAATACAAACACACACACAGATACATGCTCTTGACTCATGGTCAACTTGTACTGCATGTTGCTAGCTAGCTGCAGCTAACAGTCGATACACTGGCTGTTTCAGGGGATAAACATGGACTATAAAAAACACTCAAGCTATTTAATATACATGAATGACTCAAGGCAAAAATGAGCTTTGGGTTCAGTCTGAAAAGACTGTGAATATTGACCAGAAAATGGCAGCAATGGTTATTATTTCAAATATTCAAAATGACTTTGTTTATTTTTTACAGACAGGTGACTTTTT
This sequence comes from Chaetodon trifasciatus, assembly GCA_037975065.1. Taxonomy (NCBI): domain Eukaryota; kingdom Metazoa; phylum Chordata; class Actinopteri; order Chaetodontiformes; family Chaetodontidae; genus Chaetodon; species Chaetodon trifasciatus. The sequence continues at coordinate 5,119,082 of JBBMOE010000026.1, read as the reverse complement.
GTGGTTATTTTTTAGGCACTGACAAACCATTTTGTCATTCAGATTAGAGAACTTGACACTCATGGTTGCATAAACATGCTTTGGATTTTACTTTTGGTTACAAAAGACACCACTTTCTGGAGCTTGAGCTTCATCTGAAAGGCTTCTCCCCAATTTGAGCTGCCAGTTACCCTGTCCATGCAATGCTCCTCACCACCCAGTAAAGAGCTATTTTGAGAGGGCATTAGTGTATGAGGAGATTCATACTATCAAACTGAGATTTATATAGTCACCCCAGTGATGTTAGTGCAGCAGTGTGATTCTTCAATGGCCTCCAAAGCACAACTACTGGAATATACTGGAAAATATGTGACAAGGAGGTAGTTATTCAGGATTATTGACCCTTACGAATGGACAAGAATTTTGTTCCTTCACAAGAGGAAACAGGACAAGAGGAAATGGGACTTGAAGCAAGCAAAAAAAGATTATTATAATAAAATGCTGAATGGAAATAAAAAATAATATGAGGGGTACTTTTGAAAAATTTGAAAATTTCAAATGAACTTATAGGAAAAATTCTGCACATACAAGCCTGCCTCGATACTTCACTAATGGTGAGGATGGGATAGAAAATATAAATGAAGTTGGCAATGAATTAAACTCTTTTTTTGTGAATATTGGGCCGAACCTAGGAAATGACATAAAAAAAACAGGATGGACTATCAGCAAAAGGTTGGAAGGGTGAAAGTAAGGTTTTACAATCCATGTTTCTTGATGAGGTGAGCGAAGAGGATATTAAGTTGGTAGTTGCAAAATGTAAAAACAAGACATCTCTTGACAGCAATGGAATTAATATGATCATAGTAAAGAAGACTATTGATTGTATAACAAAACCTTTAAGTTATATTTTTAATTTATCTTTCCGAAAAGGAGTTTTCCCAGATAGAATGAAGATGGCAAAAGTTATACCATTGTTTAAGGTGGGAGATAAGCATAACCTTACTAAATATAGACCAGACCGGTTTCCCTGCTGTCACAATTCTCTAAGGTACTGGAGAAATTATTAAAATTAGATTCTTTTATTGACAAGAATAATTTGTTAAATGAGTGCCAATATGGCTTTAGAAGTAAACATTCCACATCGTTAGCATAAATAGATATAGTAGAAGAGATTACAACCGCGATAGACAATAAAAAATACACAATAGGAGTATTTGTTGACTTAAAGAAAGCATTTGATACATTAGATCACAACATTTTAATTTCAAAACTGTCTTCATATGAGATAAGAGGAATAGCATTAAATTGGGTTAAAAGCTACATAGGAAATGGACAACAATATGTGAAACTTGCTGGGGAAACATTTAAATGCTTAAACATTGAATGTGGAGTGACTCAAGGTTCAGAGTTAGGACCAAAGTTACTATTTTGTATATGATGTATGTGACGTATCAAAATTGTTGCAGTTTGTTCTTTTTGTGGATGACACAACCTTTCTTTGTTCAGATGATGATTTAAAAACATTAATAGAAAAAATAGAAAATGAAATGATAAAACTTAAAAAAATGGTTTGATACAAACATTAACAGTTAACTGGAGTAAAACTAAGTTTATGGTGTTTACAAATAGAAAAATGGATGAAGACATATCATTGTCTATTGATGGAGTTTCAACAGAAACAGTGACAGAAATGTGTTTTTTGGGTGTAGTCTTAACAATAAGTTATTATGGAAACCACATATTGCTTATATACAAAAAAAAAAGGTGTCTAAGAATATTTATGTTTTAGGGAAAGCAAAGAAAGTATTGAATTACAACGCAATGAGGATTTTGTATTGTTATATTATTTTACCATATCTTAGTTATTGCATTGAAATTTGGGGCAACACATATAAGGATACCATAAAACCATTGTTTTTATTACAGAAAAGAGCAATGAGAATATTTCATAACATAGATTACAGGGAACACACCAATAGGTTGTTTTAAATATCAGGATTATTGAAGCTCAAAGAATTAGCAGAATTAAATACGTTACGTTTAAAGCAAAGAACAAATTAGTACCAGCAAAATTACAAAAATTGTTTTCACTGGTTTCATTGGATATAAACAATAGAAGATGTTATAATTTTAAGCATGATTTGTAAGAACCAACTTAAAGCAAATGTGTACTGCTGTTGTTGGTGTTAAGAGGTGGAACTCACTGACAAAGACAGAGAAAAGTTGTACAAATATTTCTCAGTTTAAGAAAATGTGCAAAGAGAGGCTGAGTGCGTTATATGGGAATGTGGAATAGCGAAGGAGCTTGTAAAAAAACAAAACAAAAAAAAATTGGAAGGAGGAAAATGGAATCCTTACTCTATGTATGTGTGTATGTATATGTGTGTGTATGTGTATATGTATGTATGTATACGAGTGTGTGTGTGTGTGTGTGTGTGTGTGTGTGTGTGTGTGTGTAGTATTTATTTTCTATTTTGCATTATTGTTATGGTTTTTTCTCTTTTTTGAAAAAAGAAGGCTGGATATGTATTTTGTAATCTCACAACTCATCTGATTGTATTTGTTTGAGAAAGGGGCAGGTATAAGTTTTCTTCTCCCTGCTCCTTTCCAATGTATTTTGATTGATTGGAATAAATAAATAAATAAATAAATTGTACTCTGGCCTATGATGGCTTATGCATTGACAATATATGTAAATCTTGTCCTGCAGAATTGTCCAACATGGACATTATTCATCAGGAAGCTGGCCTAAAAGTCTGACTCAAGCAACCAAACTCTTTGTATGTACAGAAGTTACCTAACTCATGGAGAGCTAAAACCATTACAGGTACAGAGTTCGTCTCTAAAGCACATGTACAGGATTAACAAACAAGTGTATAACTGCCTCTCCAAAGCATTTGGAGGTTTCCAATAACAGCCACTTTAACGGCTATTCTTATCACAATACTCACAGTGATGGTTTCATTAAGGTTTAAGCAGCATCACAAGTTGAAACCAACATCTTGTGTTCTGTGTTCTCAATAGTCAATTGTCCAAGAGAATACACCTCACTCTCATAGGCTACTCTTCACACACACACACACACACACACACACACACACACACACACACACACACACACACACACACAGGCACAGATGTACACACGTCACCTGCTGCCAGAGAGTCCTTTCACCATTAAACCAACATGACATTTTCCTTTCCTGCAAACCCTACACTCACACTGATCTTTTATTCATGAGCACCATTTATTTCAACCTTTTTAAAATGATTGTGTTAAAAGTCTTGATGTTTCCCATCACTTAGATATTTTTTCTGTGCATTTATCTGACCTTCTTTCCTATAAATATCATCTTTAGACTGTGTGCTACTTTGCAGAGACAGAGATGCTAAATGAGCATCTAGTGGTGAGGTTGCAGACTGCAACCGACTGAATACCCCTTGCCTCACCGCATCATACATGCAAAAATGCCAAAGCACTCTAAAGCCAGTGTTTGGTTTGTCCGTTCTGGGCTACTGTTGAAACATGGCAGCGCAACATGGCAAACTCTGTGGAGGACCTGCTCCCTCTCTAGATATAGAGAGAGCTTATTTTAAGGTCACAAAAAACTGTGGTTCTTATTTTCAGGTCATCTGGAGGTCACTGGACCTTTAATAGACCTCTTGTTTGGAACTGGAATGTATACAGCTGCGTATCATTAGCATATTTAATGGCATAGTGTCTGTGGGTTTTGTGACCTAGGGCAAGCATGCAAAACCTGAACGAAAGGGGACCAAAAATTGATCCCTGGGAAACACCACGGGAAGCAGGTTCAATCAGGAAGACTGTCTTTATGCTACTCATTCATCCACATTTCTCTCCCCCTCTTCTCCACTTTCTTTACAATCAGCTGATTGTGGCCGTTAGCTCTTTCAGTTAAACTAACCACATTTGGCCACAATCTCAATCAGCCAATCATATCATTGCTGCTCAAATCTGTTCCCCTCTCTGTCGCTGTCATTTCAGTGTGAATCGCCATGAATGTCACGCTTTCACATTACCTTTTCATCATCACACACACCTTCAATCCCCAGAAAATACTTCAACCTGTGCCTCATCGTCAGCGTCCTTCACAGCCAGGCCTTGTGTGCAGCTGCCTCTGCATTGAACAGCACTTCACATCTAAGCTGCTCATCACTCTCTGGCCTCTGCTGCCTCAGCCCTCACATGTGGGCAAGCATCCTCATGGGGCAAAAAATCTGCTTGTCTCATGTCAAACATCATCCATGGTAAAGATTTTAAATGAGCCTCATCCTACCATCCCCTGAGTGCAACAAAAAGGATAACCACCGGGGATACTGTGGTCATGTTGTGCAGATTAAATGGAACTGGCATTGCTAGCAATCTGAATTCTAATGCAGGGGTAACAATATATGTTGGTATCCCAAATCATTCCCCAGCAGCTGTTTTGCGACTGAACTGTTTCTCTGGACACTGACATACTGGTCATGCTCACTGGAGGTTCCCAAGCCATTTCCTTCATTACAGTTGGAAATACAGGGTTCACTGCCAATACTCTTTCAGGCCCTATCCCAAATTTAAGCATGCTTTGCCTCATATACTGTAGATACAGTACTGTCACACTCACAGTGCAGTTCAGACTACGTTTGACAAAGTCAAGGGAACTAGATTTTTAATATGAATGGAATTAAGGTACATAGAGACAGTAGAGCATCCTTGCTAGCTTACATACACTCATCCTCCAACTAAACAATACTAAAGGACATTATGAAGTCTCTTTATTTTGGTCATTACATTCATTCACATCTTTGTTGGTGATATACAAGCTTTTGGTTATTGCAGGATATATAGGTACTTTAATTTAGTGTGGAGTCATTGCATAATATGTCGGTTTATTACTCAAACAACACTTCTATAACAGTATTGTTTGAAGCATGTTGCTTGTAGTGTTGAACTTCGTTATTTCAGAATTTGTTTGAGGTGTGTTAATCAGAGACAAGACCTTGGCTTGCAGCCAAACTCCATATTGCTACCTGTTGTCCTGAGTTATCTCTGTCTTCTTGTGAAGCAAACATTGACCATTAGCATCAGTGTTTTATTATATTAATGGCTGTGTTTTTATTTTATTTTTTCTTAAATCAATCCAACTCAGTTCAATTCAAAGGGGCAATATAAACACTGCAATATTTCTTTTTATGAAAGAAGCTAAGATGTTTGTTCTGTATATTTGTACAGTAAGTATGTCTATGTACAGAGATGAGCACAGTGGAAATGGTCAGTGCAGGAAGACACAGGTGATTGACAGTCTTCATGGTGCTTGTGTTCCATTGGACACCCTTTTCCAGCCACAAATCTTGCTGCACGTTGTTGTATTTTGCCCAGCAGATATGGAAATTTTTGGTTATTAACCATTTTTTCAAAGTCTTTTTGGGTGGTTGAAATCCGTGGGTAGTATCTGTCTCTGATGTCTTGGTATAGTTGGCAGGCGGTTAAGAAGTGCAGCTCGGTTTCCACCTCCTGCTGTGTGCAGTGGGCGCACAGTCTTTATTCTCTTCACGGCGAAGCTGTGCTCACTGACTCTGTACCTAGTCAAGGATTTCTTTATTTGGTTTGGACACAGTGGTCAGATAATCTGCCACTGAGTGTTCTTTCTTAGGGGCAAATAGCAGTGCAGTTTGCTCTGGGGTTTGGTTGATTTTTTCATTGTGTCAAATAGCTTTTCTTTTATATTCTTATAATTTGGTTTCATTTAATGGGGTTTCTGCCTGGGTGCTTCAAGAACAAGCTGGCTGAGGAGGCTTGACTCTCTGTAGGTGAGGGCTTTGTTATGGAGCATGCCAGGGTCCCTGTCTTTGAGGTGTTTTCTCTCTGTCTCTATTTGTTTTCTTTTTGGAGGGTTCCTCCCTAATGTCTGACTGAAGATTTTGCCCTCGGGTTCAGCAGCATCAGCCAGTGACACAGCAGTGAAAGAGAGAGCGAGGAAGAGAGCGAAGGAGAGAATCCGAAATGAGACGTGAAAACTAGTGGAGGAAGCAGGTGAAGAGGGACAAGGAAGGGACAAGACATGCAAATGTGTTGAGAAGAAAGGAGTGAAAAAGAAAGGAGGAGAGCAGAGGTGCCAGCAAATGTAAGAGAATAAGATATGCATTTAATCTTTTTTGCATCTTCAGTTCTTCAGAGTGGAACTGAGTGAGACAAGGAAAGAAGAATAGAGTGAGCAGTAGATGATAAGTAATTATTATTATTATTATAGTAATTATACAGAGGATGTCCGTTAGCTGGAGAGGTGCCAGTTCACCTCCGGGGCACTGCCAAGGTATAACTGCTCAGGGTGCTGGGCTGTGGTGACTGAACTCTGACATCTCTCCACATCAGTTGCATGGATAGGTGTCTCTGTGTATGTGTGTGTAGTAATCAGAGTTTAAAGATGAATTTCCAACACGGGAGATGAAAACAGGAATACTTCTTCTTCTAAGTCTCCTTATGCCCAACTCTACTTATATTGTGTAATTTAAAAATAGGCAGATTTTTTAGGTGGCAGGAGTGAAAATTAGTCATCCTCAGCATTTGTTGTGTAATGGCTTCAGAATGATGAACAGTTAAATCCAAAATAGGATGTAGGCTCTGCAGGATGATTTTTTTCTCAAATGGCTTAATAAATAGTGTGTATACCTGCTGTAAATGGGAGAAAAAAGTGTTGACTGCTGTCAAAAAGATAAATAAGCTGTCTCATGATGCCATATCTAGCACAGATAGTTTGCTGGATTTGAGTCCAAATTATGACCCTGGTTATAAGTGGGCACAGTCGCACGCTGAGAGAATCACAAAGGTTGTTTTAGCCTTTTTTTGTGCTTTTCCTACAAGAAATGGTCACCAAAAACAGCTATGCTTCAAGATAAAGAAATGTATCTGTGGCTCTTTCAGTAAAAACTCGTGATTTCTGTTGGACTTCTTTATTCATTATATTCTTTGTTCTGTATATCTGAACCAGTAGCAATACACACGCAGCATAAATTCAATGGAAAAGGCCATTCTTTGTCAATCTGTTTCTAAGGCTAAATATGTCTGTAGCCATTTGGTGCAGTTTTCCCAACATTGCAATTTACTGTACTTCTATCCTGACCATCACAGCAGATGGGACGCTGATTGATTCAAAAGAGAATTTCATATCAAAAAGCAACTTATAGTCTCTCCTGAAATAAAATTAGAATCTCAAATATTCAACATTCAAAATAATCTGAACAAATTTTTACAGAAATATATAAACTTATTGGTCCAGCCACAATCCTAAACTCTCAGGAGTCAGAAAGCAGTGAGCTTACTGAGCAAATTAACATTGTATTTACAAAAGTTCTGTGTTGGGGTATTTAAATTACAGGCCACTCATTCAATCATCATTATATTGTCTCAAACTCATTTACTCTCAACCTAAAAACTGTAAATATACCTCTTAAAGGTAATTACTACACCCCAAGGAAACAAAACAATGTTAATGTTTTTCTTTGCCAACACTTGCTAAAATGTTCTTTTCTTTGTAGTGCAAAATTAGCAAGCAAGCGATGTCAGTTTGTACTGAATAAGTACGTACTCATAAGTGAACAAAAACTGCAAAAGCAAAAGCACCAAGCTGATATATTGTACAGTGAGCGATCTGTGGGATCTCCTCAGCGATAGAGACACATGCTGGGGCTCTGATACAGGTACATGTAGGCGTCACAAAAGAGACGCTTGGCCACACCTTCCATGTCTCTAGGCACCTGATTGGCCAGCTCCGCTGGAGACATTTTCAGGTACATGCTGACCTCAGGGCAGGCATGGACCTCTGGGATGTTGAAGCCATCACTCTCTCCTGAAAACAACACACAGCTGAGCAAGAGTACATGTACAAATTGTGCATGCGATGAGATGATGCAGAAAACAGAGCACTCACCTTGTCTGTCTGCCATGCTGTCAAAGAAGATCCAGTCTTGGCTGTTTGGTCCATATTTGATGAAGGACACGTAGTGGCTGGTCTCAATGCAGAGCACAGCAAACAGCTCCAGCTTTTCTCTGGTCAGAGTGTGAGGTATCCCACGGCCCATGTAACCCTTGGGAATCTCCAAAGAAGCTCGGTGATGGGACCGGCGTTGAGGATGAGTGTGCACCTAGAAAAAACATGTATATCGTACATGTCGTATGAGCTGCAACTAATGACTGACTAACAACATTATTAAGAGAATGCTTGTTATTTTCTAATCAATAAATTACTCAAACATTAAATTGATTGTCAAAATGGTTGTCTATTAAGTTTCTGTCGATTGGCAGCACTACATACTATACCCAGCAATCTATCAACAGAGGGCATTGACGTGATGTCACCATAAGCAAATATTTATCTCAGTCAGCATCTACCCTTGAGATCTGTGTGTAAAAAAAATGTAAAAAAGACTTTCTGCACAAACATATTTAGCGCAAAGAATTCATCCACAGCTTTTTATAGACTGCTGAGAACTAACAGTAACAGAAGCTAAGTGAAGTGAAGTAAAGTGAAACATGTAATATAATCAAACTATCTTTACATCTGTGAGGGCAGGATTATTGTTTGAGCACCTGCAATTCTGATCAGGATGTAGCCTCAGATGTTTGACTAATAAATGTTTTTTGGACAATGGAGTGTTGATTCAGATAGCTTTTACTATTTCAAATATAAGCTCTACCCCTTAATAGCAGCTGGTAGAGCAGTGATGAGGTGGGTTGTTTCATGTGAAAAGGTGACATCACTCCATGCCCTTTGTACTCAACCAGCCTTTCATTAATGCTAAAGGGAGACAAAATGACTCAGGTGTGTAGACAGTGATATTAACGGCACCTGAATTGAACACGTCTTGCAGAAGATTTTGAATCCCGTATGGCTGAAAAGAGGATCTTTAAAACAGTCGGTGCACTCTTCCTGAGCCAATTTTCCACACAGCATGCACTGCTGGGGGCCTGAAACACACACCGCATGTTGTATCCACTGCGTCCATTCGTGTTAAATCATGTCAGTCCATGTGTGCTGCCTGTGTTTGTGTGTAACAGTACCTTCAGAGAGGAGGTCAGTAATGTCCAGCTCCAGAGAGGGAATGATCTTGTCAAACATCTTGAATTTTTTCCCAAAACGAGGCATCTGGAGGATGAGGCAGGATGGCACCTGCGATAATTAGACAATGAAATAAGAGGATCAGAGAGAATACACAAAAGTGAAGTCATTCCAGGAGGTGAGATCTGCTGGGAAAACTGTCCAACAGAGCCATCTACTGGAGAATCAATCTCAACAGGTGGAAATCATGAGATAAACTGGGCAAAAAGATGAGACAAACAAGTTTTATATGGGTTACACAGATCCATGTCAAGCTGATATAGCAGCATAAACACTAACATTAGATCTAGGAATATGCCGGTACTGAAACAAATTGTTGATTAATTGGTTAGGTGATCCATAGCAAATCAAGAATCATAGTTTGATTAGCCATGCTCTTAGGAGAGCTGGAAACTGAATCACCACCTCCATAAGCCATCCAGTAAGGCAACCCACCTGAGCTACTACTATTGTTGGGTAAAAGAGTTATCTGAGAGCAGACTATGATCTAATTTATTGACAACGATAAATAATCAATTGGAACATAGTGACAATGATAACTACAAGTTTAATTAACACTCAGTATAACCCGTTCAAAAGAGAAACTGTGAAAATGAACTTTTTGTAGAACATCATGCTAATGCTAATCACTAGAACAAATAGCACAAATGTGGTTAATTAATTAGCATTACAGTATATGAAGAGTGTACGTAAAATCAGTGTGATTTCACCTCTGCCAGCTTGAGTCCTGCACTGTGGAAAGAATGTTCCAGCAGCTGCTGGACTGTAGGCAGCACCAGGCTGTGATTCTGGTCCAAGAAGATCTGATAGCAGTAGCTCTCCTGCACTTTACCACCTGCGGAGCTAAATGGGAGAGGGACAGAAATTAGTGTAACTTAATTCAATAGGTAATTGTATTCAAGGTATGGATGGAGTGAGAAACAGCATTTAGCTGTAGTGTTATAACTGTACAGTTTGAGGAGAGGGTCCAGTGCAAGGATGTGGTGCATGATGACAGTGAGGAACTCCTCTGGATCTGAAAGACAAAGACAAGAGTCACTTTAAACCAGAGAACAAATCAGCTGTTTCAAAGCTTCCAGATCAAACTGACCCTTCTCATCTGTGGTGAAGGAGTGACTGTAGCCGTGTTTCTGCAGCTGCTGCCGGAGCTTCATGATGTGTCTCCCTTCCACAAAACCCTTACTGCAAAGAACATACAGTGCAGAGGTCAGGCCACATGCATGGAACATTTACACATCATTAAATGACCACAAAAATAATTCAATGTTTTCCAAAATACATAAAAGCACACACCTGCGGAGGGGGTTAACAATTTCATGGAGCAATGTGTTCTGAATTGGGGCATCCTGAGGATCTGTTGTTTTAAACAGCATGGAGTCCAACACAGAGGAGCAGGAAAACAAGCTGAAAACAGACAGACAACATGCAAGTATTTCACTTGGTTTCCTACATTGCAAGGAGCCAGTTTTAACTCTTTTCAGTGTGCTATAAAATATATACTTACAGAGATGTGACACTAGCTTGAGAATGCTAATCAAGTACAGTAAACAAAGCTCTCAGTGCATTCATTAAAATGCACAGTTAACGGCTAAAAGAAGCCCACAGCCTAGTGAGCTATGTTGGGAAAAAATCAAATTCAGATTTAAAGATGAAACACAAATTCAGTGAGATAGAAGATGCGAATTTGCTTGTTTCTTGTGGTAAAAACTCCTTTGACACTGATGAATCCTTGAATGCAACACCAGGGAGCATTTTGAAAATGGGCCTTGCTTAACAACTACACTACCACTGACTATAGTATAACAGCAATTTGAACTGCATAGCACACAGCTGTTGGGAATGTCAGTATTCTAAAAAAACATTGATGTGATTTGGACAATTTTCTATGAAAATGCATCATTCCTTGTCATATATTCATCCTCCTGACCTGAAGAGGGCAGCATCCATGTAGCAGGAGTTGCAGTGGCCTTGGATCCCCCTCATTCGTCCAATCAAAATCTGGTTAACCAGCTCTGCGCTGATAGGAGGAACAGTCTCCAGCTTTCCTGTGCCATGCTCTGTCTCTCTCTCTAAGGTAACACACAAACACACACATCATTACGTATGTAAACATAAAACCAGAACACATTACACAATCTGCACGTCCAGCCGGTGATGACAGCTGATGCAGGGTTGCCCCCTGCTGGTCACACAACTAGACCAGTTGGCAAATGCAGCATGCTGCTTTGACTGTGACGATCATTAGAGAAACACGAAACATACAACATGTTTATTCTGTGCTGTATATACTATGTTGCTAAAAATATGATACTCCTGTCTACTCACTTACACTAAGTGTATTTTTGATCTGAGGCTGTTTTTCTTGCTTGCTCCCTCTGTGTTTCCAGCTTTAAAACGTGGTTCACTACGTTTGGTGTGGAGGAACTTGACTGGCCTGCACAGAGAGCTGACCTCAACCCCACTGGTTTTGGAATGACACGTTCAACTATCTCTGAGCAAATGTGCAGGTAATCACGCACTTTTAGCCATACAGTCAGAGGGGGGATCACAGAGTAACTCACGATGTCATCACAATACGTTGCCGACGACGGCATCATGATACAGGGATTCTGCGATATTTGATGCATTGGAAGACAATCATGTACAATGCATCACAAGGCCTGTATAACTGAAAAAGAAAAAAGTGTCCCTGAAAAGGCAAAACACAGGAGTTTACCAGTCACTCTGCTGCCTACAGCACCACTGTGCTGACTGCCCACTCTATTAAAAACATTCTTATTTGAGGTTTCAGCACATAACATCACAAAAACTGTGAACGTCAGTTATTCAAGACTAAAAAGAAATTAGTTGATCAATCTTGTTCTGACCTGGGTCTTCCTGTTTTGGCATCCTCTCGATGTGATTGGCCAAGGTGCTCTGAAATCGAGAGTCGGGGCGGCAGGAGGCTAGCTTCACAAACAGAGCTCTCTTGGGGGGACAAACGAAGAAGCGCTCGCTCTTGAAGGTACCATCGCTCACTCCTTTGTCTTCCTCCTGGAGATCAATATACACAGAAGAATAATATCATTACATCCAAGATGAAATGAAAGGAAAAAGAAAACTCAACAATGGCTTAGAACTACTCTGAACAATGACCTGTAACAGGAGGTGAATCAGCAGCAGACCTATGCATATAAGATGATGTGTTTCCATAATTGTATATATTACTTATTTCACTTAGGCTTTCATCTGCACAGTAACATGTCAGTAGAAACATTACCAGCTCTAGTCCAGCCATGATTTCCTGTCGATCAGGTAGAGTGCCGATCCAGCGGATGATTCCATATGAACTGCCTGCACCCAAAGTCACCTCTACCAGAGAGTTCACACTCAGATCCATGTACAGATAGTCAGTGTTTTGCTCCTCCGGGGGTGTGTCAATGTCCATGCTCTCTGGCTCTACAGTGAAGAACATATTTGGGTGAGATTTAATACAAAGCGAGAGATAGTGTCAAGCATCATCATGTAAAGAGCTGCTCAAACCTGCGGGCACCTCCCCTTTCGCAACCATATGTATTGGAACTTCAATTTCACCCCCTCTCTTTCCATTCTCATCTGTGTCCTGAAAACAGCAACAAATAAAACTGATGAATGTCCTGTAAACTGTGACTTTGTACCAAAGGAAGTGACCAATCTTAATGAAATCTGAAGGTTTGGTTGTATCATAGAACTCAAGGATGAGCAGGAGCATACAAACTGTGGCAGCATGGTGTTTGATGGCCATGAATAAAAATGATTTAGAATACTTTTAAGCATTGCCTTAAACACAGTCCATATAAAGGATGCCAGAACAGTAAGTGTAGCAGGTTGAATCAACAGTTATCTGCTGGGCTGAGTCACAGAGGAGGTTGGTTTCACAGTACCAGAGTGGTTGTAGGTCTAAATATCTTACATTTGAACACTTTTAAGACCTTTTTACAAATAATCACAGCAAATATAGGAAATGTCCATTTGTTATTATTGAATGAATAAAAAATCCTGCATTTTAAAACATAGTTTAAAGGAGCAAAGCATCACATTTAACTCTTTTGAGTCCATTTGTAGCATTATTTGTTCTTTCTTTTTGCTTTCTTTGGACCATTCAAGCTAATATTACTTACCGTGGAGATCCGAACAATATGTTGTCCCCCATTTTCTTGCACATCCACCACCATTCCATGGCGACATTTGTTACTGATGAAGAAAGTGACTCTGTCGCCTGGGATTAGCTCCTCTGTTTCTAGCTGTGGGGAGGGCTCAGGGATGGAGGGTGACAATGGGCAGGAAACTGCAGGCCTGAGTTTGGAGAATGGGGCAAAAATGCCACAATCTTTTGCACAGGAGAAGAAAGCTTTAGATTGGTAGGACCCATTAGTATGCCCCTTCCCCCTGTCTGCTCCCTGGGGGAGAGAAACACAGCAGCACCCCTGAATTAATGTCATGCACGCTTTCAATTCCATGTCTCTATAAATTAAACTGTACATTTCGCTGTTAGTTAGAAAAAAAATGATCTATTTTTCCAATATAAACACCTAGCATAGTGTGTGCTGAGTGACACGTGTTGAAGTTGAAAGAAAAACTGCTCTGACCTAAGTGTTTCAAAATTGTCTCACACATATGGCATGTCTGTATTATGATTTAGTGTTACTTATATATCAGATATATCTGTGAGAAGCTATTTTGGGTCAATATGTTAGTGAGGCCACTTAAGTTTCGTTTGCTAACATTCTACAAACATCTGCCTGCACACCCCCAAAAAGTGGAGGTGCTCATAGTTCCGAAAAACATGGTTAAATGTGGTGTTTTGCACCCTAAATTGTGTTTTGAAAATGAAGTTTTCCTTGGTGCACCATTCCACTGAACTAGTTCCTACTGAAGAAACATTCCCTGTGTAAAACAAGATCACCCTGAACAACAGGATCAGCTACTGGAAAGAAATGTGGCTGTAATTTGTCAGTGATGTGAGCGACAGGTAGCAGCAGGGAGAGAAAATGATTGTTTTCTAATTTGGTGGCACCAACACTTTAAAGTCCTACCTGCAGCTCAATGCCAAAGAACGTTCCTGATATAGGACGGGAAATTGTTGGCTCTGTCAGTCTTCCAATGTAGCGAATGATGCCTCCTAGTTTCTGTCCTCCTTCATCCACAGTCACTGCACTGCCCTCGGTGAGTCCCAGAGCTGCCTGCAGAGCATCTTTGTCTCTGAAGCCCCTCAGCCTCTCTGCGTCCTCAGGCATGGCCAGCAGTAGCTCGGCTTCTTCTGCACTCAGCTCCTCCATGCTGCTCACCTCTATGTCATAATCTAAGGGGGAATATGAGCCCAAGAAGAAGACGGGCAGCTTTGTGGGCGAATGACATCTGATTTTGCTTCTGTGTGTGTTTTTACTGATGTAGCATATGCGGCCAGCATTGACGCTTTGTGGGAATTCAGGTTTTCTTGTTATGATGAAGTACAGGTTGTCTGCTGACGTCATGTTGCGACAGGAAACTGTAAAGAAACACACACAAATACAGGAAAACACACACACACACACACATACAGTGTACATACACAGGAGTTACTACCATAACAATAAGCCTGTTAGCAGCTAAGCTACAACTAGCTACAACACTGAACACACTAACTGTCGTTACACTGAAACCATAGCAAACGTTACATGTAACGTCAACACAACAACTTTAGTTCACACTGTTTTCCTTGCATGTGTGACAAACTTAGCACTAGTTAGCGTTACCTTAAATTGTTGAGCAACTTAAAAGTTTGCTTTCTGTTGTTGTCTTCGCTCCTTTTGGTTTATGTCAACAGCTGCTGCCTTAAGTTTCACTTCCCCTTTCATTTCATTTCAGAGCGGCGTCATCGGCACTTCACTCTCCTATCATGGACACGACAGCAAGTTATCGGCAATACTGTACCTTTTCCAAAGAATTCATTAATTTTATGAAGCTCAAACAGGATTGTTTTTGTGACGCTGTTTTCAAATTACTTGACAGCCAGCAGCAAGTCATTCCCAATGCCAGGTCACAGGATCCCTCAGTACAGTCTTACAGGCAACTAACGACCGGATTTAGTCACGTGCTAACGTACGCTCTTTAAATCGCGTTTTACCATCTAGACCGTTTAGTTTGAAGTGGTTATCTCCATGTTTGCCACTTTTGCAGGTTCATTTTGTAACTGACTATAGCCTAAAGGTGGCTAGGTATATTATTGTCTACCAGCTCCATTATGTACTTTGTTGTTTACAGTTTTTAGTCAACTGACAATTCCATTTTCAGAACTCTTGGAAATTTAAGGGGTCAGTTTGCAAATTCCCAAACTCCAACAAAGATATGTTAGCTGTTTACAGACAGACACTTGACAACTGACGCCTACCACTTCACATTCAGTCATCGGCTGATTAGGAGCAAAACTCGCTTGATGTGAAACGGAAGACTTGAGTTGATGACCAAAGAAAATACCCAAAACCCACAGCTGAGTGTTTTCACTGTGTATATTTAAACAGCTACTGCTTTGATGGACAATAGTTTTCATTATAGTGTATTCTGTGACACACTTATTCTTACTTTTTTAGTTTGGCAACCTAACTTCTGTCGTTGGATTAAAAATGGTAATTGGAAAAAGGCATGAAATAAAAACTTTCGAAAAGCGACAATTCGAAATAAAAATTACCTGCTATAAATTTGGTTACATGTAAATAAGCACGAGACGAATAATGATAATAGTAAATTGAGAATATATAGTATTGTTTATTTAATAATATCTTACTTATGTGACTAATATTGAACATTCTGAGTCTCCATAAGATCCTGGCAAATAAAATTTAAATAAAAATTTGCTCCGTATACCACGTGACAATTGGTTCGGAACTTATGGCCTGTAAGACAAAACTGAGAATATCTCTCCCATTGTATTACCTATACCGCGGTCTGTGATTGGACAATCTGAAAGACATCATCCTCAAGTGCCTCGTCGGTATTTGATGACGAAAGGATTCAGTTGTAAACATGGAGGAGAGAGAATCGCTGAAGAGGCAAATTGAACATCTACAAAGTAAAATCTCCTTTGTTTTTTGTTAACAGTTTGTCTGACCGCAGGCGGATTAGAAAGCAGCGTTTAATCGCCGCGTTCTTTAAATTCGGAGCCGTCGTCTGGATGTTGGCGCTGTGTTTTTAAGTATTTAAAAAAGCAAACGTTAACCGTTAGCTTTGCCTCTAGCCCAAAGTACCCACACGTCGAAGAAGAGACGCTGTTGCCTTTATTTACCCTTCGCATGTTGCATGTTGAGATAGCATTAGTTAATGTATAACTAACTCTATATTCAATTTTCATCGGAAGTAGGTAAGTAGTTGTCTGTTAAAGCTGTCAACAGGCTCATAGTTCAGCCCCGTTTCCCTTTCCCTTTCCGTAACAACACAGCTGGAGAGAGAGCAAGCTGAACTACCGAGAGAGCTGTCAGGGAATGATGAATACAAAGAAGTGCTGACTGAACCAAACCAATCAATACAAAAACGTCCACTCACAGGATAAAAATGTTAAAGAATGCCAACAGCTGAATAAAATGTCTTTTGAACGTATCTGTTAGTGCCTCCTCTGAGGAGATAACAACCTCCAACCTGATGTAAGCAAATGGAACTCGTTGTGTAGTTTCTTCAGTCCAAGTAAAAACAGTTGACAACATGCTGGTTGGATTATCCGGAGCAACAGTGATTCTAAAAAGATGTTGCTGTGGAGGCTTTTATGGAACAAAAACTACATTCTGCATTCCTAAATACCACTAAAAAGAGAGAAATATGTTTTATGGGGTGAAACAACTCTTTTCGTGGTTTCATATAATTGCTAATCAGTCTGGAATTGTGTGTACAACTAAATAACTCCTATTTCCAAATTTCCAGATCTCATCAATGCGCATAAGAGCATCCATGGTGACACCCCGTTTGCAAGAGTTGAGCAGAGGCAGCCAGAAGCTCCAACATCAGCAAGAGGTCACAGCACATCTGTCACCCACCCTCACAGCTCCAGAGGGAGACCATATGCTCCTCACAGCCATGGAAGTTGGAGGAAAACATACTCGCTGAGAAACAAGAACCCCCAGCCGTCTGCTGGACATCCCTCACCTTCCACTTCCTCCTCTGTTCATCAGTCTAGTTCCCAAAGTTTATCTCACAGCACCTCACTGCCCGGCCACAGCAGAGGAGATGAGAGTGTTAGAGTCAAAACTGCCACTTTGCCATCAGGGATCTCTCAACAGAGGAGAGAAGGACAGATAAACAGCATCACAGGGGTTAGGGGCGTCGCAATACAGAAAAAAAATGCAGACACTCTTAGAGAAACAACTGTGTCTCCACGTAGAGATGGAGAAGGAGGTTCAAGCTCAACGGACACTAGTATACAGACTCAAGAGGTTCCCCAGAGGGCTGAAAGGAGGCATGAAGACCTGCCAGAAAGGAAAGCCAGTGGTTCTTCAGAAGTGCCTTCTTCTGTCAAAGCCAGCACCTCGACCAGTTTACAGGGCAGCCCCCAAATACAGACCAAACCTTCCCTGACAAGCAAAACCAGCACTGAGAGTAAACGGACCATTAATACGACAACTCCAGCTATTCTTCCAACTGGGAGCACCTCTCACAGCAGCCAGGGCCAAGTCACTCCACCTTTTTTGAAAAAATCCAAGTTCACTTGGGTAAAGAGCCAGAATGTGGAGCCCAAACAAGCTAGCGTCTCAACCACAGGTAAAGCCACAACTGTTGCCCCAACGCCACTCTCAAAGGTTGGCTTTGCCAGTGGAAGCTCCCCCTTATTCACAGTCAGTAAGAGAACCCCTGCTAAGAAGTTACCTCGGAAACTAAGCCCAGTCACTGTAGCCACCAAGACCTCCAAGTACAAATGGGTCTCCTCCTCTGCTGGAGCCCAAGCTAAAACATCTCGAAAATCACTATCACCCAAAGCCCTGACTCTCTCCCAGAGAGCCTTGGAGAAGGGAGAGGCCACCAAGAAACTCAGAGCGCTGTCTGCTCCATCTGCGAAGATAAAAAAGGGAATCACAGGTTCCTCCAGCAACTCCTCATTGAGTAGCCGCTATCGCTGGAAGGCCGGAGGTCAGAGCACCTCTGCAGCAGTGACAGGAGGAGCAGCAGTGGCCCGTCGTAGATCTGCCTTCCACTGGACGTCAGAAAGAAGCAACAAAGGAGTGAAAGGAGGGCTTGTTGTTTCCCCCTCTGTAACCCCACACACGCCTTCCTCCTCCCCTGGTGGGTTCAAGCTCCGCAGCACCATGAAAATCATTCGGAAGTCCGCTAGTTGGTAAGTAATGGAAACTTGCTCATGATCTGTGCATTCATTTTGTTCAAAGGTTATTTCTGCCCTGAGATCTTCTCTAATTCTGCTTTTTTCAGTTTGTTTCATTTAACTGCCTTTTACCAGAAGGTGGCAGCAAAGTATAGCAGGCTGTTGTGTATACACAAAGTAAATAGATGTTTCTGAGTATCAGTTGCTTTAAAGCAGCCTCTGGTGTATTACTGATTACACTGCTCTCTTTTGCCCTTCGTCCTGTCACCACAGTGGAGCTGGGTCAGAGAAGGTGACCTCCCCACGGGGCCGCATACACAGCTCGACCAAGAGTCCCGTAGGAGTTAGGAGGACTCCCTCCAGGGAGCTTGTGTCTTTTGGTAGACACAAGCTGAGGAGGCTCTCCCCCACCTTCTCAAGGACAAGTAAGGAGCACACACTACAGACTAACAGTACAAGAGTTTTTCTGTTAAGAGTTTGCCTTGACTAATTGCTCTAATGAGCTGTCAACCAAATGCTCATCCATGGAAAATAACATTATTAGGGATGCACCGATCCGATATTGGTATCGGTATCGGTCCCAATATTGAAGAAAATTCTAGATCGGGTATCGGTGACATTGGCCCGATACATAGGGGCCGATCTCTTCAGTCTAACACTATGCTATAGGCGCTGTGAGGGGCGTCATACGCAAGCAACGTGCAGTGCTGAAGCACACATGATGTGGACCACATTGTTTTCAAAATGAGGCGAGCCAAAGGATCGGCTATCAGGAACTTTTTCACACTACCTCAGCCTACAAACTCGACGGCTACTTGCAATACCTGCGCAGTGAATGTTCTGAGGGGAGGTGGTAAAACGTCAAGTTATAACTCGACCACAAAGCTCTCAAGCCTCACACATCGGGCGTGAGTCACATGCATGTCAACCCGTTCACACGCTCACAGCTTGTATTTCTCACACAGAGAAATCAGCAGGATAACGCCCACCAAGCTGTGCCGCTATTTTTTAAAACAGTGGAACAGGTAGAGGAATTAGTGATGCGTCGGCCGCGGACGAAACTGCTCTTAGAGCCGCTCTTTGAAGTGAACGATCGGAGCCGGAGCGGGAGCCGCTTTGTTTTTATTGTTTTGTTTTGTTTTGTTTTCTCAACTTTTTTTCTGTTCAAGCTGCACGTAACTGGTCAACTACATGATGTGTGGTGGCTTCTGTGTGTATGCGCTGAGCAGGAGGGGGAGAGGTGGGGGTTACAGACACAGACACGCACGCACACACACACACACACACACACACACCTGCACTTAGAAATGCTGAATTAAATAAATATTTTTATTTGTATGAATTTATGTGTCATTTATGAGATCAGACCCCATCCTCATTTAAAAAATGGGGATGGGGGGTCCAGGAACTACACGGCGCCAGACCCCCCCGGCCTCTTCGATGGCCACGTCTGGCCCATGTATCTGAAACATAAGAACATCATGGAGGGATCAGGTGTTGATGTCTTGCAGCTAGATGGAACCAAGTCAAAGGATCAGCTGTTCAACTTTGTCTATGGCGACATCCTGAACAACATCCAGACGACTCTTTAATAGAAATGTTTAAGTCAAGTCTGATGCACAAAAGAATGATCCCAGTCTTTTCCACACAATGAGAAATACCATTTGTTAGGTAATTCAACGCTGTTTTTCTGTATCAGCTGATTACTAAACCTCAGATATCGGTATCGGAGGTGAAAAAAGTGGATTGGTGCATCCCAAACATTATGTTGTTGAAGATGTGTCCATGCTTTACAGTTTGCTGCTTCCATATTTGAAGCGCTGTAATCACCACAAGCTCATTGGTTCTGCTGATGTTGAGCTTCAGGTGATTGTTGAGCTCCATGTGGTGAATCTGTCTGTCATTCTCTGAGTGAAGACGGCATGTTACTCACTGGAAATCATTCACTGGAGTCCTACTTGTCAATATAGTGAGAACTTCCATGATGCCACAAAATGCACTTAATACTTTTTATTAAATTCCTTCAAAGTCTTCAGACATGAATGTAAACTGCATTTTGTCTGCTTATTGGAAGCATACAACCACTAGGTGGTAATTCTAGTCTAGTTTTACTCGTACTTGTCCTCCCACATTCATAAGCAGCAGCTAAACTTTCCAGATACTGTAGGTTTGACTTCAATTAATAAGAATTGCACCCTATGACCATTTGGTGGCGCTATGACAGTATGTTTTAGCCAATAGCTTACCAGCTGTCCATCAAAGCGTTCAAAACCTTACATCCTGAAACAGTTCACAGAGCCTGCAGCATCTCCCGACTTTTCCACCAAACTGGGATCAAATTGGTTACAATTAGTATATTGTTACACTAATAGCTCATATTAGCAATTAGTCATATTCTTTTGAATTTCAGTGATCATTTTTATCCTGCAAAACTGGCAGCTTTGTACTTTTTGCAGTTGCACAAAGCGTTGATTCGAATTATATTTATTTGCTGCTATTTATATCTCTCCAATGATTCACATATCCACTTTGTCGACTGGAGTGACAACAACAAATATGGCACAAATCCAATCCAAGTGATGCTGTCCTCTGTTACTGTACGTTTTCTGCCAAAGAGGTCATGCTTTTTGCTCTGCTCTGTTCACTTTGTGTGTCATTTAGCATTTAGCTCTGAAAACCAAAGTAAACACAGTCTCACTGATCACATTGGGCATCATCACACACAGAAGCCGCTCTCAGAGACCACAGTGTGGCTGACTCCAGATGACAGGATCACAAACATGACACGATATGATATCACCTGTTTTATACATCAAAGTCAGCTCTGAAGACTTTCAGACTCGCGGTTAGTGGTTGATGTGCCATCAGAGGTCATTCAAAGAGTCTTCTGGACAATACTTTGATATTGATTTTGATTTTATATCTAGTGACTTAAACATGCTTATAGTTTCTGAGGATTCTCGCTTGGTTCTTTGTTTCTTAGTTGATTGCATTTTGTTGACTTAAATTTCTTTCTGCTTTGGTGCCATGTGTCACTTCAGTACTTGTGTCAGGTCTGCACCACCTGTGCCCTCGCTGCAGTACATGATTTTTGCAGTAAGTTCACAGGAAGTCACTGTATTTTAACCATTTTGTGCTCATAGGAAATGATGTAGTTCACGTGCTGACAGTTCAAGCTGCAATTTTGAAATAATTTAACTAATTGTAACAGACAAAGAGAACGCTACCTTTTTTCTTTGTTTAAGATTGAAGGCTTATTTTGTGTTTTCCAAGATCTTCCTGGAGCTGTTTTTACCTCTATGTGCGATTCATTTTAGTTACTCCATTTCCATTTGTTGGATAACAGTGTATGAACTGCACGCTCAAACCTGCTTTCTTTGTGCATACTTCTCAAAACCTCTCTTCAAGTGCTATATCATATGGAATTGGGACAAAGCTTACAAGTAATTGGCGCTTCAGTTGACAGCAGTTGTTACCGCCATGTCCAGTAGAGGGCAGCAGCTGACACCCATGTAGTTCTTGTAGAGGCTTTGTGTTTGTGGCTGTCACTGGAGAGGCTTACAGGCAGACGATAAGAGGAGGAGGGGGGAGGTTAATTGATTGCCCAATTCAGCCGTGATGGCGAACAAGTGCCGATAGCGGGTAATTTGCGGAGGTGGAGGCAGGCAGCGCTACTGCTATCAAGCCCTGGCACCACTCTCCCTCCAGTAGATAAAAAGGAGCTAATGCATAATTATCCTTTTGCAAATTGGATTGTTTTAACGAACTGTAGAATATAGGCCTAACCTGATGGAAAGCAATCATTGTTTTTACAGCCCCCTCCCTCCCTCTCTCACCCCCTCCCTCCCTCCTTTTGCCCCTCCAACCCTCCGGTCATTCTGCGTGTACCCTACACGCCTCATGCCCATCTTGGTGTAATCTCCCATACTCAATGGAGTCAGAAGACATTAGAAAAGCCATCACTATTAACATTAGGCTTTATTCGTCCCTATGGCTCTGCGTCTATCAGTCTGCTTCTCTTTTTCTGACTCTTTAACTTCACGTGTACTTTATCACACCTCCTACATCCTTCCCCGCTTCCTTTCCTCTCCATCATTTCTTCATGTATTTCATGTCATGTGAAGAACCTGAATGGCCCTACAGGAGGAACACATGCATCTCTAATTAAAGATGGGGATTCAGAATCAGAGACGCAGGAAAGGTGGAGCAGGGGTGAACGCAGAGGAAGATGGAGTGAGGAAAGCTGCTCGTAGCCGTCTGTGCCTCCGATAAGAGCTGCTAATAAAGAGCAAATTGAATTACTAATGATGGGAAGCAGAGTCCCTATAGATGAGCCCGTTAAAAACCAACCTTATGACCACTCACACATGCATGATAATACACCCACAAACAATGTGTCTTAATTTCCTCCTCAATGGCCGGCCTTAGCCTCTCCTCTCCGTGTGAGAGGCGGGTGTTTTCTGGGGTGCTCTGTTATCTGTGGTTTAATTTAAAGAGGGCATAAACCTAAGTAAGCAGTTAAGGGCTGCAATGAATAGAGCGGTGTGTGTGTGTGTGTGTGGTTGAATGTATATATCTATATGTGTATGCATGCTTTCATGTGCCCGCAGACAGCCCTGTAGCCCAGATAATCTAATAAAGCAGATAAATGTCAGGAACGGACAGAACACAGAGAGGAAGAGTGCTGAGGCGTGCGGCTTCAGGCCCCATGTGACAGGCTTCCGGAGCGTTTTAGGTCTCTATCTCACTCCAGTTTCTTTCCTCCCTCACCATCTCACATCCAGTCTCGCTCAGTCTTTTTCCTCTCTGTAGCTGTCTTTACTGCTCTGCTAATATGTCTTGTGACTTTTTTAAGCCCGGGACTGCACATCACTTTGCAGACTGCAGACGTTTTCTGCATAATCTTATTCTAGGTGTGAACTTAATGTCATGAGAGTTCATCTGAATTTGGAAGGCACTTTCTGAAAAACAGAATTTAAAGAGCTCATGTAGCACATACACGCAAATCTGATATTGAAATAAGTTAGAACTCAGCAGTAAATCCTGATTATTTTCATTATTGGTTAGTCTGCTGATTACTTTCTCAATCTTAAAGTCAATGAAAGAAAATAGCGAAAATGCCTCCAACAATTTCCTAAATCGGTATCAGCTGAAGGCAGAACTGCACCTGTTTTCAAGACACTTCATTATGGAACAAACTTAACATATTGTTAGAATTAAAACTCTTAATTAGAAACATTGCAGAGTATGTTCCTTTGAGGTCATGTTTTACAACATTCAAATCATAGTAATGTGAATAATAAGAAACAACATTGTAAGTGAAAATGAAATGTCGGTTATAACATCATCCATCCTTTTGAAGAACACATTCACCTGCAGGAAATACTGTTCATTTGGTCAGAGTAGATCAGGAGGCAGCCCCGAGATGATTCTAAGTGACAGTTTTTGAAAATAAATGTAACATTCATCTTTGTTCTCGCGCCCACATAAGTGGTTCATGATGGTAGCGCTATTGATTTTGATTAATCAAATATGTTCAAGTGCACTTTGCTGCCACATTACTTTGTAACAGAAACGACATCATTTAACTGTTAACACTGCGACTGTCAAATCGGAGGATGAAACGATTGTTGCGTTGCAGAGTTATAAAATCCCATCCGTAGTTTAATGTCCCTTAAAATGTCTCATGGATGTGTCACTCAAACAGGACGTGGACCTGTATTGTTTAGTTCTTCCTCTCACAGGTCCCTGAAGTAACACACCATCACCAACACACACTATTTTGCTTGTTAGGATGCAGCGCTGTTTTCAGTCTATCTACAGCTTAACTATCAGAGTAATACTCAGAGTTAGTGTTTATAAGTGGATGTTTCTATTCCCACGAACACACAGCGGAGTCAGATTGTTGACCTGTTTGTGTGTTGTAGTGTAGTGTCTCTCTTACAGTGGCAGTGCTGCCACCTTGGCTCTCTCAGCATCAGCTTACCCAAATGCTGCCCACCCCCCTTCACCACCCGATACCATGGGGCCCATTACCACCACAAAAGATTCCTCCCCCCTCCCTCAGGGGTCCTGTTACCGTGCCTACAGTGATCCCGTTTATTTCACCCATAAATCACATGTGCTGCTCTGCATCGAGGCTGTGCTCTCACTGACATTTTCCACTTTCTCCACTGATGTGTACACGCTGTTGTATGTACGGACGCATGCAAACACAGATGGCGTGCTATCAACAAACTGCCGTGCTGCACAATCATTGTTGGAGCTCAGAAAAACATTTTTTCCGAGTCTAATTTCAAGTTCTTCATGTGGATCGGCCCGTGCTGAGTAGCCATTAAAGCACTTATTAACTGAATTAATTTGTATTTTAATTCAATTTTTGTTTCAGTCAAACAGCAGCAAAAGCACCTTTTGACTGATCTGATTCTCTGAGGATTGTGCTCATCGACAAATCTATAAGCTCAGTTTGAATCTGGTGCCTCTGAACTCTGTTGTTGCCTGTTGCCAAGGTGTGCTTACCACTATTGCTCTTCAAGAAAACGTTGATTTGCCTCCTTTAAACCATAATTCCATTCGGAGTAATTTGCTGAATGCAACTAAAAAGCTACATACACCAGCAGCACCTGACATGTCTGAACACCTGCATCCATGGTTTTCAAGTAAGTCTGCACAGGACATGTCCTGACGTCCATCAGCACTGGCTGACGCGCGTCCACTCCTCAGGACATGCTGCTGCTGTATTTCCCAGCACTGACGCACATAAAGGCTTCAGAAAAACACCAATTTCCACGTTGGCTTTTCAGGTTGGGGAGGTTGACACGTGCTAATTCATTTGTGTGAAATATCATAATGTGTGTAGTGAATGTTGGACTGAGGTCAAAGTTGCTATTGTCTTTGAAAAAAATATGCTAAAAATCTAATAGTCGTGCTGTTGAATGTTTGTCGATTGTCGATGTTCTGAATATTCCTCAAATAAAATTCCATTTATCTGGTGATTACATGCGGCTTCATGCATCGCTGAGTTAAATGTAGTTAAACCCATGATGTTTTTGATTGGTTCAAGAAATTCAGATAAGAGTAGTGCGTTGTTACATATGGCAGAAAATTGTGGTTTACAGTAACTTTTGATGCTCTCTGTGCAGACCAGTTTGTGTACCTTCAACTCGTTACGATACCAAATTCCATCGTCACAGATGTGTGTATATTGTGAGTTGTCTTGAAGCTCTCTTTGTATTGTGTTGCTCTTCTGTCAGTCCATCAGTATCATCACTCTTCTTAGTCCGTTATCATTGATTTGCTTCAAGTTCTTAAACCTCCCTCATGTGTTTGTGTGTGTGTGTGTGTGTGTGTGTGTGTGTGTGTGTGTGTGTGTGTGTGTGTGTGTAAAAGCTTGTTCTGTTACAGTCAGGCAGTAAGAAAAGACATTTTTGTAACCAAGATACAGGACATTCTTGGCATTCTGTGTATTTCAGTTGATAATGAAAATATCACTGGCAGCTTGTTTGTCCCTGGACTGCACTCTAAAACCCAGGCTGTCCCTTTTTGACTTCAACTTGGCATGACACACATTTGTTTATTTTTGTTTGCTTATTTGCATCACTCTCTGGTTCACACTTGCTCCAGTTTCTCCCACTTTTCCTTCACACTGCAGCCACTTGTCCTGAGCTGTCCCCTCACAGACTCACACCCCCCCCCCCCCGTACACACACACACACGCACACAAAAACACACTGGCACGCTGAGGCAGCTTATGGACAAACTGTTTGTTTGTTTGGACAACACAGTGTGGAGCTGGTGTTGCTATGTGCATACTGCAGGTGCCACTCTATCTAATGTATGTGCATGCTGATCTTTCTCCAAACCTTTTATTGGGCAGATGATTTTAATAGTTTGTTTGTTTTTGTTTGTGTGTTTGTTTGTGTGAGTGTGTGTCTATATGTGCACGTGTGTGTATTGGTGTGTATGATTCTCCCATCAGCTGCTTTGCTGCATACCGTTCTCTGAATGCCATTCCCCAGTGCTCCCATAGTATCATCACTTGGACGACACACACACATTTGCACTGTGTGGACGTCAACCTAATGTACAGACACACACAGCCACGCACACACTGGCATTCTGCTCATTCCTCTGCACTTTCTCAGGCTCTCTGTGTCAGACAGGTGGACCCCTGTCTTCTCTTTCTGTCTGTCTCTCAGTCTGTGGTTTTCTTTCTCTTGCTTTCTTTTTATATCTGTCACCATTTGTCTCTCTCTCTCTCACACACACACACACACACACACACACACACGGCCTGCAAAACATGTGTGCCCACACACATGCAAACACTTCTCACTTCCAAAATCGGTGCATTGCCGGAGTGATTTAGGCAGAAAGAGAAGGAGAGGCACAGGCACGGGGGTTTCGTTAGTTTTGTGTGTACGCTTTAGCATTTAGAAGGAACGAGTAGCTTGAACCTCAGTCTTCATTTCTCCTGTGCCTATATATATAACAGTATGGCTATTTGGTTGCGTGAATGATTCAGTTTCTCTTGTAAGATGGTGTCTTGTATAGGACAAGCTCAGTATAGCTCTTTTCCATGGTGCACAGTAACATTTGGCATTTTGATTAACCTCTCAGGATCCAGGGATCCGTGCGTGCCAGTGATCAGCCCCCTGCACCTACAGTGCATCCACATGGGCAACTCCTCCCTGTGCGTGTTGTAAGACCCCTCCTCCTTCCACGCACTCTCATCAAACTGTCAACTGGCCATAATTAAAGTTCTGACTCATTTGAGATCAACATGCAGACGGATCTCGCTCGCCTTGGGGACACACAGAGAGTTGTGAACACTTGTAACACTTTGCTAAACCTGGTCAAATGACTGGATAAGTTTTCCCTGTTGAGCAAGAATTTATAAGTCAGTCAACAGGTTTTACATATTTTCCTTAAGAAATATCAGTCTTATGGTGTGTTCTGCATGTTCCAGCAGTCCTCAGGGTGAGCTCAGGGTGCTGTTTGCCATCATGAGGGCATGCTTTTATCCTGTGTATTTGCAAGGGGGGGATGAGCGGCATGTGCTGAAATGTGTCATCAATACTATTGAGTCCAGAAACTTTAGCCTGAGTTGACTGTGACTCCTTCCCAGTTAAGGAGGTAAATGTTTTCTTGGTATCCAGAGGAGTGGCCCATGTGCCAGGCTGTCTGAATAAATCAGAAACCTAACAGGAGGCAGGCAGAGCCCTACTAATTATTTGAGAACACATGGCAGGCCATGCCGGTGTCATTTATTTGTAAATGGCTTAGCTGGGGTCGGAAGTGTTGCCATCTTTAGCTGTAAGGGTATGAATCCTGATGATGATCTGACGTTCCAGTATTTAAGCAGGCACATGCCCAATTCCTCATCACACTGTCTTCAGATGAAATGTATTCAGTTCAAGTTCCACTTTTTGAAAGTGACTTCATTATTTTGTTAAGGGCTGTAAAAGTGTTTTGCAATTGCTCTCATAAACTATTATGCTTTGTATTATGTTTCTTTGTTTAGGCTTTATATTACAACATTTTCAGCTCTAGTATCATTACTGGAGCTGTGGTACAGATGCCAAACTGAACAAAAATATCATTTGATACCAAAACTGCACATTTGTGCGCATGTTTGGGTCAGGTCTTTGTAGACAGACGCTGTATGTCAATGCCAATGATTTTCACCCAGGAACCAAGTTGGTGGAGGCAGTAAATGTAAAAACCAGATGATTATAGTTCATGACAATTTGATAATTTCTTCTTCCGTTAGGAGAGGCTTCCTTTATTTCTGGCAAGTTGGGGCTCCTTCACCATAAAATCTGCTCAAATGGGCAAAAACCTGCAAAATACAGTTCCACTTCACAGATGTCTGCAGTGTTGAAAATCCACTAAACTCAACCATCATACAGCAAAACTGGTTTCCTTGAACTCTTTTTCTCGTTGTGCTGATAATGTGTGCGACCCTGTGCGGTTTTGGTCTTGTTGTGTTACATAAAGCATGTCTGTTCTGGTAACCGGGAGGGGAGAGTCAGGGCCTTAGGAGCTGTTCCATAAATCTTCACCTTTTGTCAGTTAGAGAGCATGCTGCTAGAGCTGCCCACCCCCCTCGCCCTGCTGTACCCCCGACCCTATGACAGTAACCCTATCTCCCCCTGCACTCCTCCATATGTCTGCACACACTGACGTGTTACCATAATGATCACTGAGATTTTGCCGTTTACGTGAGAAGACGAGCAAGGAGTCTGAGGAGCGCTCGGCATGTTAATTATGTCCCACACACACGGGCACGGACACATGGCAGAGCAGGGATTGTGTGACTTGGGGGGGGTTGGTCGCTGGTTAGTCGTTATGGCCAGGGCAGGATTATCTGGGCACCGGGTATGGCTGTTGACAAGGGGGCTGGTTTATGACTTCAGGGTCTTGCTGGGGATTTCTAGGAGGTTTATAAATTGTACAGTTTGATCACATAAAGCGATCTTCTTTTAAAGGGTTGACTTTGGGACCTCTATATTAGCTTTACACAGCCAAAGTTGAACTGTGCATTAAATTCCAGTTCCTTTGATCCAAACTTCTCTTTGTTTTTCTTTTCGGTAGGTGCTTTCATTATACTATATTAGCTATATTAGCTTTTATCATTTTACTTGTTCACATCAGGTCTGGTGGAATAAAGTTACACATTTTTTCATTGTCAATAATGTGTTGAGAATTTTGGGTAGTATATTAGTGCTTTAACAGATATTTGCACACAGTGATTGAAAAATAATCAACAGCTTATTTCTCTCAGCTGGACAATGTTTAACCTTTGATTCCAGCGGTCATGGCTGCATCACGCTGTGGCTGAGATGCCGTTTTGTCAGAAGTTGTATTTTTAAATGTGATGGTCCTAATAATCAACAAGCATTCATTTGCGTTTTCTTTTGCAGATTTTCTTGAGATTCGATTAAAATTAGTGATGTGTTTGGATGGAAACCCAGCTCATTTGCTGTCATTAACGGTCGCTCTAGTTTCTCTTGGAAGCCTGTCCTGGTCGGACACTAGCAGCTCTCCTACAGCTGCAAGCACACCCCTGTGGCCCATCCACCCCCCCAAAGCTGTCAACTGAGGGAAAACACTGGACTTTCCTTACATTTGCCTCTACTGGGATGCTTCTGAAATGCACTGCAGTGTTTGCGGTGGAATCTGAAGTATTGTCTGGAACGGCTGGCTGTGTCACAGCTGGAATGTGACACAGTGGAATTGAGCTGTATCATGACAGATGTTATCTAGACACATCACCCAGCTATGCTTCCTCTGCCAAAAGAGCCTGTAGTGTGATTGTCCTCCCACTCTGTTGATCAGATTCTGGGATCAGTGCTTTGAAGGGGTCAAGGATGTCAAGGCTTTAAATGTATGTTGTTGTGGCATCACTGCAGAGGTCACGCTGGCCACACACAGAACACAAGCTATTTTCAGCACTTTCCACACTTTTCTTTCTGCGCTGTTTCTCTTTCTGGTCATCTGTCTGCTGTCACATTCTGTGATTGCTCAACCACACCATCACTTACTCTCTTCCTCTGCTCCCTCCCTGTACACAGGGATGAACCCTAATTAATGTCTTGGCTGCAAGTCTCAGTACGTTGGTGGAGCCAAATAGGGGCCAAAACCCATATTCCTGTAATGTTAGTGAATTTTGTACGGCTCCTATCTTTTTTAAGTCTGTCTTTCTGTCTCTTGTCATCTTTCCGTCCCCCTTTCAGTGTTATGCCCTCCCCATCCCTCCTGCTCCACCTGGCTCTCCATCCAAACCCCAGAACCAGGCTCCAAGTCGAGGCCCCCAGGCTGAAGAGAAACCTGACCCCCTATCTTCTTGTCATTTCTTTTTTTTTTTTTCCTCAGCCATTCCAACTTTCCATTTCAGTCATACCGGCCTAGACACCCGAACCCCCCAAGTCTATTCTGGTCTTGTTGAGTTATTCAGTGACCCTTTACTATCTCCCCCACCAGTCCCTACTACTCCTTTTCCTCCCATTTAAGTTCCTCCTTTGCACTCTTAGCCACCACTCATCTCCTCCTCTCCTTTCTTTCCTTTGCGTCTTTGTCCCTCCCATGGGGAAAGTTAAGTTTTGGCCACTCTCTTCCAGGAATTTGAATGTGCGCCTCCAGCCATGATCAGCATGCAAACCTCTGAGCCCCGACTTTCCCTTACGTCCCTGACCTCCCTGCTCACAGTCACAGGGTTGGCCTCTTAAGCCCACCATGACCTCCCTACAGGCCCCCAGATTTAACCATCAGGAATAATGTTGTCAGTGTTAGGAACAAATGCTGGTGCAGATTTTTCAGCAGAGACATGATGGGCAGGTGTAAACTGAATGATTGATTGGTCCTGTCAGCCGCTTTTTCCCCCCTCTCGTTAAACATAATTCCAGTATATTACTATTTGGGGCTAATGTTTAGTTTGTAGCCAGTAGCATGCAAATAGTAATTTGTTGCAACAAGCGCACAAATAAGACATTAAACATGATGCGGTTGATATTGTAATTCATATTATTTATCATCTAAACATCATCATTCGTCTTTTCCCTCACCAGAGTTTGCAAACACAATTTTCCTGTGCAATGGGGGATTATCACTCACATTTTGGGTTGTGTTTTGGCTCCAAATAAGGTTAAGATCACGTGGAAAAACTGAAAGCTTGTCCACAAATTCGGATTGCACAAGTATTTTGGTGAATTCAACTAAAAGAAGCCATAGCTAAAGTTAGTTGTAATTAAAGGAATTATCCTTTCATCTGTCCTTCTTTGTCCATTTCATTCATCTGTTTCTTCCTGTTCCTCAATCTAACCAAGCTCCCCCTCCATTCATGAGCTCCCACCTCCTTAAATCCACCACCACACCACTCACCCCCCCACAGGTCCTTGGTTGTGTTTTGGTATTTAATAATGGATGATTGTTTGTGTTTGTCAGTCAGCATGCTCTTGTTAAAGGGCTTTAAGATAACTGCTAATTCCAGCAGGGCTGTATTGATTAGCTGCGCTGGGTGTGGATGGTTTTATAGCCTGAGAAGAACGTTGCATCCCCCTCCATCACCCACTTCCCATGCTCCTTCAGTACCGTCTCGCTCGCCTCCGCCCTCATCAAGAGTCTCTCTCTGGTTGAATAATTAATGCTTAACCTATTTAATTAGTGAGATTTGCTCTGGACAGAAGCAGAGTAATTGAGTCCTCAGCTGTGTGTGTCTGTGTGTGTGTATGTGTATGTGTATGTGTCGCTGGGGGGAGTGTGTTTGTGTTTATCTGTGTGTATCCGTCACACGCGTACGGTGATCGCAGCATTAAGTGGCTCACTTCCTCTTACGCTCCCAGTCGAAACACCTCTTATGATTTACAGTAGCAGTGTGGGTACGACATGACTGTCAGTGCGTTGGCATTAGCGCCGTTGGCATTTGGTGGAACCGTTTTGGTATGGCAACTCCAGCACTGGAAGCTGTGGTTGTGTCCAGCAGCCGTCATGCCAGCAGGGTTTGGCATGGAGGACAGAGGGGGGTTAGCACGGAAAGGTGGAGAGCCCAGACTATTAGCTCTGGTTGTGATATTAATATCTGGTACTGCTGGCCAAAACAATGATGACGGATTTGTCATCATCACATCATCTTTGATGCTGTAATTGAGGCTCAACACTTTGACTCTGCATACTGATCGAATCAAATGGACTGAATGTGAATGTTCCAGTCACAGTATACATACATGTTTGCATATGTGTGTATATGTATATGTATATGTATATGTATATGTACATGTACTCATGTATATATGAGTATGTATGTGTGTATGTATTTCTGTGAGTATATATGTAGTAAGACACTGATATTTTCAATTAAAAGCAGCCATATTTAATTGTATGCCTCTGTAATCTCCTTTTTAACTGAGGCATGTTA
The DNA here is from genome assembly GCA_037975065.1 of Chaetodon trifasciatus. NCBI lineage: Eukaryota > Metazoa > Chordata > Actinopteri > Chaetodontiformes > Chaetodontidae > Chaetodon > Chaetodon trifasciatus. Next base: position 5,086,771 of record JBBMOE010000026.1, on the reverse strand, counting down.
CTGGTCTCTAGAAAATGTGAAAATTCAAGGGTTTGACAAGCATGTGTAAATGTGTTTGCATAGCATGCATAGCGTGTGATCATAACCACTTTTTAAAGTGAGTGTTTAGTGTAGAAAAGGTGAGAAAATGGTGAAAAATGACCTTCACAGTTTCCCAGTATCCAAGTTGGCATCTTCAAATTACTTGTTTTTGTCCATCCAGGTGTCTTAAATTTAAAGCTTTGAATTTACAATGATGTAAATCAGCAGAATGTAGCATATTCTCACAATTAAGCAATTAGAAACATAGATTTAAAATGACTGAAGGATGAATACACAGTTTTATGGAAGATGCTATGCATTCATTTTCGGATGCTTTTCATCTTCTGATGATTCTGATTTTGTGGTCCATTTTAATCAGCTATCATTTCAGCACCACATAGCTGAACAAAAGTCAAAAATCAACATCACTAAATCTAATAATTTGTTGATGTCTTGATGATTAGTTGGTCTGTTCCATATTTAAATGCTGGCTGGTGGTGGGTTATCAGCAGTGGTTAGCGTCTGCTGGCAATGATAATGATTTGACTGTGGTCCCACAGTGGTTCTTAGTAGACTGCAGTAGGCAGCAGTTCTGATTGGTCAGAGAAAGCCCCTGGTCTTGATCCCATCATGTCTTCTTGGGCCAGCAGAGACTTGGCAGGAAAACCCAGAATCAGGGGTCAGTACTATTTATACTCACTTGTGAGTGGGTCAGGATGTACAGCCAGATTCAGGACTCACACACTTTAACACACACCTGCACATGTACGCAAGTCCTGCTGCTGCATTCCTGCTGGTGAGCTGCAGAGGGGGCTCTGCACATGTTGACTGCTGGCTCAGCAACCTGAGCGGCTGGTGAACTCCCGCTCCTCTTCACATCAGAGTAACAGCAACTTTCAGTCTCAAAATTCAGTCTGAGGTTTATTTGACACATGTGCATGAACGTATATCCAGAGATTTGATTAGAAAGATGACTTTGAAAAGTCAATTCTTAGCTAAGAATACTTGTTTATTTGCGTCTGGTTCATTATTGGTCACACAGGTTAATTTGATACCAGTGTTCAGCAAATCACTGTAGCGAGTAAACATGCAATCCATTTATCCAGAACAATATCCACTGCTAAACATTGTGTCAAGAGATGAAAAAGTGTATTCAAGCTAGAGGATGTTGCTAAAGCTAACTTGGTTTATTCATGGCAGCAGAGATATTGAGTGCAGTGTGTTAAAGCTGCATGTAAGCAAGTTGACCTTTACCAGACTGTGACAAATAGCCAGGCTGCATCATGAATGATTACATACAGCAATAGTCTTACATGGCATACCTGCGTCTTCATCAGTGTCCAAGATTCTCACTCGTGGGCTGGAATACTTCCACACAAGCACACTCCATGAAAACTTTGCAAGCTCATACATGCAAACACCTGTCTCTGTGAAATTGTGACGCAAATGTTGAAGTGTCTTTTTCCAGAGGGCCTCACTTTGCTGTGTATTTGTGGAGGAGAGCAGGGAGTGACTGTGAGGGAGAGTACAGTATTGATCTGGGGCAGTTCATTTTCTGCTGTCCCTGGTGAGTTGCTCTGGGGGAAATAGCTAGTTTGTCTCCTGTCATTGTAGCTTAAGAGTTAAAGAGGAGTAAAAAAAAAAAAAAAAAGAGGTGGGGGTAGAAAGCCACTTGTCTAACTGGGACAAGAGCATCACAGCTTCGTCTGTCTCGCAGGAGCACCTGGATCAAACTGACCTCTTTTGGCCTTAAAATATTATGTTCAGTCACAGGATTGGTACACTGTCACCTGGGCATGTTTGTGTATGTTTATATGTTTGTAAAATGCACATGCACTTGTGTTAAATGTATCTACATGTGGGGCTAATATTGTGTGGGTTCTCCCGAAGAGGCAATATTGATCATTTGCCGTTTACTGTCCCCTGCTCCCTTGTGAATTACTCTGTGGGAAGTGGTTAATTTGTCTCCTGTCCGGAGGGCCTCTCTGTATGTGTGTGTGTGTCTGTGTGTGTGCACCACATGTGTGTATGCCTGTGGTGTGCGTGTGGTTAATTTGTGTCCTGTCTTTGGGGGGCTTAGCTGTTAAATACTTCACTCTGTCTCTGTGGAGGCACACACTGACATCATTGACCGTCTTGTTGGATGACAGTAATGCTGGACTGATTGCCAAATAACTGCCATCAACAATATAAACTATAATGTAAATATGTGAAATGTGACTTAAATGTGATGTAGCCTAATGAAACCAACAAGTTAATGTTTAATTATTTGTTGTGTTTAGTGTTTATTTTTTCCCCTTTTCTCCCTTAAAGTGATTCCCATTGTTAACACAGCAAAGAGTAGACACATCAGGTGTGTGCATCTAGACCAGGGGTGGGAAACGTCCGGCCTCCAGGCCATATACGGCCTGCATGACTGTTTGATCTGGTCTGTGAGACAACTCATAAATACAAAAAAGTAAATACTTTCTTTTCTGCAATAAAAGAAAATAGTAGACTGACACGCTTTTCCAAATGGTCCCTAAACGCAACACGCATAGAGTGGCTATTGCAAAACAAATGTGGCAACTGTTAGCAAAACAAAAGTGTGCTGAGGTTAGTTTGCAGGGCTGCAGTTTCAGCCATTGCAGAGATTGGTGTGATACGTCTTTGGTAATTTAGTATCCCCCTTGAAGGATGTTATAAAAATTGAAATGGCCCTTGAAAGGAAAAAGGTTCCTTCCTCTGGGTTACGTCATACTTTCATCTTGTTTCTGTCTCCTGGTGTTACACAGAAACATTAGATCGCTGCCTCATGCTAACCCCGCCTGTTTACAGCCTGCATGTATGCATCTGTGCATGTCATATATGTACATGTGCTGCATGGCGGCTCTCTTACAGTTTAGCTCGTGTACTGGAGGTTCATGACTCCTGCTCTGTTTTCGAGAGGATCACCATGCTGCTGTTTCCTCACTGATCTCTATCGCATTGAGACTAGTTTGGAGTGATGTGTGTTGAAGTGCCACAATGATAAATATCCATGATGTTGCCACAAGTTTGGAAATTATTTTTAATGGTAGTTCTCAGTTCATCCAAGCCACAGTCTGAATCTCAAATTTGAGTCATAATTGAAGGATAAGAAAGACATAAAGTTTTACTGGGAAAAAAATGATGATCTACTCTTAGTATACCAATAAGGAACCAAGCTGACATGACGTTCACTGTTCCTTCTTGTCAGGACATGTTTTTATGTATTGAGCTTACTCTTTAGAATGGGGCTGGGAATCTTTGGGAATCTTTGGGAATCCTATGATTCCATTCAGATTCTTGACATCATGATTTAATATAGAATTGATTATTGATTCCAAACCAGAAGCAGTGCACTATTTTCAGGGTTGTTGTTTGTTGTTATCCAGAATGCTGTACTGATGCAGGTGTTTTCAAATGATAGAAACTACGGATCGAGATATTTCCTCACCTGACCAGAGTTACCTGGTTGTTTTCTAAAGTGTTGCTGTGTGAGTTGGTCAACTGGTTGCACAATATATTTCACTTTTCCAATTCAAAGCTTCTTCTTATATTAAATCCAAGATACACCCAAACTCTTGCCTTTTGTGAAGATGAACTGCAAGATGACTTTAGTGATCTTGAGGTTGTGTTCCATTTCTGCTGTTCCACAGAACTTTGATTCTTTCTGATTCTTTTATGTATTGACTTTTTTCCCCACCTCAAGTTTAAAATCTGGTTGATCGGTAAGTTTTCTGAATGTTGTAGAGGTTGAAGGAACCAGTTCTGTAGGCTGAAAGAGCAGCAGACACAGCAGTGTGACTCATTTAGACTGTTATCTATTGTTTCAACACATGTTGACTGTCTTTTTTCCCAGTACAGATGCTCCAGAAAAACAGCAACTGTATTACATTTGTCCCCAAAATTGGCACATTCCAACTGCCATACATTTACAGTTTCTTCTGTTTGTACAATTCGTGTAGTATCTGCTGGGGGTGTCAAATGACATTCCAAAACATAACACAGAAAAGTGTTATGTTGCACTTAGTTTGCTGCTGCCTAATGATGTGATACCACCAAGCACTGTGCTAGAATACTTGCAGTTTGGAGAATTATTATTGAAAACATTTGGTTAGAATTTACCAGCTCGACTTGGAATCACAGAGAACAGATATTTATGTGCAAACTACACCATTGTGTTGGAGTTTACAATTACAATTACAATTTGTCATTTGGCAGATGCTTTTATCTAAAACGACATACATATTTTGTAGTCAAGTTATGGTATGGCTTCATGCATCAAGTAGTTTTGGGAAGTCATGTTGTCATTGAATTTCATCTGCTTTTTCGGTTCAGTAATCTGTGATATTATTGTCAGTAACCAAAGTCTAGAACTGACATATGACGATACAACAAATGCAGGCTTGCTGCAACTTTATGTAGTGAATGATGTAACTGCTGTTAGTCTGGTCCCACATCTGCTCTGACTTTGAAGGACCTTTATTCGTACATATACCTCAGTGTATGTGCTTGTGAGCAGGCCGTGCTAGCAGTTCAGCAGCGGTGTCTGCTTGGAGCAGATGCCCGTTCCTCCTGGTTGTAATCAGCATTTTAGCGGGCTGCTGCCAGCTCTTCCCATGCCCAAAGGGACCAATTAGGCCCTGGCAGCTGTATCCAGAATGCCACCACAGAATGAGGGGGCTGTTGGTGGGTGAGGATGCTGTACAAGAGAAGGGCAGACACAGCTAAGGACACACATGTAGACATGGAAGAACAAAAGTGAAAAGTAATTGGAGGTTTGTCTACTTGGAGCCTGTCATCTTCAGAGCACCTGCTGCTCTTCTAAAGGATCAGAGAGGGTGGAGTGGGAGCCTCCTGGGCCCCCTGCCTTCACCAAATTACTGCCCCTGTCCCTGATCACCCCGTCGTCCTCATTTCTCCCTCCTGACCTTTAGCCCCTGAACCCTCACTTTTCATCCCGATAAATACAGTACTGTGTCAAGAGCCCCGTGACCATGGCCCGGGTCCAGAGTTAACCTTCAGATACAAGTTCTGTAGTTATTCCAGCAGGCCCTCTTCATTACATCGAGACTCAAAGGTCAGATATCAGTGTCATTGCCAGGGCTCATCTGTAAATCTATACGATATGTCTATATATATATTATTGGACATGCAAACCTTTACAGTTTCTTAAGGTGACCACTTTCTTATCCTAGTGCTGTCTTCAAATGCTGGTTATATATATATATATGTGTGTGTGTGTGTGTGTGTGTGTGTGTGTGTATATGTAGAGAGAGAGACAGAAGGCTGTCCTTATTATAGAGGTAGTAGAAGTAACAAAAACAGAGAGGTAACATTTGTCTAAATGTTGGAGAGATCAGAGTGTTAACAAAGTAAGGATCAGCACAATGACTTTTTAATTGCTTGGTAAAGACTATTTGATCAAAAACGAAACAGTAATTTATTGTTCTGTCTATTATATATTGGGATAAATCCCGAGAGATGTTACATCTCATTTGCTAGGGTGCAACCATCAATCAACAGAAAATCAATCAAACTGCAGGAAACAAACAACAAAGACTAAACAATGACATTCACTGGATAGCCACAAAGTACAAGAAGTAAAAGTTATCATGCAATAAGGAGATAAGAAAAGAAAGCATTCTTAAAATAACCAAACTCATCAAACCATGTACAGGTAAATCATTTCAGCCTAAAGAAGCTCTCTTTTTTCCAATTTCCTTATAAGCTATCGGGACCAATGAAAAGGAGCTGATGAGAGCACCTCAGTGACTAATGAAGTGAAGTATACAGCACAAGACGTACAAGAACTGTGCACTGTGCAGACGTGTTTGGACAGCTGGATGTTACACTCGTGATTATTCAGTCTAGTCTCACGCCAAAGCTTGTAATAGACCAGCCAATCCGCTGTAGGATAGCATCTCAGTGGGACGGTTTGCCTCTCCCAGGTGTGACAGTGCCGTACTAGCAGGGGGCAGTGATGATGTGAGCCACGAGCAAATGCAGTGCAGACACGCATGTTAAACCAATGGTCAGTCAGTGTTCCTTCCTTTATGGTCGTAGTTATTTTAAGCCTAACCATGATCTTTCCCCAAACCTAACCAAGTAGTTCTAGTGCCTAAACTTATTCAAACTGTGATCATCACCCAACGTGTTTGCAAGTTTTATATTGACAGTGTAACTGGATGTTGCATATTTATTGTGATTGACTTGACCGTGGAATGAGAAGGTGTTGTTTTCACACCTTGGCGACACAAAATGTGACATAGTCATGTTGACTGTTGGGTGTGTTATACGCTTTGGTGTGATACTATGTTGGCTTATTCAACATGACATTCCAAAACCATCCACGTTCATCTGCTGTTATTCCAGCTCTTAATACTCCACTCTTTAAGGAAGGCCTTCACCAGGATTTTGGAGCTTGGCTGCAGGGATTTGTTCCCATTCAGTCCAAAGAATGAGGTCCAACACTGATGTTGGGTGATAAGATCTGGCTCACAGTTGGTGTTTCATCCCAAAGGTGTTGGATGAGGGTGAGGACAGGGCTGTGTGCAGACCAGTCAAGTTCTTCCACACCACGCTGAGAAAGCCATTTCTTTATGGAGCTGACTTGGTGTTGAAACAGGAAAGGGACAAACATAAACACAAACAAGTTGATCCAGAATTGGAAGGTCATTATTGTCTAAAATATCTTTAAGATTTTACATCATTAGAAATAAGAGACCTTGACCAATCTGTGAACAACAGCCATAAAAGTCATTTTGATTACTGATTAATCTGCTGAAAATGTTCTATATCAGTCATTGGCTTTGTCACACATCAGGAAACAGCAAAACAAGACCCAAGGTGATTACTTCAGATTACTTTTTCTTTTCTTTTTTCTTTTTAGCACCCCAAAAGCTCAAAGATCTTCCATAATTTAAGACGGGAAAGAACAGCAGATCCTCACTTTGGAGATGCTGGAGCCAACAAATATTTAGCATTAATGCTTGAAAATTGACTGACATTATTAATTGATTATCAGAATATTTGAACAAAATATTTTTGTCTATGGACTCATCAGTTAATTGACAAATAATTTGAGTAGATTAAAGGAAAAAGTGCATGAGAAAGGGTAATGGCGTTGACGGCCTGACCGTGTGGAACTGTTGCAGTGATCATTCCCTGACCTTGGAGGAGGGCAGCTGTATCTAACCTTTATCCCCTGAGTGATGTGCCTCTGCTTACAGTCCAGTTTAAAGAACATCTAAATACTCCTTGTGAGCAGCACCTTCCTCCCGCATGTGTGGTTCTCTTTTTGGCACTCCGTCCTCCCTCTCCTCAGCCCATGCCCCCCCCCCCCCATTCTGACACATATGTCTGCGTATCTCCCGGTGGGTTTGTACATCACCTCCTTGTCTCCCACTTAGTGGCTGAAACACAAGTTGAGGGTTGATGTCCGACCGGCTGACTGGGGTCCATCACTCAGTGGCCCAAAAGAATCAGCAGCATGATGGATGCGCACCATACTGACATCTGCAACCAAAACCTCAGTCCTGATTTAATTCTACACCCCTGAGCCGGCTCTGCTCCTGGTGTGAGCGTGCATATGTGTGTGTGTAGAGTGACTGACATACAGCACCGCAGGGTCCTGCATGCATCTTCCACCCATCATTCAGTATGATGAACCAACCAATACGCTGCAGGTCCACACGCCACCTCTTCTTTCTCAATATGACTTCAAGTGCAAGAATGTTGTGAGCCAAGACATCCAAGAAACTATTTCTGGGTGTGACAACAAAGCCCCTCAACAAAATGATAACACACTTCAGCGGAGTACAAGTCCGGTAGCAGGTAATCAATTTTTTTTCTTGTGTTTTTAAACAAACGTATTAACATTTTTGACAAGGACACCTTAAATCACGTGTATTAAAGAATCAGCAACATACAGTGTGTATTGTCAGGTAGGTTTTACAGTTGTCACTGCTTTCTGGTCAGAAATGATGTAATGACTCGGCTGTTTCTAATTAGCTCGCTTGTATCTATCATATACACCAAGCTGACATGTCTGTAATAAGCCAAAAAAAAACCAGCTGCTAAAATCAGCCATCTTGAAGCTCTAGATAATGAAGTAGCTAATGAATATTTAAATAAATTAATAGATTAAAATATTGGGATGAAAGAAATATCAAATGTGGAGTAAATGAATAACATGAATTATGGAATTAATATTCCCTCTCTTTACCATGTTGACAATAGTTTTGAGGTTAGTGTCAGTAACATTTTCCATTCTTAGACCTTATAAAGATCTGCATGTCATAGTCCATACAGCACTGAGAAAATCAGAACATCAGGACCATTAATAGCCAACTACCCACGTCTTCCCCCTCTTTCTTGTCTCTCACTGACAGTCTGCTGTCTTTTTGCTGCCCCTCTACCCCCGGGGCTGCTTACTTGCTTGGGGGTCTTGACGCATATTGTTCGGGGCAGAGGTTCACATCCCTTGTGGAATCTTGTCTTACCCTTTAGGGATGCACTCACTTAACCTTCAGGTGCCCCAGTCACACTTGGCAGAGGTTTTATGAGACACTCTTGCCCACCCCCCCAAGCTTTTTCGCTCTCACAAACACACACACACACACACACACACACGCTATACTCACAAACTGATGCACATATAACGTATGTAATAATGGCAGTCCTTAAGTGGACAAAGCCCCGGGCTCTTCCTCTTGATGCGTCTAATGGGATCCACTGATTGACAGCCGCAGTCATCCCTTTGACCAAGCACGCCACTGTGTGTGTGACACACACGTCATGGGACATGATGTGAAATGTTGATGCCAAAGCCCAGCCTGATGGAATCCTGATCGCCACTAAAGATTTGGTTAGCTCTCAGGGTTGGGGTCAGGGTCAAGGTTGAGTTCACAGGAAATGTATGTTTTCATCATGTCTTATTTACGTTATTGATGTACTTTATGGCTACAGGAGCACAGAGCTACTCTGGCAAAGCGTACATCGGGGCAGAAATGATTGAATTATTCATCAAGGATGTTGTCAAGTCTCCTTGCATATCATTCAATAATTGGAAAGATACTTAGATGTGCATTGTGCTCCTAACATGCGGAAATAGAATATCTTTTTAATAAGATTTTGATTTTCACATAGTTCTTGAGTGCACAGTAGATCGATAATCTAATGTTAAGTTTAATGTTGATAACGCATCACAGTCAAGAAAATCTGCTCATCTCATCATAGTAAATTCATGGTTGGATTAAGTTAAATTCTAGACCTTTTTAATCCTCTAATCTATCTGAAGCTCACGTTTGTGATTCTCTTCAGGTTCAGGTGTATTAGCTATTTCTCAAAATGCGGTGATCATATGGCACTATTAATAATCAAAATTAATATTAAAAAATATATAAAAGCCATTAGTCTTATATAATGTAGCCATAGCAAGAACCTACCAGCATGCATTTGTGTTTTCATTTGCATGCGTGTGAGGCTGAGTGGAAGAATCCCCCCTCTCCTGGTCAGCCTGAACTTCCCGGGGTCAACTGGTATATATTACAGCTGATGGCTCCACTGCGATGATGGACGAGGCCACAAGCCAGTAGTCCCCCCCACCCACCCAATATCATCACTACCACCAACACCCTCTGTCCCAAAACACTCTTTCCCCTGAACACGCCCCTCCCTGTGGTGACATCACCACCACACTGGCTGACAGCTGATGGCATGCACCAGGGGCCTCCTGTGTCAGTATGTGGCCCCACACAGCCATCAGCCTGTCAGTCTGTGTCAACTCTTCCACATACACACTAATGGAGCGCCTGAGCACTCCCCTAAAAGAGTGCATCAGGTCCGTCCCACAGAAATACTTTCTTAAATATAATTCTGTTTATTCTCTGCCGTCTAACTTACAGGCAAGTGTTAATTCGGTCATGTCACAGTACAGAATTGAGGAGCAGTTGATAAATGTTAAGGCATCTGTCTGTCATCACAGTTATAGTAACACCAGTTCTCTGAAGGCTGTTCTGTTTTTAGTCTGCAGGAACCTGAATCAGGTTCACATGTGATATTACTTTAAGGATTCAAAGAACATGTACTGTAACTTAAAGCTCCACTTCTCAATTTTTTTTAATCTTAGAATTAAATCAAACAAATATTCAAGGTGTCACTTGTCTTGATTAATTCATAGAGAATTATATCTCTCTATTTACCTTGAAATCTGCTGCTTAATGGATCTTAGGTCTGAGCTTTGGTTGGGCTTTTTTTATAGCCATATTATAGCCATAGCAACTCTGTAAGGCAGTCATGTGGGATGGCTGTGTGTCTTTGATTCCTCTGCATGGTAATCACATGTGCCAATACAGGCTATGTATTCCTAACTATATATTCATCACTAAAATGTGCACTGAACAGGAACCACTGAAAAATAATCTCTAACTGTGAACTTGTGGATCTACACAGACATTGAAACCTGTATACCTGTGATGAGCTAAAATCGTCTGATATAAACGTTGACGCAATTGAAATACGTCTATTGCAGTATTAAATATCAGCAGCTAACAAGAAGTAAAGTTGGATCCAATCCTTTTCCTGGCAATGTAATTCTGACTAAATTGTCCATATATACACTAGTTGCGTATCTATCAAGCTACCACATGACACATCAAACACACATCCGGACCCTGACCTGCCAGCAGATCAGGAATTATAATTGGATCGACATCCTGCAGCTATGACTTGTCAATCATGTTGTTAAAACATGGTGCATTATGAGACTTTAGAGACAGAACGGCTCTAACATTGAACACTTGATGATCTCCTCTGTTGTCTTTAATTTGCCTAAAACAAGATCTTAAACTTGTTAGGAGTACATTTACAGGAAATATACTCGATGAGTTATGGCATGCAGTATTTTTAAGACCGGGGAACACACTTCTCTGTTGACAGGATTGAGCATCAAACTATGTTGATATCTCTAGGTAGTCTGTCAGAAAGTAACTCTGAGTGTCAGACACGCAGAGATCATATTATCATAACCACGCTGGCTTAAAGCGGGTTATTAAATTGTGGTAACTCCCTTGTTAAGTCTGATGTTAGCATGGCGCCGCTGTCTTCTGTAAGAGCGCTGGAGCAGTGGAGTCAGAAGATGAGCCCCAGGGGATGGGAACATGGGATGGCAGGGGAACAGGCACTGTCAATAATAAGATTTATTATCCATCGGGTCGTCCCAGGGAGGGGGCAGACGGAGACTGCTGTTCCCTGGAATTAGCCGTCAGGTATGGAGGGGGGATCACTGGGGGGATTCCTAAGAGGATGGAGGAAGGGGTGTGCGGTGCAGTGGCCTGTCAGTAGCCCCAGTCAGAGGGCTGAGGATAGAGAGATAGAGTGCATGGAAGTATCAAAGCTCTGAAGTGCCAGGCAACTTTAGTCAAAGTTTAGTCCACACGGCTCAGCCATCTTAGGGATGTGACTCCACTTCAACACTCCCAGATCCACTTATGTCAGAGTTCATGCGGCATTTTGTGGTGATAAAGCAGCATCTACATTAGTGATTTGTCACAAGCTTTGAGTGGATCCCTCTCTTGTCATAACCGAAGAGGATATCATAGAGAGGATAAAGGAGGAACCTTTGATTTTTGTTTTGATACACCCAAATTATAATTGTAGTTTATTATTTACAGTGTTGTTTGATAGTGTTGGCCGTCATTTTTAACAGCTCTGGCAACATCATACTCTACAAAGTAATCACTGACTAATCACTTCAAAAACTAAATCACATTCTAAATGCTGCTGAAATGTGTGGCCCGTTGTGTCATGCATCAGTATTTTGGTGCTGCTTCGTGGGTCCTGGAAGATTTCAGTGTTCTGGACAGATGGGGTAAAGTCCAGTCAAATGTCACCTGTGTTTGTAGACCCTATTTTCCCATGTTTCTGTGTGTGACTAAATGGGACACCAATTTTAGAAATTGGTCCAGTATTGACCAAGCGTGCGTCAGCCAACTGCCATGTAATCCTTCCAGGAGTTTGCACCTTCAGTGTACATCCAATAAAAGTGTTTCTTTTTGCTGCACTTTTGTGCATTATGAACACATTATCCTAGTTTAACAAACTGCTATGTCTGCTGCTGACTAGTGAGGGTAGCATCATTTCATCTTCTAGTTGACTAATCGTGAACACCTGTGAAGTGAATTTCTTAAAGATTTGGATCGATTGTCAAATGAAACAATTTGAAGATGTCACCTTGGCCTCTGGGAAGCGGTGACAGGAATTTTATGGAATGATTAATCGAGTTGAGAAGACAATCGGCAGATTCATCAATAACGAAAATAATCGTTAGTTGCAGCCCTGAAAGAAAAAAAACAATGTGGAGCAGATAAGTGGTTTATCAGGAGCTGATACGGATCCAGCAGATCCAAGCGGTGCATCTCTAGATATGAACATTACAAATACATTCCTCTCAGCCCTTTTGTCCTGCGGTGGAGACACAGATCACTGAAACAGACACCTTAAAACCTGAGCTGGTAAAGAAAAAACTGTCTGCATGGATAGAATCCACCTGAGTGAGAAAATATGTTGAAGCAACCCTTTAATGTGGCCCCCTGGCTGGAAGGCAGGCTACTTGCAGAAGGAGCGATGTGTGCAGCGTGTGGCGACTGGAGTGGATTATCTGTGGATTCACAGCAGCGAGTCAGCGAGAGATGAATGGACAGCCTGTGAGCTGCATGCGTCTGCAAATGGTGTCTTCACAGCACAGGGCGCCACTCCGCTCGCTCCCCCTGCATTGCAAGGCAGGCCACTGTCAAAGGTCTATTAAGGGAAGATTGAGACCCCAGGTGTATATGTGAGTAAGTGTGTGTTTGTGTATGAGTGTGTGTTCACATGCTCATTGGTCATAGTCCTGTAGTGGAAGATTGAGACCCCATTGCTCGCAGAGCCACTCAAGCAACACAACCTGCAGTGGTTTACAATCAGAGCCACACCGTCCATCCATCCCTGCTGACACACACACACACACACACACACATACACACACACACACTTACTGAAGGATACTCACCAGCAGTACAGCTCACTATAGATGTCATTAAACAGTAGCCAAGGTGGAACAGCTGTGTGACAGCATCATGGACACGGCGTGTGTCATGAACGAGGAACGAGGAACGAGGGTTTAGAGGCATATTGCGGTGCAGGTCAGGGATCCTGGGTGGAGGGTGTGAGGGGGGTGTACGAGGCTGCTGGGTGGGAATCGTGGCAGCACCTTTGACAAGCCCTATTTGTCATCTGCCAGGACGCCCAAATAGCTCTGACTGCAATACGGATGGATTGTGGGAAAAAAAAGTGACTACAAGCCAGGCAACTAATCCTGTAAAAATCCCTCCCCACCCCCACCCGTATACTCTCTATTGTGCTGTGCCTCTTTTTTATTTTTATTTTTACCAGGTCCCTCTTTCATAATCCAACACTTTTTTCAAATACAGATCTGGTGATATGATTAAAATCAGTATCACTATATTAATAGCTATATTTCTTATTTTTGAAATAACCATTGGCCTCAGTTCATCCAATCAAACATCCAGTTTCTCACAAGTTGAGTGCACGTGAAATGTTGGACATGACGCCTCGTTGCACAAATAACTTGTGAGTGCACAGTAACAGCAAAGTATGGCAGGTCACAGTTGAACTAGTGTCATCGATAATGGCAGTAATTTTACAGTTCACCTTCATTTTCTGTTCTGAATACATTTAGTTAACCTGGGGGTTGGTTTAAAACACAGCTGGGTGTTTCTCGGACTGTCAGACTTCTCTTTTTACTGTGTGTTCCAGGTCCAAGTGATGTCAGAAGTGTTGTTCTGAACTGGTTTTTACTCAGTTTAACTCAAGATAAAGTTTGTTTTAGTGAAACTTGCCACGTGCTAATGTAGCTTCAAGCAGACAGTTGTTCCTTTCTGCAGCTGAACATACCTCGTGCTCAGGACACTGATTTAAACCATCGTCTGGATCTTCATTTCAGGTCACCCAGTTGTAATGGCAACCTGCCAGCCAATCAGAATGGTATAGGCCTGCTATAGCATGGAATTCTTACCACATAAAGCACCTTTATACATACATGTACTGTAGTGTAGATATACAAGCTGCAGTGTGTGTGTCTGTGTGTATGTGTGTGTCCTAAACATGCAGTCAGTATTCCTGCAGCCCCCCAGCTCGCAGCCATTTGTTCAACAGTAAATGTTTGTCTGAGATGAATTCTCCAACTGATCCAGAGCTGCATCCTGGCTGACAAATGAAACCAGCGCCTGAGGGGAGGAAGAGCGAGGGGGGCGCGTGGGGAGAGATGCCAGAATGTGTAGATGAGGAAATCGAATCATTTTATTGTTTGTCACCGCGACCCTCGTGGTCATGGTTTGTTATTGGACGCTAATTAAAAGCGGCGACAATCCTGACAATTGGCAATTAAAGACTTGTGAAAGAGGTGGTCGGAAACGAGCTCCTCACCGAGTGTAGAAACTCATTTGTTACCCTCTTCCACACCTCTCTTCGCTCTGTCTTTTCTTTACTCATTAGGAAGACGGAGTGCTGTCACTGACCACCACAGTGAATGATTGGTAGAGGGTAGTGCAGATAATGACATGCAAGAGGGTTTTTTGGGGGAGGAATAATTTAGCTGAACACGGTGATTCATGTTGCATTAAATCTTGCTTTTCAGGCTGCACTCGTGGAAGTCTTCTACCTTTTCGTGAAGTACCGTGCAGCTTGTGGCAAATTCACTTCTACAGGGCTTTTTACAAATGTCATTTTCCACTGAGCTCGTCATTCATGTCAGTGAAAGCTTGATAATGAGGATATTTGTGATTTACTGCATCGCCTGATTGTTATTTGATGGGAGGATTTAGTTTTTACATGGAAGGAACAGCGAAGTGCTCAAAAAGAATTTTGTTGACATATTAGATGTATACCAAGAGATAACTGACCAATTAATGCAGGAGCTCAAGATCTGTACTTGGAAAGTGTATAAAATGTGAAAGTATTTGATTCAAACTTGTCCAATTTTTCACGATGTTCCTGCATGTCTGACCTGAGTGGAGACGCTCCTGGCCCATGTAGTCTTTGATCTTGGTAAACTGATGTGAACAGGGACTTAGACGCGCCGCAATGCAAATTCTCTTCTGTGTGCGAGTGTGTCATCCAGCATAGGCCATCATAAAACAACATGATGGATACACAGCCGGATAAATAAATAAATAACTACACTTAGTCCTCCTTTTTTTTTCTATTCCGATCTTTCTACTCTCACGCCTCTTCTCTGATGGATCTGTAAAATGATATAATGAATGAGACTTAAAGTGAGGAGGAGAGAGGGAGACCAGGCAGGAGGGATGAAGGCAACGAGGAAAGAGACAGAGGATATGATTTATTAGGCTCATAAAAATTCTGCCTTTGTTATTCCCTCTCATTTTTATATGTGAAGCTTATTAAAGAGCACACCTGCCAGAGTCCTCAGACAAACTTGTGTGTGTCTGTGTGTGTGTACATAGTTTTATGCATTCACAGTGATGTGTATGTGCGTTTGTTCATGTACTGACTGAATGTTTAACTCTTGCTTCTGTTTGTGTGTGATCAGATTTTCATTTGCAGACTTTCATACTGATCTGTCACCTTTGCTGTCCTCAGGTCCCACCTCCTTCTCCTACCGTGGTCCCGCCTCCGCCCACCGGAGCCCCGGCTTTCAGCGGGTGTTCAGGACACATGACAACACAGTGGCCCTCTCCAGCACCAGACACGTCCTCCACTACAACCCTGCCCTGTCTTGGAGGGCCAAGAGGATCCAGTCTGCCAGGTAATCCACGTTAACAAAGACAAATACACCCAAACGTCCTGCTGGTCTGGCTTTAATGCTTCTCAATGGCCAGTATCCTTCAGTGCAGAGCAGCGGCCTGTCTCTATGTCACCGCCCTGTGCAGCATGAGTGGAAGAGGTTTGAAATTTATGGTGCTCATTTTTACACAGTAGATAACCCAGAGAATAAACCATTTACACCACCGGCTCCTCACATTAATTTACTGTACACCAGCAGGGAAAGCCTCTCACCCAGGACAGATACAGAGAGGGAGGAAGGGTGGGTGGGTCTGTTTCTTAATGTCATTAAAAATTTCTCTCCCTCCTCTTTATTTTCTTCTCCCTTTCCCATTTTTCTAGCTTTCATCCCCTCTGTGTCAGCACTCACTCTTCTATCATTCTGACATTGTTACTTGAGGTTTAATCCACCAATGGGTCTTGACTGCACATAGGACAGCAACTAATGACTGATTTCATTATTGGATTGGTTAAATTCACCAGGGTTCATATAAAGTCATTAAGGTTGGAAAATGAGCAAGCATCAAGTAATCATGATCAACACATACAGTCAAAGTCAATATGAACAGCTGGTAAAATCAACAAGGTGGCAATATACATTGATTGCTGTGGGTATAAAGGAAATCTGTTAACCTTATTTTTCCCACAATCTGGATATGATATTAATGGCTTTGAGAGTCTTGAATTTTTGGTTCAGGTATCTTGAATTTAGTGCAAAAAAGCTGTACAAAGTGTGATTCTTTATCTCTAAATTGTTTCATTTTAATTGAATTTAGCTCTTTCCAAAATCAAATTGCTTGTTATGTTTGAGAAATAGCTGAAAATCCCCCAAAAAATCACAATACAGTGATCTAAAAAAGAGAAAAGCAGCAATTTTTGTTTGATAAATTATTAGTTGGTCATCAGACAGGCAGTCTTTTTCTGAGATTAGCTATCAGTTGATCAACAAATCATTTCAGTCTAAATAAAAGAATCTGGAATCTTGTTTTATACCTTGTGTATAAAATGTGTATATAATCCCATAACATACAGGCTGAGAAGATCTTTTTCTGTGTGATGTGACTGGTTGTGGTGGTGATATCATCTCTCAGGATGCAGAGTTAATTCATGTTTATGAAGAGGTCATTATCAGGTGACAGACATTAAGGTGGTGCCTGATTGGAGGCTTTATCACCACAAAAAAGACACACAACAATGACGCTGACCGAGCCGCTGGTGTTGAGCTTTCTTCCCTGCAGGGTTTACATACTGTGATTGTGAAAACTCTGAACAGGGTGTTGTGGTTAGTTTTGATGATCTGTTAATGTGGAGAGAATTAACAGGGTGCTCTTCCTGGCTGAGGTATGACTAGCCTGGAGCGCACACACATGCAGACCAAACTACACAGGGCTGAACGTGGCTCTGTCTATTCTTGGTGTCGCTGAGTTAATTATTGAGTTTATAAAATGTCAGAAAATTGTGAAAAGTCTGTATAGTTGGATTTTCGCTTTGTAATAGCAAATCGTCACATTGAAGAAGCTGGGACCAGTGAATGTTTGGCACATTAAAAACAACTGATTATCAAAGTTGTGGAAAATGGAAAGTATTGTACATTTGAATCCCTAAAACCTTTATATGGGAATCTTGGACATCATCCATTTGTTGTTCTTGAAAAGGTTTCTCTCCAGACGTTCCTCGTGTTTGTCAGAATGCACAGAGCTCTCTGTCAACAGGTTTTATAGGAGATATTTCTTTGGTTGAAAGTAGTTAAAGTGAAGCTTGTTTACAGGAAACGCTGTGTATTATCTGCATACTCTCACACACTCCTCTCTGCTCTTTGTGTTCAGTCATCTTTATCAAGACCCAGTTAGTTTCCCACTTACCTATGACATTGCATTAGTGGACATATAACAGTAATGCATAGTTTGGCACATCATGCGTGAGAATAACGGCCTGAAAGCCCCCCCCACACACACACACACACACACACACACACACACACACACACCCATTAATTGAATTGAGACTGAAGATAATCAACTCCTGAATGAATCATCACACCCAAAAATCTAAATCAAATGGGATCTTAAGATTTCACCATGGCTGAGCAGGAAATAATAAAACTATGTCGAGTGTTGAAATGCGTGTGAACTTACTCTTTAAGCCGTCTTTTGCTCGGCTCTGTCCCGGTAGCTCTTTATAATGAAAGCATTTTTGTGCATTTGTGTTCTGCATGTGAGTGTGTGCGTTGGTGATGGGGGGTTCATTTGTGTAATCCAGATTTGGTGAGACAGAGCAGCCTGGACTGTGGCTGGACTCAGCCTCTGGTGACTTATTACTATTCATTTAGCTGCTGCAGTAAATATTGATTCATCAAGGGATTTTCAATTTGAGCCCCGTGACATCTTGTGAAATATCACCAAGTGTGTAGAAATGAGGAAAGAGGTAGGGAGGGAGGGGGACAGGTCGGGTCCCCTGGGATAGTGCATCACCCACCCACCCATGCACTCCTTTCCAGCGCTTACCTATCTGTTTAACTCCAAAGACACTCCACTTTTATCAGTTTCGAGCTATTGAGTGGAGCATGAGCTCATATTCTCTGCTCTTAACTACTGAGTGCTGCTCTTCATCTTTGGCCTATCAGACCCACTGATCCCTGTCCTCATATGTTCTCTGCTCTTATCTCTGCTGCCTGCTCATGGCTGAACCCCTCACTCAAGGGCCATGTTTCTATAAAGAAATCCCAGCCTCACATGGTGGTCAAAAGGTTCCCAATGTCCTCAAGCTGGGAAGCTTGTATGGATTCTAAATGTTGCCCATAATATTTAAAGTTTTCGTTTTTTTAAAGTTGAATAGAAATCGAGCTGTTCTTCCACGATAATCAAGAGAACTCAGATTCTCTTTGAGAAAGACAGATCAAGATCAATCAAATCAAACATCGAAGAGGAAAATAATCACTCGCACATTTTCATGCCACTCACCAACCTCACTGTCTAAACCCTCTCAACCGTCTCTTAGGCCCACAGGAAGAGAGGTTCTCCATACCCAGCATGCCTTGCTCTTACCTGTTTTCAGCCATAATGAGTGTGGCGGGTGATTTAGTGCTGGGCAGCAGTTTGAAGGGGTGGGGGAATCGGCTGCAGTATTTCAACCCCCGCCACCAGAAAATAGATATAATCTCAACATTAACTCCATTAATAGTAGCAGGAGTTGAATTAAGAAAGCCATAAAGCATGAACACTGGAGGATAAATTACAGCCCAGCCCTCCCTTCATCTCCCTCACATCCTCCCTCTGCTGTCCCTTCTTTAATTTTCTATATCCATGCATTCGCTCTGTTGCTGTTTTTTTGTTTGTTCTCCCTTTGTATTCAATAAGACACGGTGCGACTTTCTTGTCACGTCCCACACATGACTGTCTGGTTGAATTAATCAAGTTTTTATCCTAATTTCTTTAGCTTCTTCTTGCCATTTATCTTCTTCTGACATAACCGTTAATGCCTCCAACATGACAGTTAACTATATTTGAGCATCTACACACCACTGGTCATCAACAGGCGGCCTGTGGGCCACATACTGCCCACCAAAGCTTCCCATCCAGCCCACAGAATATTATTGGATTCAGAAAATGTGCGCATCTTACAGCACTCACCAGTGGAAGAGGTCCAGTCCAACCTGAGAGTGATTGTCGTTTAGCTTGCCAACACCTGGCAACGAGCCAAAATGTCAGTAAGTCATAGTTCACTCATTCTAGAGTCGGATTATAGACCCACCGTAGCACTGGTCAGATTATTGGAGGAAACTCCAGAGCTGTCAGAGAATCATTGAGCTTGCCTATTAAACAAGAGGTGTCACTTGAGTTTGTTTTCATTTCATTTCAACTGATTTATTGAGTCTCAAACTGACTATTATTGTTTGTTCTCTGGGATCCTGAACAGGAGTTTTTAGTTGAGATCAGGACTCTTTCATTGGTAGTTGAACTGTGGGTTTTGTACTGAGCACTGACTCCTCCTTGATGGAGGTCTGAGAGCATTTTCTAGTTCAGTATCTAGTTATTATGGATTTTCCTTTTTTTAGGAGGCTGTTATACAGGATTAAAAAAAATATTTGTTATTATTTTTTGTATTTTTTTTTTATAAACCTCCAGCCCCCACAGTATCTGCTCAGAAAAGTTCTGGCCCTTGGACAAATCTAGTTGAGGACCCCAGATCCACACACACACACACACACACACACACACACTGGGTCCAGGCGCTCATCTCCTTTAGTGCTTCAGTATCGATCAGTACAGGATGTAAGAGACTAGGCAATAAAGTGAAGCGGTGCTCCCTCTTCTTCACTTCTCTCCTTCTTTTCCCGCATTCACTCCTTCATTCATTGCCTTTTATACCCCAATTCATTCATTTACTCATTACTTATCACATTAGTCATCCACCCGCCACCTACAGTTGTGTGTTATGATCCTCTTCTGTTGCTGCTCACACTATATTCGACACGGATACTCCTGGGATGCTTCTTAATGTTATTTTCTACCCTAAAAGAGGATTTTGTTCATCATAGTCAGTTCCCTTTAAGTTGGATTTGATGGCATTGTGATGCATAATGGCACTGCTTTGGTTTCCTTTAAGTGTCTGGAGGAGGGCAGCAGTCCTTCCTGTTGGAATTAGCCGGATGACTGTTTCTGCTGCGCTCTGTTCCAAGGGTAACTGTTTCCCAATATGAGCTTACTAATGCTTGGGTTGCAGACAAATAGACAAGGGCAGCATTATTCTGAGCAGTCGCGCGACCCTCCAAATTCTTCCCTGTCACTAAAACAAAAGTCGGATCATTCATCAACAGCCCCGGTAGTGCTGAATCGCGCTCTCCTTTATCTGTGCATCGCATGGTCAGTGCAGTGCACGTGCACACACCTGCCTGTCCACACACACACACACACACACACACACACACACACACACACACACACACACACACACTCTCACTCAGTAGTCACAGGGGAGTCTGTGCATGCCCTTGCCCCCTCCTGAATTTCTTCCTTTTCTCAACATATTGCTACCCTTCTTTTTGGGGAGTTAATGTTCCTTTACTGTGACCTCCAGTCGTTGCCTTTAGGTTTTACAACACAACTTAATGAATTTAAACTACAGAAATTGCTTCCTTCAGGGCTGAAACAATTAGTTGATGAACAATTTTAGCCAGTCTAATGCTGACCATTCCATGGTTCAAGCTTCTCCAGTGTGAGATTTGCCTCTTTTCTCTTTTTTATAATTAGAATTTGAATCTATTTGGGTATTTGACTTTTGGGAGAAAGACATTTGAAGACCTAACTTTGGGCACTGGGTACGTTTTTATTGTCATTTTATAGACCAGACGGCTTTATAATTAAGTCTTTTCTACAGATTAATTAATTATGAACACACAAACACAGTCCAATGCTAAGTCAAGACCACAGGAGGTAATATTTCAGTTTTAGTGTTGTTTTTCTGTCCTGCTAAAAAAATAAAGACATAGTTCACACATTTTTGTGTCTCTTGTTAATATGCTGAAATCCAGCCGTTACTTAAAGATGTGAGTTGTTCAAAAACTAGTGGGACTGCTGTATTAAAAGCACTATGAGTCTGAGACAGTTCAGCCACTATGGATGTTTAGTTCATCCGCATATATAGATGGGAACAGCCTCAAACACCCTTTAAGCTGACAGTCAATGCTTTGGCCTCATAAATGTTATTTTCTTTCATTTTCTCTTGAGTGCAGAGCCAAAGCAGTAGAGCGTGCTTAGACTGCCCTGCACATTTTCATTGACTTCTTTATGTTTCTGTTTACTTTCTTCACCAGCTGGTTTAATGTTGTCTGTGGTGCTGGGCAGGTAGCTTAGAGCGGGTTTAACAATCGTACTTTGCTCTGAAAAGAGGTTTAAAGTCATGATAATTCCACATGGGTTTGTCGCTATGAGTAACCTGTTTTGACAGAGAGAGAAAAAGCACCTGTTCCTTTTTAAATGATTTTAAAAATGGTTTTTATTGGTTTGATTGTTGCTTACACGGTTTGCATTTGTTCTTCCTTCCTCACCTCCTCTCTCGTTACGGACAGATTACCTCATTGTAAAAGTAATCTGCTCCTGCAGAGGCTGTTCTCGCTAATGTTGTTTGGCCTGAGGGTGAAACTCAGCCACACATCTGTATGTTCAGTCACATAGTTAACAGTTAACAGTACAGTTAACTCTAAAACTCTGAGAGCTTCTTTTCTACACAAATGAGCCTTGCAGCGCTCATTGGCTGAAAAGGTCAAATGGATAAAAACACTTATATGTTCACAGTTGTATCAAATCTATGCTGATGACTGCCTGTTAACAGTGCTTTAACACAAGCAGCTTAGATTATGCCTGGTTAAGGTGGTCTAACACAATCTTTACCCCAAACAGGAAGAAAATTCTTATCCATGTGTCATGATGACATTAGTGACATTCTTGTTATATTTGCCAGAAAAAAAGATGTATAAAATAACTCACTGATATATGAGCTGAGACAATCGTTCATTGCTGCCATGCATACCTGCCAGTTCACCTTACTGTTCCCGTTTTCTTGTTTACACCAAACTGTGCCAAAAGAAGAGGCATTTCAATGGCAGAGTGATCCAAAAAGCCTCAGGCTGGAACATGCTTCTCTGTCTGCACCAAATTGAACATGCATGAGTGTCATTTAAGGACTTTCACGTGGCTGTTTTCTTTTATACACTAACACGTTCTGTTCAGTTCAGTGTTCCATTTTCAACCTTTGCTCTTAACCTGAAGCTGGATTATCCAATGAGCTTGTTGTTGTGCAGGGCTGTGCAGCACGTTTTTGAGATTTGGGAGGTGCTCATTGGCTCCTCTACAAAGCTCTGTGGCCCACAGTTACCTGTAAAACTCTTCTTTGTGTGGAGATACATCGGGGATGTTTATCTGTAGCTTTGCAGAGATATAATTCATGGCAAACATGTTAAACAGGAACATGAAAAGCTGTCCCCCATTTCCAGCAGCAATATCAATAACCATATCTAAATATACCACAGATTGGTATGTATTTGAAAGAGTAGTAATCATATATCATTTTAAACAGTAGGAAACACAAATGTGTGAGCCTGTGAGGTTCGGACACAAACATATGAACCCTGTGAGGAAACATCCTAACACACTGGGTGTTACATCCCCAGTTACCCCCCTGACTGCAGCCCTGTGTCAGGGTTAACTGTCGTCGGTGTTAACTGTTCATGTCATATCCCCATTAACCTCCATTGTGGCTCCCCAGGCCGCCCAGTCCTTGTTTAAGCCTCCCTGGGTGGCAGTCAGCACTCCAACATTAGCCTCCATTACAGCTCCCCTGGCTGCAGTTGCCCTGTGTAGGGCAGCCACTGATCTTGTATCAGTGAAACCGAGTGTCTGTGCCGCTGAGTTATGGCTTGCAGTCAGGTAGACCGTGTACGTGAACGCAGATGATGGCTGAGATTTGCTCTGTTTTTTTCTTATATGCAGCAGTGCAGCAGCTCTCGGCCGGCTGCAGTGTGTTAAGCGTCCGTGTCAGTTGTTTTGTGCGCGGCGTGCATTCGGGGTAACCCTCTCTTTTCTCTGTAATGGGAGGCATGAACTCTCGCTCTAAACCCATTTTCAGCCCATCTGAAATACGGCAGCAAATTACCTCCAGCGGCACCCTGCACACCAGCCCCAATCCGCCCCAAATAGAAGTGACAGGACAGCGCAATTTATCGCCATAACCCCTGCACCGCCCCACCACCACCCAGCAGCCCCATACACACTGCAGGCCTGCACGTACAGCCGCCACACACATACACAAGTACACTGACTGACTTCTGAATGGTGAGCATGTGTGTGTAGAGGCCTGTGATTGTGCGTACTGTACATACTGTAGGAGTGTGTTGTGATACTGTGTGTGTGTGTGTGTGTGTGTGTGTGTGTGAGTGTGTGTGTGTGGTCTCTACGCTCCAGTGTAGGGGCCAACCTCGCTGCCCTGGCCCCCTGCCCTGCCTATTATCTCATTGATTTCCTCCTCTCCTCTTTTCAATTCTCTCCATTTCCACACTGCCGTCCTTTCCATTAGAGGAGCAATTTAACAGAGTGCTGTGACATGGGAGGGAGGGAGGGAGGGAGGGAGGGAAGAGGGGAGACTCGAGGATGGGAAACGTAAAGTGAGGAGGGGAGATATAGTGGAAGAGCTTGAGGGAAGATAGGCAAAAGAGGGGTGGAACTGAGGGAGGGATGAGCAGATAATATTATTCCAGCTCAGAGAACGACTGAAAATTTCACAGTTTGTACACTGAACTTAACAGATAATTCTAATCATTTCAAGCTGTAATAAAACACAGTGTTCCTTTAAGGAATATGTAAGTTGAAGTTCATTTCATGATGACTTCCAAAGATGTGTACTTATCCCATATTATCTGTATGTCTCTGTTTTTCTTTTTCTGTCCCTCCTCCTCTTAGGAGTTTCCTTCAGAGCCGTCTGCGAGCTCCCCATTACAGACACCCGCCAGCCACTCAGCACTGGAGAGGAAGCGGCATGTGCTGGATTCATGGTTCCCTCTACAGGGTGTCAGCCAATAAGCTTTCCCGCACTGTAGCATCCAACATGTCGATCAACAGAACAGGTACTGTCACTGGAATGTAAAACTCTGATAATATGCTGTCCAGATTTTGTGCCGTGGTTGACTTATGACAATTCCAGATAGTTCGTTCAATATCAAGAGAAAGCACACTTTATAAATGTTTGACTCAAGTTTGTTCAAAGCCATCAGAAGATCATAGTTTTTTTTTCTGAAATTTGTCTCCATTACCTCATTGTAAGTGATGTATTCTGACCCGTAGAGAAAGGCTGAGGTGTATTGTGATCCAGCATTAAGTATCACAGTATGTGTTAGACTGCTCCTGGTTGTGACCACAGTGCGAGTGGGTGCATCCTCATCTGTAGCTGGCTCAGCACAAGTCTGTGTCATTGCAGCCAGGTAGATGAAATAGTTTTTATTATTATTCAAAAAAACTCATTCCAGACCTTGCACTTTGAGTCCAGTGTATGGGAAGAGTCGCACTACAAAACAGAATGCAGCTGTGAAGCTGTCGTGATTCTGTTGAGTTTTACAAGCTAATACCAGCGCTGCAGAGAAATGTTCACCTCCCTCCTGCTGTCAAAGGTAATTCATAAGTCTTTTGAGCCTTTTATCAGATGCAGACAAATACACAGAAAATCAAGGAGGCACATTTATTTTTTTAACTCAACATTTTCAGATGAATGGAACTGACTGAATGTGTAGATAATGATTGTCTCTTCATTATTTACTTACAGTGTTGAAATGCTGAAGTGTTGGAATCCATACTGATCTGAATTTGGATCTGTGTGTGCATCAATTTAAATTCAAAGGGGTCAGATGTTGTTGGGTGGTGTAAATACATAGATCACAAGTTTGCACATCCAAGCCTGTGGCTGGGTATGATTTGAAGTTTTTTTTTAATACTGTTGCTAATATGACACCCGGTAATGACACCAAAACTCCTTTTTTCAATGTCTTTTTTATAAATGCCGTTTTACAAAATCCTCATTCCATTCAACAAAAGACACAAAAATGATTTAGTGTTTGCTACACACAAACAGCTGATCAAAATAAAGCACTGTCTCAAATTTGCTAAATTTCTAAATCTATTCAAATAATAAGAATATTAATACCAACATTTGATAATTCATCACATTCCATAGTCAGTGCTACAGATATATTTCACAGGGGTGCAAAACTCACCATTTTTACCTCAAGTCATCATCAAGACCTGCCCTGCAATGCCCATGATTGACCCGAACCAATCTCAGTCTTCATGCCCAAACCTAACCAACAAAGGCAACGAGTTGTAGCCAGAGTAGGGCTGGTCATGACCTCAGCGCATAGCAGAGCAGAGAGATGGACACAGAGAACCCTGTCAAGTAACTCCTAATGTTTTACTCAAGTTGACAACAACTATGCTCGGGAGTGCAATAAAAGCCAGTAAGGGTACTCTGTCTAAGCAGAGTGTAGATAGCAATATTTTTGTCATCTTTGCCTGCAGTCTCCCATCCACCACTGGTATTTTTTACACAACCACAGTGTGCTAGTTAGTGTGAGAGCCGTCACCAGTTTGCACCCTTGATTTCAGTCAGTAAAGTTTGATACCCAGCTCATTTCAGGACATGGATTGCAAGTACAGGGCAGTGAGCCTGTGAGCTCCTCGAGGTGACAAAGAAGTGTTTATTCATGTTTGTGGCTGCAGCTCCGTCCACATGCTCTCTAATAGACTTAGGGGAGCTGGCCAGATTTGCCATCTGAAATAATAAAGTTGTCATCTGTCAGAGCAGCGAGGGGGAGGGTCTGGAGAACTGGATGGTGCAGATTAAAGCCCGGATCTGCCTCTACCTCCTTCTCTCTTATACACATTCTGTAGCAAGTACAGCAGCAGGTGAAATTGAAGAGCTCCATTCTGTTAAACTCGTGACCGGCATCCCAACACGCATATTCCTGCCTGCCTCCAGAAACATGCCTCAGGTGTCTCCGCAACAGTAGTTGTGGTCTCACATCTTCCCCCAGCGAGTTTCACATTTATTCCTGGTCTGGAGCCACTGGCCTGTAATTCTGCTCTGCTTAAATCACACCAGGGCGAGCACTTGATGAGAGCCTTAACAGCCAAAAAAGTTCCAAAATTAGAGGTCTGAATGAGATCAGTAACATCAATCCCCTTGCCTCCTTGTCCTCTTCTCCACTCCTCTCATGGCCTCAAACAACTCTCTCTACACACACACACACACACACACACACACACACACACACACACACACACAAAACTACACTTTTCCCTCCAGTGTTTGTGGAGTGCATTGGGTACATACTGTTTATGATGTTCTCAAACAGAGCTGGACGTCACGTTTGGCTTTGGCACCAATGTGTCAAACCACCAAAGTATAAATAACCAGGCACATATCAGGTTGTTATTGCATCTGGCTGTACAAACACACAGACAGCTTCACTTGTGTCATATCTGACATGAATAGCAATAAAAGCATTTTTTTCAGTTGACATAAGACTTATGCAAAATCACACCACCAGGGCACGCAATGGGCATGAATGCATTTAAAAAAAGATGAACAAATCAAAATAAAGACAAAAACCACCCTCCACTCTCTTTTAAAGTATGTATCTGTGTCTTCACCATCATGCAAAACAAATTGCTTGTAATATTCTGGTAACATTTCGCAACATAAGTCATTTAGGAGGAGTTAATGCATTGTAGGACTTAGACAAACTGCTCCTGGACATTGTGTCATATTGGTTCTGTTAATATAGGCAAAGTGTAATGTGTCTAAAAGTGAAAAGCTCTTAACAGCTGCAGATAAGTAAAGATAAGGTTTGTTCTCATACTTGTGCTTTTTTTTATCAGCGCAAGAAGTCAATACTTTATCCATGCACCCAAAGGTGTGTTATTCACACATTATTCATACACATCATCAGATTGGTGTGTTGTTCAAATTAATAGCAGACACTCACATTACCATATCTAAACCTCCAAATACAGCTCATAATATGATCATCTGATGTAACATAAGTTTCGATGTGCATATGATTTGCATTTTAAAACGACAATACTGAGCTAGTTGAAAACAATGTAAGGTATAGCCATAGCATTTAGCATGAAAAAAACAGTTTGTAATCCCGATATGTGACTTCGAATGAACACTAACGCAACGTAGATAACTTGGACGATAATGAAAACTCACCCCATAAGAAACTGAAAAGTATTCTTGCAGACTTCATTGCCACCGATCAAATAAGAGGTTCGGGGGTGCTTTCTTTTCGTCGGGGTCTTCTTGGTGGATGTAGTCATCTCAGAAGTAACTAGTGTACGTCTGTTCCCCTCAAGGTGTCCACTTATTCTCATGTCCTGCCACTCTCTTTCGGCAGCTAAAGAATCCATCCGTATGTTGTACATAAGCTCTGGAGAAAGTTTGCTGCAACACGACTGTGTCCCAAGGAGAGAATTCTCCTTTCTTCTTCCGTAGCATTTGCAGTCAAAGTCACGGATCTTCTCCATTTCTTTGTCTTTATCGCCTTCAAATGTTACAGTAGATATAGCTTCTGATATCTTACGCTCCTGCTCATCTGCTGCGAGACCGAGGGATTCTTCATCGTCTTCATCTTCAGCTAAGGTCAACTGTAGATTAGAGATGTTCTCTAGTGTAATGCAGTCGCTCTCATCGATTTCTTCAGTTTCACCATCTATTTCAGGTTCAGAAACAGAAGTGAGTTTGGCATCGGCATAATCAGAAGCATCTGTCTTGTTGAAGAAGTACTGCCAAAGTTTTGTGATGTAACAGCCATGATTTAGCTCTTCTGCAATGCGTTTTTCCTTGTCCCTCTTCATTCAATGATCAAAACACATGCAGCTTCCCACTTCATATGCAGAAGCAGCTGCATAAGTAGCCATGTAGTTCCCTTTTAACGTGCAGCTGATTGGCCGAAAAAGAACAGAAGCGCATGAATAGCCAAAGAAAGCCAGTATGCTAATTTACTGTTGAATCGCCACACCCCCAACTAGGACCAAGAACTTCCTCTAAAGCAACCCAAATTCAAATACGTTTACAGTTTTATTCAACAAGTGACATTAAGCGCATTATGGTGAACCAGTGCCACTCCAATAACACAAACATGTTAAACTTGTATTTGTTATCTATGTGTAATGTCAGTGAACCAAAACAAGGACAAAATGTGAGCATTATTAATGTTGATGAATATCAAGGGGGGAAAAAAAATATGAGATGTACAAATTCTATGAAATTCTCCTCAAGTCTGAAAAAACAGAATCTGTAGGACCACACAATGCCTTTGTGTGTAAACCAAATATTTGTGCATTTTTTATTTGTGTACATTGTTCACTACTTAAATGGTGCACCTGCTGTTGTGGGTTGGTGGACCTTATTGAGTCTGGACATTGACATGAGATAGCAGGGACTGCAATTACTGTGGACATCTTGTGCTAGATTACATTGAAAATTGAACACAGGATTCTTTTAAATTTAATTTAAGTTGCTTTTGTCTTTCTTTTCTCCACATTTAGGGAGGTCTTTCAGCACCACCCAGGTCTCATCCATGATTCCTGCTTCCCACCGACCTTCCAGTACTCGTCATTTAGCCAGGTAAGCTCTTCACACCACCAACCCGTTTCTCCCTGCTGGCTCTCATCATACAGCACCATCATGAAATCAAATCCAGCCAAGACTTTTGCATTTGATCCTCCTCTCTCCCTCCCCCCTCCTTTCCTGATATTAACTGCCTTTCATCACTGTCAACTGAGGGGTGTAAAGACAGATGTAATCTTTTAAAATAAAAATTAGCATATGCTGGATATATTTGCCCAAAGCTCCTGTCAGGGGTGAGAGTTAAAACTCTAATCATATATACTTTGTCCTGTCTAGTTAACACAAACTGCTTATTATTTATTTGTTGATACCTTTGCTTTGCCTGTGTTTTGTGAAACAAGCCGTGCGGTCCAGCGGAGCCTTGCCATAATCAGACATGCTCGTCAGAAGAAGCAGCAGAAGCAGTACTGCATGTACTACAACCGCTTTGGCAAGTGTAACCGTGGCAACAGCTGTACCTACATCCACGACCCAGACAAGGTGGCTGTCTGCACCAGGTAACAGAAACACATAAGAATGCCCCATTTTGTCATACGTAGCGGTTCAGACTGGTAAACAGGACAGAGTATGGAGATTAGTGTTCTGATCCATGGTCCTCAGTAAAGATGGATAATCTTCTTCCCATGCCACTGTACCTAGTCTATATCAGATAGAGTTGCTAAGTTGGAGGAGTTATTTCAGGTGTCACGGGTGCAGGAATTAAAAGTCATGTTTATTTTGTAATGCTCAGTCTAACTAGTATGTGGATTCTTCAAGGCTTCATCAACCATGAACTGCAGTGCAAGTTACCCCCCCAGTGTCCTCTTACATCTTATCTGTTGGTTTCTGCCAAAGGCATAAAATGACCCCCCAAAAAGAAAAAAAAGTCCTTGTTAAATCGTCAAAACAAAAGATAAAGTAAAAAAATGTACAAGTCTCGAATAATGGCCGGGGGCGTGGTCGACACAAACAAATAAAAGCTGGGTCTCTCATGGAGGCTGGGGAAGAAACAAGGACTCCCAATGGCTCTCATATTACGTGCATGCTAACTAAGCATAATGTTGTCCATCACTTTATTTTAAAAAATTTAACATATTCATGCTATTTTCGACACTTTGTTGTTCTGGATTACTCATCTAAAATGTCCAATTTCAGTCACTATGGGTAATATACAAGTGTGAAGATAGCAATAGTTACATTTCAAGTGCCATATGGGGACCTTGTGAATCAAAGACTGCTCAACAACATGTTCCTGCTTCACGTTCATAATAAAAGCCTTGCTAAAAAATGAAGGTTTCTGTCCACTGAAAGACTAGAGTGCTTTTAATTTGAATGTACATACAGTTGAGTTTGTATTAACAGCGAAATGCAGTAACAAAATTTTGACAGGGCAAATGGAAGGGGATCAAAAGAAGTCTTTTAAATATGACCTTGTATAATTATAAAACAGGGGAAACTGAAAATAAAGGCTTTTCCCTAATACAGGCCTGCTTCAAATAAAGACCTTATACTTTCAGTTCAGGTAAATAAAGGCCCCAGCCAGTATTTGAGGAAATATGGGTAATTCAGCAAGTATGACACAGTGTTGTCTTCTCAATTGACTGCTGTTGAGGTACATTGAAGATATCAGCAAAAGAAATCACTCAAATGGGAAGTTCCAGTGCACAGACACACTTCTACAACCGACAGCGCCTCCTATTTTACAGCTCTATTATCTATGCATTCTCAGGCTGGCTTCTGTTGTTTTTGTGCAGGTTTCTGCGAGGGACATGCAAGCAGGCAGACAGGACCTGCCCATTCTCCCATAAGGTGGCTAAGGAGAAGGTACCAGACCAACATGAACACACACACACCCTATGCGCTGAACAAGTAGTATTTTATGGGTTTTCATTGCAAAGGCCACAGTTGGGTACAGTGTGTAGGTGTAAGATGAAACACGACTGGGTACAGTCGTCGTGGATTGTATTTGCGTTCTTGGCATGGCTCCTGTTTCCATGACACAGGAAGGAGTGAGGAAGACTTAACTTGATGGGAGGGACTTATGAGTAAACACGCAGCCTAAAGGGTAGAGCTTGTAACAGGGGGGTCTACAGACCTACAGGATGGATCTCGGTGTGTTTTGCTTACTCTTCCCTCATCGCCTCCTTCCTCGTGAAAGTGTTTAACTGTGTGAGTGTACAGCAGCTGTCCGTCTGCGACTATAGCTGAAATTAATATCACAATGTTTAGTCTATAGACAGAAAGTTTGTTGATAATTGATTAAACATTGACTGCTATACAAGCAATTTTGAATACATCAACTTGGGCTGTAGGAATTGTGGTGGGCATTTTTCACAAATGACTATATGATAAACTAATTGATTGACGGTAGAAATAATTGTCAGATGAATGTATAATAACAAATATTTCTGAAAATATTTTTTCATATCATAATGTGACACGTGCAGTGACATCTAAAATCATCTAATTGATAACTGATTGATGCAGTTCAGTGAACTGTATTTTTGTTGTGCACTCAGTCTCACATTTGCAAAAAAAAAGAAAAAACACTTTACCAACTCAAGTTGTTGCTTTTAATTGCAGGTTTCTTTCAAAATTGAATAATCTGAAATCGCTAATACACCAATCACATATAACCACAAGCGCAACCATAAAACTGGGCTTAGAAATTCAAATGAATAATTTGGAGTTATAAGTCCAGATTTGTTGTTTTAACTCATATCACATTGTGTCACTTGATAGCTGTACCCAGATTTGGCCAAGCCCTCCAGCTGGTCTGTGAGTGTGTATTTGTGTGTGTCTGTGTGCATTTGTAAGAACTCTTGCCCGTCTAAGGGAAAGTGTCGCCACTCAAAAAGGGAAAGCACATTTTTTCTTTTTTTTTCTTTTTTTTTTTTTTCTCGAGACAAACAACCCTTCAACAGGTGCCCTGCCTCACCCACCACACACTCACATGCACACACACACACACAATGCCCTGCACCTGTGTTGGTTGTCACACTGCTGCCTATAAGTGCTGAGAGCCCAGCTGTCTGTTTGTAATGCCACTTCTCCAACAGCCCCCCACCCCCCACCCCCCACCTTCTGAGTCCTGCACCCCACCCTCCTGTCCCCACACTACCACAAATACCTCGAAACCAGACACCCCTGAGTCTACTCTCCTGGTATTGCCTCCCTACACCCGGGAACACCACCCTTCTTCTCCCTCCCTCCACCACTGGCCCAGTCTGTGCACACATCCAGAGCACATAAACACATCATGAGAGCTGGACGAGCTGCAGCCTGGATAAATATTTCTGTAGCAGTTAATTAGGTAGAACTGATCCCATCCCAACAAGGAGGAGTCCCTCTTACACTCCGCCTCCCCTGACCTCCCCCCATCTTTCTCCAATGTGTCCCCAAGAGGTATATTTAGACCGGCCTCCACCAGGCTCACCCACGCACGCCGAACAGTAGATCTCTCTCCACACACACATACCCTGCACACATGCTGTCAGGACACACATTCACTCTCACTCTGCCGCTGTCAACTGCAATTAAGGCAATTTAGCTGCTCAGTGTGACAGAGTGTTTGGCACATGGGACACGTCTGAACTGTACATGACGGTGGTGTGATTTTAGAACCATGTGTCTGTTTACAAACTCCTGTAATCTTGTGTAATCTCGTGCTCTCATCACCCCTGCTCTGTCTGTTTCTGTGTTCTTTTTCTTTTTTATTGCACCACTCATCGGGAGATAATCTTGATATAGACCAAAAAAAAAATAGTACTAGTAAAAAAGTGGAAAAAACTGAAATACTGAAGTATTGGCACCATGCCATAAAGCACTTTAATCAGCCTTTGACTTTTTTGTTTGTTTTTGTTTTTTGATATCATAGGCAAATCTTTGATATATTTCTCAATTTGTTGTCTGATATATTTTCACCGCGAATGCCAACAACCAAAAGTGCTCAATTCAGTTGAGTCAGATTGATACCTTTGAATAGTTCCCTTTTTGAACATTTTGCCAATAATCTGGGAGTTTGGGGCAGTCCCACAAAATCTAAGGAAAGTCAGATTCCCCAGATTCAACCCCTCCAACGCAAGGCAGGATTAGATTAGATTAGATTAGATTAGCCTTTATTGTCTCCTTTTGGAGAAATTTGTCTTGGGAATTCAAGAGAACTCAGTCAAGCTGGCAGCACACGTCAAACTACAGTTAACATGCAGTATCACACCCACATGTATAAACTGTCTGACTCTTTCTAGATGCCGGTGTGTTCCTACTTCCTTAAAGGAATCTGTAACAACAGCGACTGTCCTTACAGCCACGTCTATGTGTCCCGCAAAGCTGAAGTGTGTGAGGACTTTGTCAAAGGCTACTGTCCTGAGGGAGAGAAGGTACCACACACACACACACACTGATATGCCACAGCAAATCAACAAGACTACAATGTAGAATGAAGCATAGTATAAAGCATTCAATGGAAGGTGAATTTGAAGAGCTGATCTGGCTTATTATCACACTTGATTCCCCACCTGAAGAGCCGGTGTCTCCAGCTCACCGTTTCTTTTTTTGGTGTTCACAATAAACCGACATTTTACCTTTTCATATGAGGTAGACATCACACAGGAACCTCTGCTTGCCAGTATTCACAGACTCCCATCTGCATCTGTAGATCTAGAAACACAGAATTACAGTGACAACACCCCAAACAAAGTAAGGTTTCACTTTCACTTTGCTTCTTAATGTTTTATGCTCCTGCACCGTCCCTGTCCTTTTTGCTCCCTCTATCTCTCCCTCTTCAGGGAGTCACTTAAATGACATTTAAAGATCAATATCGTCAAATGAAGTCTGTTGTAAGTGCAACACGTGTTCACCACACAGGCAGCATCTGAGCTGTGTTCAGCCTGGGTCCGACAACGGTCATGGACACTGGTCAGCTCACCATTCAGAGAGAGCATCAACACAGGTTAACCTGTATAGTCTGGTTGGAATAGTTGAAATGATGTTTCACTGTTTTGACTCTGGTAATACACTATCATTGTTTTTTTGAACTTCATATTGGTTTGGTCTCACTCAACCTTTATTTAGCACTGCGTTGACACCATTACTCGATTGTAAAGTTCTAAAGTCTAAGATGTGTTCATCATTTGAACGTATAATTGTATTGTATAACATGTATACTGTTCCACTGAAGTTAAACTGACGCTTAGGTAAACAAGTAGTTTGGTAAGCAGTCGTCCCTCTACACACACATGTACACAGTGACACACAGGCAGGAACAGCTGCAGGGGGTGGAGGTCCATAATGGCATAACTGAAGTGTCT
The DNA here is from genome assembly GCA_037975065.1 of Chaetodon trifasciatus. Taxonomy (NCBI): domain Eukaryota; kingdom Metazoa; phylum Chordata; class Actinopteri; order Chaetodontiformes; family Chaetodontidae; genus Chaetodon; species Chaetodon trifasciatus. The sequence goes on along the minus strand of JBBMOE010000026.1, from coordinate 5,052,437 downwards.
GAGTGACACGATGCGGCCCTGATGGGTAACAGAGCCACCTACACATGACTCGAGACACCCGAGTCCCCCTCACACTCTGTCCCCACATCCACCTCAAGCACACCCTCCACGCTTCCCCTCCTCCCCTTTCCTGTGTTTTTCCCTCCCTTTGTCTCCCCCTCTCCTCCCCTCTCTCCTTGTTTTTGAGCGGCAAGTGTGAAACAGATGCTTTTTCACACTGTCAGACCTCATTTAAATAGTGCATGGGGAAATGAGGATATAGAAAACAAAAGGGATATTAATATTTATTCTATTAGCTGAAGTGCTTAGGTCTGTGATTTTCCCTCTGTGTTTGTGTGTGTGTGTGAGTGTGTTTGTGCCTGGGTGCGTGTGTGTGTTTATGGAGCACTGCGCTGTGAGGCTCTGGTGGCTCTATGATGGATAGCAGGCAGTAATTATAGATGGGAAAACTGCTGAGGATGGCACTATGGGCCAGGCAGGCAGACACTCCAGCAGCTCAGGGGTTAAGTCTGCTCCTCGCCTCCATCCTCCTCCTCCTCCTCCTCCTCCTCCTCCTCGCAGACTTGCCACCATCCTGCCTCATCCCGGCTTTGTCTTACACTCACCCTCCACCTCGCACGATCTGTCTGTGCCATCGTAGTTGTCCCTCTTGTTTCTTTTCTCCACAGCATCTTTTTTATTTTCTTCTTTAGCTGAAGTGTGGCTCCTGCACTCTCTCCCAGATTCCTGACATGTTAAACTGACAATCAACCATCAGACGCCACTGAGCGTCTGTGGCTGACAGGGTTTGTTATAGTCATCTCTTATTGCCTCTTATCCATGGCCATTCGGCTGATTAAGCAAGTTGAAATCATTTCAGTAGCAGTCAATAACAGAGAGCTATGTTTGGCTGCTTAGCCTAATTAATTGTACCCTTTCAATGCACTTTTTCACCTTAAAGCAAGACTTTAGAATGCTTTCTACATTTTAAGAGAGTATTTTCTCAATTTGTATCCCAAAGATATGACGGAAGAGTTAAAAGCAAAGTCAAAGTGCAAATGATTGTCTAGTTTTTGTTGTCTCTCTGCACATGTGCATATGCACATAACACCTGAGACTTACTCCTGCCATGTAGATGTGAAACATATAGCAATTTATGTGTAAGCTGGCAGAGAGTTAGCTTCACTCTTTGTCTCGTGTTTAAGTTCAGCTGTCAACAGAAAACAGGAGCTGACAGGCGCTCATTGTCGCCTTTTGTTTTTTTAACTCGGCCCTCAGTGAAAATACATCTAAAAATATGCACATGCACGTTTCTGTGTTATTCTTGAAAATCTCTTTGACACTACAGGGAAGCCACAGGCCATTGCCCTATTCACTGATACTGACATCTTCATAAAAGCAGCAATTTTATCACATTTGTCTGCCTGCATCCTGACTGCAATACCTGGACTACTCTTTCTGTCTGTATGAGGTCTCTGCTGTGTTCTACATATGTCACTCTACAACCCTAAGTGTGTTGCACTTGAGGCAGCATTTAGATCTAAAGTAGCTCACCAAAGATTAAATACAATCCAGGAAGTTCAGTTTGAGTGATAGCTTCATGAGTTTGAATGGATTTTACTGTGAGGACCAACTGAATGTGGCCTAACGCAGTGCAGAGTGTCCCTATTCATTTCCTACGGGATGTGAACATATCACTCTGGCATTGTGGGATTCCAGGTAACGTGTGACTGACCAGGGATGCAGAAAAGAGAGGGGTCAAATGAAATATGACAACTTCGTGCAAACTAAACAGAAACTGGCTGCTAAAAAGTGTTGTAGTGATGGGTCAAGAGGTTTAGTGTTAACCAGCTGTGTGCATTTTTATGGAGAAGATCATCATTGTAATTTTTGGGATCCCTCCTCGGTGTGACGCTCCACATACATGTCTTCATGGGTCCAAAAATGTGAACCCGAACTTGAAAAGATGACTTGTATGACCTGGGACAGAACCGGACCCCCGTCTTATTTGAAAGGTGGGATCTGGACCTATGCAGACCCAAACATGGCAGGGAGATTTCTAATCTAATTCTAATTTCTAAGTTGTCAACAAAAGTTTGGGTCTTACCTAATGGGATGTTAGTGCCTGGCCGTGATGCATAATCCATGCTCCTTGCCAAGAAAGAGAGTGAAATACATCCAGCTTTTCTGTTACTCCTCTCTTACTGACTGAAACAGCATAATTCACTTGTTATATCATTGCTGTCACAGTGACAGATGACAAACGCGACTCGTTGAGCATTGGCTTTGTTGTTTTGTTGCAATGAGCATAAAAAAAAAGATAGCTTTGACTGTTTACCCTGTTTGAACTCTAATAATGATTGCTTGTTTGTTGCCACGGCTACAAATGTTAGCATTGCTAATTTCATCGTCTGTGCTCTCCAAGACGAGTCTTTTGGTGTAAGGTAGAACACACACACCAAAAGTTGAGCAAAACTTCCTGGACAATGTTCCATCTGTCCCATCCCCACTGCATCAACATAGTGGTCTCATTGAATTGAATGAGGAGGCTGCGTGCTTTTGATGCAGTGCTGATGTCAGTCTGAACATGACCTAAGATGTAGTGACAGTGTGAACTTTCATTTTCTTAATATTACCCTCTATCTGTTAATATCCGAGCAACCTGAGCTCATTTATCGTTCTGCTCTACTCACTCTAAGTTGCTCTGGACAAGAGTTTCGGCTTCATGGCCAAGATGTAAATGCATGTGATGTCCCTTTTTTTATTTTACTGTCTTTTCCCTCTCCCACCCTCCCTCCCTCTCTCATTCTTTCTTGCTTCTTTTGCTCATTCTCTCAGTCTCTTGGTAAATGTGCTGACTCCTTCTGGTTTTGGCCCAGCAGAGAGCTCTCTAATAGGCCCCAGAGACATTCCAGCATTCCTTAAATCAAGTGGAAAATTGTTAACTTGGTGTGGGATAAAGATGTTCTGTCCACTTTAGCTTTCTCCTCCTATTTCCCAGCTTGCTGTCTCTGTCTTTCTCTCTCTGTCTTTTTATGAAAATGAGGATGTATGGAGCTGTGGGGAGTGGACTGAGCTTTTACACTCAGTTTATTCTTCACTTTCTGTTTCTGAAAGTGCTCCAGCTTTGTTAACTCCTGTTGTCCCATCACACTTGTCTCTGGACCAGACCTCTGTCGGAGGTGACACATGTTTATAAAACACCAAATTTTAATTTGCCACAGCTACATTAAACTGAACATTTTAGGTTTGCACACAGCAGTAGATTCAGATGTATGAGCACTCCTGATGTTACTATACAGTATATTACAATATGTGTTTAAGTTTGCAAAGTTACATGTAATAGTGTGCAGTGTGCATGGTAATTTGAGCTAAATTATGGCTAAAATGGTTGTCATAATAATTTAGCTCAATACTGAGATCACAGCTATTCACGACTCTACATCCATCTTTGGAAAGATGCAATCAAACGTTTTAACTGAACAGAAAAGCATATTTGTCACATCAAACCGAAGCATCTACTTAAAGCCACACATACGTCACCAAAAGTGGATCTTATCATAATAACACCGCGTCAGCTTGCAGTCTAAATGAAGAAGTTATCCTCCTGAGGTTTGCAGACACATCGGTTTATTCAGAGTGTTTGAAATGTCAGGAGGAAAATCTAAAGTAGTTCTAGCTTTCAGTTGTTCAATTAGACAAATAAATCACATACTGCTTAAAACCTGAGCCGATAAATTCATTTTGACAATTTCTGAGTCATTTAAGTTATGAAATGTCCAATTGTTTACGTAATTTGGGTTTTTGACTCTTGTTTGAACAAAACAGTCAGCCATCTGAGCAGTTACATTTTCCAGTTTTTTCACTAAACTGATAAGCAGAAAACAATGATTGAGGTCGTGATCATGAGAGAAAAATATTAAGTTGCATCCCTGAAATTGGTAGAATTCACACCATTAAGAACACTTTACACCAATATATGATGAAGGTTAGACCATTTCTCAGCCCCATCAAGAGCTGACCGGGGCCTGGTTCAGTTGTGATGTCAGGCCCCAAATATAAAACGATGAACATCACTGACACCAGCAGCAGAACTGATTTGTTGAGCGAAATGTGGTGTCAAAACCGCAGCCCCTATAAGATGATCCAGAGAAACATTTGACAGCGAGCTGACCCTCGGCCGCCCTGGCACCCAAGGGTGCAGGAACATGGGTGTGAGGCCAGTGAGGAGGGGCTCTGATGGCAGCGAGTCAGGGCTGCTGGGCTCCAGAGAGGGTCAACCATAGCGTCCTAGAAAATCGATCTCAAGATCCCTCTCCCCTCCACACACACACACACACACACACACACACACACACACCCGATACACACTCTATTTCTGGACCAATCTGCTTCCCGGTCCCACACCCCTCACCCCTCCACACACACAGACACACACTCCTTGCAGCCTGCACCCCAGAGTGAATATAATTAGCTTTTCTGACAGGTGGGAGGGATCGGATCTCATGGAGAATGAAGCTACCAATTTACACCCATATTACACTGTCATACACACTCAGTTGCAAACATGCATGTGAAAGCTCGCTCTGTTATGCACAATGCTTTCCAGAATGACGCTAACTGTGACCCACTTGCTCAACTTGCATGTTAAAGGAGAGCTTGACGGACACAGTGTCTCTCAAAAGTAGTGACTTACAAAAGAGTGAATGGAATAACAGAAGAAAACATCCAGTAATAATCAGGACACATCCTGCCTTAGCTTAGATGAAATTCTGCCGCACAAGTCCTGAACTCTTTTTCTCTTCTAGAGCTTCCCAAAAAGGGTTAAACATGTTTAGATTTGTGAAGATGTAAAAGGCTCTAGACTCCGTCTGTGCCACTGTGATGCCAATCGGTGCCAAGATCATCATGGATGCACAGCGTCATCCACCCTCACCACATAAAACCCAATTTTTGTTCCAGACAAAGTAAACGTTCGCGGATTGGCGCTCTTTACGCTAAATCATGCTGTGATTTAGTGTCTGATGGATAGTAGCTATACACTTTTGAAGTTTTTACTGTATTTGAGGTGTTGAATCAACCACCTGTAATAGTTCAGCTACCCAGGTGAAGTACTTGGTTAAACTGTGGTTTTAGTGATCTTCAGCTTGTCACACCTCATTACTTTCAGTTATAGTTTGCTTGAAATGTGCTGGACTCATTTTAGACTAGTTCCCTCATGAACTGTGAAATAATTTCACAGATTTTAACAAAAGTACTTTTTAAACATTTTAAAATAGTTTTAGTTGCCCTCTTACTGACCAAGCAAAACTATTAGACCTTGTTGAGCTGAAACATGCTGAACAATTGATCATATTTCAGCACGATACACCTGTACCCTGTTAGGCTTTGTATGGGGGAAGCCTCTCACACATGGGATCAGAATACATGTAACACAGGGCATCCAGTGAGCTCATGGTGAAGACGCGGACCATATAATCTCTCTCTCTCCCTGCATTTCCTTTCCATATCTCTGTCACAATAAAGGCAAAATAGCACAAAAAAAGAAATCTTCCCAAAAAGGCAGCAAGACATAATTGATGTTTTTAATGGAGGCTTGAACCAGACCCGCACATAGAATTCTGGAGCCGTATCAGCTGTTGAAAGTGAAGTCTGTGGGTGTGTGTTCACATCTCCCTGCCTCTAACCACCAGTGTAAGAAGAAACACACTCTGGTGTGTCCAGACTTCTCAAAGACGGGATCCTGTCCTCGAGGAGCCCGTTGTAAGCTGCAGCACCGCCAACAAGCCAAACGAAGCGCCAGCAACACCTCCACCACCCCAGCCAAGAGACCCCGAACCAAGGAGCCCGTCAGGAGGTCAGGAGAGATTTTGCAGCTCACTCCTAATTGACACGTAATTCATTTTTCCAATTTAAACATCCATTAACATTCTGTTTAATGTTTTTTCTCTCGTCTAGGTCCCACCTGTCTGTCAACATCCCACAGGCCTCTCAGGCAGCTCCAGTGACGCACACCAAAGGTCCTCTGGAACTGCCGTCCTTCATCTCCCTCTCCAGCTCCCCAGAGGAGGCAGACGCACCAGACACACTGCTGGCAGAGATCTCAAAGGTTAAAGGTAGGAAAATACACTCCCCAAACAACCTAGAGCACCTCAGGATGCCCCACGGTGTACACGAAACAAAACTAAATGACATGAAAGGACCACAGCCTGCAACTATAAGAGACAAAGTAATAAAGTGTCCAGGAAACATTCATTTGGTCAAAAGATGTGTTTACAGGTTGAAAACGGGCCAAATTGTTTTAGAATTGACATGTTTTTATATGTCTAAATTATTTATGAACGGTGTTTCAACTGAATTTCAGTGACTTTATTAATTTGTGTAGTTACGACCTGCTTCATGCCGCTGAGTGGTTCATATGAAACTTGGACTCTTACAGAATTTTCACTTTTCAAGCAAATGGAGCTTGGTTTTAACCAAGACATCTTTTCAAGTAAATGTTTCATTTTTTATACACTCTGTTCTGTCAGTAAACATCTGTCCATTGTAAACATCTTTTACATTTTGCAGATCTTAGCTAAACGTTAACATACATGCGTACAATGGTTGTTCACACAGTTATTTTCTGTACATGAAGGATTGTAACTGACATTAAGAAAGCATTCAGTTCACTTCCAAATAAGTGCTTCAATAATGATAATAAAACTTGTAATAAACTTTATTTGTACAGCACCTTTCATACAAGAAATGTAGCTAAAGTGCTTTACAACAAAGAAACCTTCGATGGACTCTGTATCTCCACATTTGCTGGTGAAAGGCTTAAATTTACAGGAATTGTGTCAAGAACTGGGAAAATTCCATTCAGGTTGTTAAAAAATAGAATGTCCTTAAGAGGACTAACTGTCCTTTACTTAGAGTGAAAGTGCTGACTGTCAGGTGTATTGTCCGGAGATGCTTAATAGAAGAATCGTTTTTGTCATGAAAGCCACGGGATCATTCCTGAGTTCACGAGAGTGGGGAGTGATGGCTGGTCTGAGCTGCAGACACTAATGTTGATCAGAGCTGGGCTGTAGAGTGAGTGTGATGGTGCTCAGGGGAGGAGTAATAATGCTCAGAGGACAGAGGTAATAATATTTAGGTTTTGGGCTGAACGGAGGCACAGCTGAGCTCTCTGTTGACAGACTTGATAGATAGAGGATTAGGAGAGGCTGTCTCCCCCCTCCACCATCCTCCCCTATCCATCTCCTCCCACCCAGCTTGACCATCCAACTGCTCCTGCCTGCTTGACACACACATACATGCTCACACACACACACACACACACACACACACACACACACATGCTTGGCCGGCTGACACTGCAAATCAACATTTGAACCTTTTCACCTGTGTTGAACCTGTTTAAACACTCACCACACGGCCTTGTTTTTAACTTTCATTTTAGAATTATTTTACTCGGTGTTTTATTGTCTGTTTCATCCGACACTGTGAATCATATGATGATTAACAGTCAAAATAAACACATTCTTAATATTACTAGCTCTAGAAAAGGCAAGCGGTGGTCTTTCATTTTTCTTTCACAAACAACATGAAAATGTCTCAAGAGACTGCCACTGCTGAGAGACGATAGATCTGTATCTGTGCTATCGGCTTTGGTGGAAAAGCTGGACATGGATCATGAAACTCAGCTGAACAGCTTATTCTTAGAAGGTCTGCTGTTAGTTATTGCTCTGAGATGTGGGTAGATTTTCTTCTCTGCGGGAGATTCGTTCCAGTCATAGTTCTTTTTAAGACTAAATCCGCTCATTTTGTAAAATGATACCACAATGTGCTGTATATTTCATTATTGACTTACCATACCCAGGATTTCCCAAAGCTAATCAGCTTCTAAATAAACTACCAAGAGGAAATGTAGTAGTTTTAAAATAAGAACATTTTCTGTATTATTTTTTTGTACTTTTTAACCATCTTGGGGATTTTTTTCCTCTTGTGGTAACAAGTCACTCCCATTCTGGAGGGAGCAATCCACCAGTTTCTGGTGGAGAACCATGCTCAGATTTGGAGTTGCTCTCTCTCATTCCGACTGCTTTACATTTGACTGCAAACTGCTCCAGTTCATGCTGGAGGTCATGGTGGGATGTAGCCAACAGACCCACTTCATCTACAAAGAGCAGAGAGCAAGTCACAAACAGAATTAGTGATGTGGAACAACCCTGGAGCAGTCCAGCACCGGCTGAAAACAGAATAGACACAGATCTCACTCCGTTTATATAAAGATATTTATAAGGACCGGCTGACTCAATGCAATGGCCCCTGTACCTCCCACAAGACTCCCCGGGGAGATGGGCTTTCTCCAAGTCCTAGACTGGATGAACAAACTCCCATGACCTCTCAAGTAACTCGGCAAAGGTACAGAGCTGGTCCACTGTTCAACAACCAGGACAGTCTGCATTGCTTCCCCTGGTTCTAAGGTTCGTCCATGAATCTGAGCCTCCTTTCTAGCCCCCTACCATAAGCTCTCACAGGGTGGCTGAGCACTGTGATACCCCAATAATTGGAGCAACTTTTTAAAACAATGGGAGCCACCTGTCCCCAACCTCCATGCAACATTGATTGGAGTTCCGTCTCCATAGCCTTCCTAGAAGTCCTCCCACACCCTGGTTGTTGCTTCAGCAACCAACACAGCCCTTCTGGCTTCCAGTACTCGTCCACTGTTTGAGCTTCTTCACAACAGGCACCTATGACCCACTGACCACAACTCCGAGCAGCCATCTCCACAATGGAAGCTTTGAACGTCAGATTTCATGTCCCCAGCCTCCTCTGGAATGCATGAGAAATTCTTCCAAAGGTGGGATTTGAAGACCTTGTAGGTAGTGGCACCCAAATGGCGGCTTGTGAATATCCCCACACCGCCCGGCACCTCTTACCCTTGGCAACTTTGCCAATGTTAAATAGTTTCTTTTCTTGTTAAACCAATTTTTCTCTTCTTCTCAGTTTATATAAATATGGAAATTCTATTATATCATCATGTTCCTGCTGGAGCATGAGAAATCTCTCAGTATTTGGAAACATCAGGAGCGAGACAGTGACAAATCTGCTCGAGATGTTTGTGGTCACTCTTACTTCTTCGGAGGTAATCCTCCTTCTCTTTCATGGTTTATCTTTAGTGTCCTCTGCTTGGAAACGAGCAGGACCTTTGACCTGCCCTGAGTCATCTTGACCTCTGACCTTCTCCTTTCACACACACACAGCCCAAATTTCTAATAATATTGTTGCAATAGATGTTTTCATATGTCCTCATAACTTTCTCGTTTTCTGGGGCATGTTTTGACAAATGTTCTTAAACTTCTTAGGATTTAGTATGTATGAAATTATGTTTTGCTCACAACCAGAAACTCTAAATTTTGCAGCACTTGAGGACACTTTGAAAAGGAGGAAAATATTGAAAATATCAAATAGTGTGAAAGTGGTCTGTTAAACTGTGAATTGTGTCATGTTAGGGTTAGGGTGAACAGCTGAGCACTAATTGGACACTAATTGAGGACTGAGTGCCTGTTAACCAGGGAGAGAAGTCAACAGCATTGGGTTTGAATATCCCAAATAATTGTGAATCACTAACTGCACCCCAGCTCATAAACACCTTACTTATCTTTACTCCAAACAAAACTTGACCGCTGCGTTTGTGATCTGACGACAGTGGCTCCGTGTCCAGCAGCCATCACTGGAGCGTGTGGTTGGGGGTCATTCCTGATAAAGAAATAACATTCATGGACCAGCAACGCAGCCTCACCACAGGATGTTTTCCATTTATTTACGGAATTAACACATTCTCCTGTGCTGGAGGAGGTCCAGCCCCCCCTTTTTTTCTTTTTCTTTTTTTTCCTGATAAAGCTTTTGCTCTATGAAGTTTGTCCAGAAAGAGAAGAGGACATCATAGGCTGCACAGATTTTAAAAGCCTCTAGGACAAATTCTTAATTATATTTATTTAGGCCACAACTAAATTGCCATAGTTTAGATTTAATTTATTAATGTTATTCTTTTTGGCAATTTATAGTGTGTTTGCTCTGTGATGGACTCAATCAACAGGAAACTAAACAGTGTTGATGATGGATCAATTATCAAAGACATGTATCAAGCAGAAAATGCCAAACAGTGTCTAGCTCCAGCTTTTACAAAGTGAGGATTTGCTTTTGTTTTATATTGTTAAAACTTCTGTCTATGAACTTTGAACAGTTTGTGGGGCAAATACAATAAAGTAGCAGTTTGAAGATGTCATGTTGAGCTCTCGGATGCCCAGTTAAAGGCATTTGTTAACAATTAAACCAAAAGTAATCAACAGTAGATAATGAAAAGGATTGTAAGTTGCAGCCCTAGAATTGGGCTCAATCACTGACGTACTGTAGAGCCATACTCACACACACATGAACCAGTGATCATTTCGTCATCCCTCCACCCACTCTGTCCACTTGGTTTGTGCTCTTAAGTATTACTAATGACGCACTGGTCCTTCACTAACACACTGCACCGCCCAGAGCCTCATTAAAGGTGGAACTCAGCCAAACAAGCTCCTCTTCACTTTGCATAAATTAGCTCAGATGCAATGTATCACTGCCAGTTTGCAACCTCTCTCTCTCTCTCTCTCTCTCTCTCACACACACACACACACACACACACACACACACACACACACACACACACACACACACACACACACACACTTCCTGTACATACACCTTCATTCATCCCTGTTGTCCTGTTCTCTTCCTCATTTACTCATCAGTTGAGATGTCATCACTCAGCGTTTCAGCAGGATTCAACACACAGTAGATCAGAGTCAGTTACACATGGGTGAACACACACCTTGTCTTTTTGTCATTTCATTTTTGCCAATACTCGTCTTTTCATTTTAATTTCCTGTTTTTCATCCGCAGAGAAAAAACTGCAGATCAAGCCTCGGCTGTGAGACTACAGAGACCAGCAGCACCGGAGGGGGAAACACTGAAAGACCAGTGATGTCTGTGCTCCAGGTTTGTCCTGACAGGTGTATCTGTGTCTCTTCCCTCTGAATTTCCTCACTCAGGGCCTGAAAGTTTTATCTTCTCTATCAGTAAATCTGTTTTGCATATTTTTTGTAAATTTTGAAATGACAAATAAAATATCAGCTCTTCCCATGTGTTGTTTCACAGACTCTTTTTGTCAAGTGCGAGTCGGCACTGTGAGAGTGTTTATGAGCTGTGAGTGCGTGTCTGTGTGAGAGCAGCGTTGTCGTCACATGGCCCGAGTGTGTTTTGGGAGAGTTTTCATTGGGAAGGTGGTGACAGAAGCAGCAGTGCCCCTCACTTTAAAAGGCTGGAGACGAGACACGAGTGGACGGTGACCTCATCGTCATCATGCTGTGAGTGTGTGTGTGTGTGGATTGAGAGAATGCACGCGCACACAGATATGAGATTCTTTTTGCTTTATATTAAAACCACAGGTTTAAGCCATGCGCATCACATTTGAAAACACATTTTTCTCTCTTCCTCCACTCACAAATTTAATATCACCTGTGCTCAGCTGTAGTTTAATCTTCATTCCAGATGAGTTAAAAGACAGCACCAGTGCATCCCTGTAGCTGACATTACAACAGCATGTTTGACGACGACCTCTTTCTCTTCTAATTGCTTAAATATTTTGCCACTGCTGTCCCAAATAGGCTGATATGTTGATGTTAGCACATTTCTGTCTATCAGATTAGCAACTGATTTCTTCCATTTTCACATGAAAGTTTCACGCAGAGCTAATGAAAAAGGTAGAAGGACAAGCAGTACAAAAACTCAGTCTCAGTGGGAATTACAGGAGTAATTACCAGTAAGTTTGCAGAAAAACAGTAAGCAATTGTCGCTGTAATTATGGAGTGGAGATGATAAATTAGGCACATACCACGTACTCCACACACAATTAAAATCACTACCAGCACAGATAATGTTAAAATCACCTCACCTCACCATGAAAGATAAATCAAGTCTGAACTGGGCTTAAAACATAATTTACCTTCTTAAAGCAGGTTTATTCAACCATTTTCACTCTGGGCACACTTGAAAACAACAATTTTACACTGTGTTCATATTATAGTCAAAAAACTTCTTTGTGTGGATGAAAGACTGTAGGGGCTAACTTATCAGCATATAGCTATTTGCAAATATTTGCACCTGCTATTGCACACTGAGCCGACTCACTCATCGATAAAACATACGAACAGGCCTCATTCCTGTTAAAAACACGCAGAAATCTGCACGTTCGTTGATGTAGTGTAGCTGAAAATGGAGAAGTGGTCCACAGTTTTGTTTTTTGTCAGCCTAAAACAGAGGAACTAAAGACTTCATCATTTATCTTGAAAGGTCATTATTGACCTTGAAATTGTGGTTTCACAAATGAATCTTAACTCAAGGTCAATTTACTAGATTTAACACAATTTCCAGTGTTTTAGTAGATTGATTCCAGTCATATGGACATGGCTTTGGAGTGATACCTCCGTCCTTGTCTTCACTGTTTCCTCACCATTTATTTTCTCTTCATCTCTGTATGTGTGTGATCAAAATGGTTGCCTGGCAATGTGGAGAGGGACAGAGAGGATGCTGGGACAAGAAACTTATCCACTGCTCTGCAGAGTACAGACCTCTGCTAATTAAACTATTAATGCACTGTCTGTCTGTGTGTGTGTGTGTGTGTGTGTGTGTGTGTGTGTGTGTGTGTGTGTGTNGTGTGTGTGTGTGTGTGTGTGTGTGTGTGTGTGTGTGTGTGTGTGTGTGTGTGTTTGAGAGACTGCAGAGCCTTATATTTACAGCATTAACACGCTTTCTAAGTGAGGCGTTGTGTGGTACATGTGTCCAGAATTCTCTTCTTTCTATCAGGTTTGTCCTTTTGAGCTTTACCTCCTGTGAGGGATAATTCCAAATTACAATAGATAGATAGATAGATAGATAGATAGATAGATAGATAGATAGATAGATAGATAGATAGAAATGGTACAGGCCTGAATGTTTGACCCAGTGAGGGGATGGTGGCTCTGTGATGCTGTGGGGGGCATTTTGCTGCCATGGTTTGGGTCCACTTGTCCCCTTAGAGGGAACAATGACTGCAAATCAGAACAAAGTTCCTGTGAGTGATCACCTTTATCCTGTGAGGAAACATTTCTACCCTGATGGGAGAGGTCTCTTCAAAGGTGACGACACCCCCGTTCAGAGGACATGAGGGCTCACTGAATGGTTTGATGAGTGTGAAAATGATGCGAGTCATATGCTATGACCTTTGCAGTCATAAATAATCAGTTCATATGACACCAAACCTTAAAAAAGATGTCTAAAACACATCTGATATTGTAAACATACAAGTACAGCGTTCCTCATGTGCTCCTTATCTGTGTGCACAAAAGTCCTTCTAAAATGTCTTGAGGACCTTCAAAGTATCTGTGACCAGTCATTCAGCACCCTTCAAGCTACTAAAGACGCAATACAGTTTGATTTGAACTTTTAGATTTTTAGTGATTCTGAAGGATTTCAGTTTTCTGAGGAAAAACATCCCAGAGTCTGCTCAGCATCAGATATCCACAAACAGTCATATAGAGGAGTGATTCCATAGAAAAATATTAATTTTCAGGTAAAATACTCAGATATGGAACATAGTCCAGCTCTTTATTCAGGCTCGTAATGATGCTTAACTTGCAAATTCAGGATGTTTCTGTGTAGCAGATTCTTAATTTATCTCCTCCCCTCTTAGACATTTCCATGGCCTCTGCCTTCAGCGAGCAGGCAGCATGCTGCATGAGTTGTATTCCTCTTAATGAATCCTTTTATATTACAGGTATTGTTTGAATGTACATCCTTGAAGTTATTAGTTTGTTGCATGGTGTCACAGTGATTCTATCTTCACTTGAAGAAGCCTTTTGGTCTTTTTGTCTCTTGGTAGAGAGATGTGGAAGAACTTTAAGAATCTGATCACTTGCTATGCTTTATTTTGTTTCCTCTAGTGTTGCGCTGTCACAGCTTTTGTTGCGCTTCTGGTTCCTTCTGTTTTTGTTTCTGTTATAGATGATCCCGTCCTCAGTGTCTTAGCTTTAGTAGAAGCCTTGGATATACGTCTTATATAGTCTTGATGAAGACTGGTAGTTGAAATTTAGAGGTTTTTTAAAGTACAAAAATAAATAAAGTGCAAGTCTAACCTCTTTCTCTTCCCTTTGACACATCCTGTAAATGTGTGCACAAGTTTTTTCTGTGCAATGAGCTGAGCTGTTTACCTTCCTCTTCCTCTTCCTCTTCCTCTTCCTCTTCCACACAGTGTATATGGAGTTCTGTCACCTCAGTCCAGCTCAGTTCACCCACATCAGCCAGGAGTGGTACCAGCCCTCCAGGACTTCTCCTGAACCTCCTGATTACCACAGCAGGGAGGGTATCTGTTATTTTATAATATGCTTCAAGTTTTAGTTCAGAGCCACAGCTCAGCTGTCCACCTCACTCTGCACACTCTCTCCTCCAGCTCTCTGCACAGTTTACAGTCCATGTTTTCCTCATCTCACCATCCACCATCTCATCCCAATGCAGCATTTTTACTCCCTTTCTTTCCTCTCTCTCAGTAGACTGCAGTGAGCAACTCATTTGGATGACTGACCTCTTGTGTCTGTGTGTTCTCGCAGTTTGAGCGGTCATCACCTGCCAGTCGCCCAGTGTGTCGTCTCTGTATTTGCTCAGTTGTTCCATGTGTGTTCCTTTTTGACAATCAAGACTGAAAAATCTGTGTGCTCTGGTGGAAACAGCCATCAGCTTGGTTTGTCCAGTCTTTGAAGGTTTCACGTAGTCTTGGGGTCTTGTCCCCAGCTTTAATGTCAACCTGTTCCCAGATCTCAGCAGTTACTTTGGTGTCTACAGCGTTACCACCGAAAGAAGTGGTAGTCAAAACTTCTGCTGCTTTGAGACCAAAACCCTTTTATCACTCTGGTGAACAAACATGATTTCTATACAAGCGAGGCCTCCTACATGTGGTGAAACTCCTGATTTCTAAAGTAAGCCTCCCTGTTCACTTCGGTGTCCGTGCACATGCATGCGTGTCACATCTCTGCACAATTAAAGCTGATTCCTCCACAGGAGCATTAGTGGCTTAACAGCAGTGACAAAAACCTCCAGGCCCAAGATAACCCTGAGCCACCTCCTGGATCCGGTCCTTTTGGTCTGGATGCTGGCGAGCTTGGCTCAAAGCTCGCCTCACGGCCGGCTCAAAGCCCACCGTCGATCCTCCACCTTGCTGATGTCCATTTTGCTTAAATCAGTAGAACTGCACTTGCAGCGAAGTCCCAGTATGCAAAGGCACAATGAAAACCCTGACTTCAAAAAATTATGTCTCAAGCCCTCGGCCGCAGACACTCCCCTTCCCCTGACAATGAATGGACCACAGCAGATCTTCTTAAATGTGCCATTTCAATGCAGACTGCTTAGCTTGTCATTTGAGGGCCAGCTCCTGCTTATTTGATAAAAAAAAAAAACCCTCTCCTAATGACTTAGCACACCTAAACTTAAAATACCTTGATATGATTTCCGTCCCTTCATCTCATACTCTTCTTTTCATCCTCGCCAGCAGATTTGAGGCGGGGGGGCGCGTATTTCATGGCCATTTCAGACTGGAAGTTAAGCTCAGCAGCCATGCAAGGTTTTCCTGTCCACATCTGCCCAAGTTAAACTTATTGCCACCTGTTTTTTTCGCCTCAGATAGGCACTTTATTCCGCAGATATATCACTCACAAATCGGTGGGTAGATGGGACTCCGGGGGGCGGCCGCTGCTGAAAAGGCTAAACGGGTCAGGTGCAGCGGTGTCCCGGTTTAAGTCCTCCTCCCATGATACTATCGACATCCTGCTCAGCCTCCCCCTCTGACAGCCCCCCCTTGAAAAGCCTCTCTCTCTCCAGGAAAAAAAAAATAGACATATGTGTTCAGAATGGAGACGCATGCGGCGGGGCTTAATTATCCGTCGATCCGCGGAGATGAGACGGGATGCAATTTGTGGTTAATTGCGAATGAAAACCCTGTAGACCACTGCCAGGACCATCCAATCATACTTAACCCGCGCGCAGCCACAGCGCGGCCCCCTCACAGCCTCGCGGAAATGCGGATTGATTTTTGGCAGAGGGGCGCGCGACCTTAAATCGATCACTATTGATAGATTTGGTAGTTTGTGGTGTCAGAAGCATCCAGGCTTCCTTCGAGAGAACTAAATGAGTAAAGTAGATACAATAAGTTGTTTTTAATAAAGCTAACAAGGAAAAATGCGTTTTAGTTTGCGCCATATTTGGTCAAGAGTTTAATTTGCGCCTAGTCGCGCAGTTCCAGCTAGAAACAGTTTCTCCTGGATTCATACTTTCTGTCGTTTTTCATTTTTTCAGCTTAAGTTTTCAACTTTTTTCAAGTTAAAAACGCTTTTTATTCATTATGCTGTGCCTTTGTCCGCTTTTTCATCCTTAGCTACTGGTGTTTTTCCTGACGCGCATTTGCGCCTGTCATTGTGCGCGCCCACACACACACACACACACACACACACACACACACACACACACACACACAGACGGCTGCATGTGCCTTTCATGTGTCAGCATATTTAACAAATTAACTTGATTCTGATTTAATTACGCCTCAGTGGTTCCTTTTTTAGAGGTCAAAGGTGTAAATTTGATCCAGTTGGTGAAAATATCAGAAAACATGTGACTGCAAATCCTGCCCTGGATTTCTGTCATTTGCTGAAAACATTCCCTTATAGAAATTAAATACTGTATGAGTTTATACCGGTTTATAAGTGTTGCAAAGAAAAGCTGGACCATAAAAATTCAACTCCTAATATTTAGGAATATTGTGATGATTAAAAAGTGAGTGTAAAAAAAAAAAAAAAAAACAGTACAAAAAAAGCGTTTCATGTTGCATGTTGTAAAGACTAAAGGTCTTAAATATAATCACTTTGAGGTCCCCATGAAGTGATAAACTGATGGACCTCCATCTGGAAGTCATTTTCTTCACTTGTGAAATGTAATCTCATGCTGACAGCCTTATTACATAACCGACACGCAGTTTTGAGACTGTGAAAACTGTTTCTCTGTTCCGAGGAAACATTTTTTTTCTCTGATAAAGTGCCGGAACTCTCATCTTACTCCGCGCTCCGCCGTGCAGTAGCATCTGCTCGGTCACTAGAGGGGGGGATCTGCTGCACCTGTTCTCCCTGCGCGCTCCGCTCGCCTCGGCTCTGCTCGGCCGGCCGCCGACACAGTGCGGGCTCTGCTATAGGAGAATGCAAATGCACTGCTGTGATCTCCTCCCATTGGCCCGTCACACCTCTGTGTGGGAGGGTCGAGGAGGGGTGGCACGCTGTCTTTATAAGAGCAGATTGCCTTCCAGCGTCTCAGTGACACTGCGTGGCTGCACCGTGAAGCTCTTAGAAACAACTTTAGGGCTGTTAGAGAGAAAAACCAACTGGAATTTATCACCTCTTGCATAATAATAATACACACACAGTCAACACGTAAGGCCAACAGCGCGCCCCGGTGAGGGGGGACAGGACCGTGGGGACCGAAGCTGACAGTAATCCGCTGCTTGAATAAAATACCTGGACTGAGCACAGAGGACCAGACTCTCCTGTCCCTCCATGCAGGAGAACTACCTGCAACTTCAGAGTAATCTCAGATGCATATGAACTTTGAAAACATCTGCACGTGCCATTCCATCTTGGATTCCCGGGACTTTTTTTTGGCACACCTTTACGCACGCCTGCTGCGCCCTGTGACTCTTACACACTGTCTGATCTGACTGTGTGAAAAACTTTCAATCCGGGCCATGCTGCAGTGACTCCAGCCCGCTGCCTTGGACTTCATGATCAAGCTGTAAACAGCAGGAGGCGAAGAAGGATGCTTGGAAAACATTTGTAACACACTGAGCGGAGGAGAAATCTTTTCGTGTTACTTGATCGAGCAGGACCGAGGACAGTAAATCACAGGGAGGCAAGTGGGCTGCAGAGGTGAAGCGAGGACAAGACAGGTCGGTGTCTCCAAATTCACCGGGCTCGAGTTTCAGCCGCCCCGGGGGCTCCTGGTATTAAAGCGTGCATTTGACCTGGGATAAGTTGTCAACAAGAGCAGCGAGCGGAGGCAAACTGGCAGGTGTACAAGTTCATTTACATGCATACGTATATTCACGCCACTATATATAGAAGTTGTCTTAGGGAAGAGCAGCCTTAAAAAGTTTCTCCACCCACCCGCCGGCCCTGCAGCAGCCCCACGCACCGAGCGTGTGCGTGTGTCTATATATACACCATACAGGCTTTTATTCCTCTTCGCAATCTGTATCCGAGAGGGCTGCCCGCCGTCGGTTTGGCTGTGAGGGCAGGAGTTGTCGCATGGACTGAAATGGCCACCGACCTCGCCATGAGCGCAGAGCTGCCCAACAGCCCTCTGGCCATCGAGTACGTCAACGACTTTGACCTGATGAAGTTTGAGGTGAAGAAGGAGCCGCCGGAGGCCGACCGCTACTGCCACCGCCTCCCGTCGGGCTCTCTCTCCTCCACCCCGATCAGCACACCCTGCTCCTCCGTGCCTTCCTCGCCGAGCTTCTGCGCCCCGAGTCCGGGCGCACAGCCCAACCAGAGCCTCACCAGCGGGGTCAACAGTGGCAGCAGCAACAACAGCAGCGGCAACAACAATCACAGCAACGCAGGCAAGCCTCAGCTGGAGGACTTGTATTGGATCCCCAGTTACCAGCACCACATCAACCCCGAGGCTCTCAATCTGACTCCAGAGGACGCGGTGGAGGCCCTCATCGGTAACGCGCACCACCATCACCACCACCACCAGGCCTATGAGGGCTTCCGTGGGCAGCAGTACGTCGGGGAAGACCTGTCCACGGCCTCGACGGGCCACCATCACCAGGCCCATCACCACCACCATCACCACCACCACGGCCATCACAGCCGCCTGGAGGACCGCTTCTCGGACGAGCAGCTGGTCAGCATGACGGTGCGCGAGCTGAACCGGCAGCTGAGGGGCTTCAGCAAAGAGGAGGTGATCCGCCTGAAGCAGAAGAGACGCACCCTGAAGAACCGCGGCTACGCGCAGTCCTGCCGTTTCAAACGCGTCCAGCAGAGGCACATGCTGGAGACCGAGAAGTGCACCCTGCAGAGCCAAGTGGAGCAGCTGAAGCAGGACGTGGCGCGCCTTGCCAAGGAGAGGGATCTTTACAAGGAGAAGTACGAGAAGCTGGCCAGCCGGACCTACAGTGCCGGTGGACCCGCGAACACGAGAGACCCGTCCGGGAAACAGGCCAACACCGAATTCTTCATGTGAGAGACTGATGATTTGTAGCATAGACTCTGAATTACACCCCACCCAAACATCCTTGTGACATTAATTTATATTTTTCTGCGTTTGTATTTTGTTTACAGTTATTCCCTCGACAGAAAATACTTAAAACACAACTAAACAACAAGCATTAGATGCGCATTTTGAGTCTTAAAGATGTTTTGGCTAAACTTCTGTCAGCTCACCAGGCTGCAGCCTGTCAGGTGAGCACATGGGATCACAGCCTGTAGACTTTTCTCTGGTTGCAGCAGAACCTGGTCAGATGTCTTACTGAACCAGTCTGACATTTAACATGACTGTCTTAATTCAGAGAGAGATGATTTTGTCTTAAAACCGGGGAAAAGACTGATTTCTTAAAAAAAATCAGATTGAACTGAAGTGGAAGCAGACAAAGCAATACACCGTCTCTGTTCTGGCTCCAGAAAGCGCAGCAGACTGTTCGTGTGAGAGTGAGACGCTCTGTGATGCACAGGAGAGACCTTTCAATATTGCAAGTCTATAGTTCCCCGTCCCCATTTGCAACCCTGCATGCAGGACATGTATGGTACCCCCCAGTCATCTCCCAGAATCCTTCCACATGTATGGAAAGCATGGCCCATGGTTCTCTCCCCCTCTACCGCTTCTCCTCCTCCCTCCTCCTCTGCCATCAGTAAGGCCTGGGTATGCAAAAAGCCACAAAAAATGTCCCCCCATAACCCCACGGAGAGGTGCAAGGACTGCGGACAAAAATGCAACAATCTGCTACTGCGAAACATGGATGCGTCTTTAACTGCTATTTTCAATCAATTTTTCTATTGTTTTAAAAAGAAAAGAAAAACGACAAAAAGAGATTAACTGAGCCAGATTTTAGACTGTATTTATTTCCACCTGTACATAATGTGTAGAGAAAAACAGTTAACTGTGTTATTTTACCTTTTCTCTTTTTAAAGAAAACTGCTTTTGTTGCTTGGATTCTTCGAAATGTCTTAATACAAATGTTTGTATGTTACAGCATGCAAATCGTCTATGGTATCCTCCTCCTACTGAACATGTGTAATGTCAAAGGCAAGCCTATACTGCACTAAGAAGAGATCAAACTGGACAAACGTTTTGTTTTCTACTAATAGGACCTTTGATCTGTTACTCTCTCAAAACCTGGATGTAAATTTGATGAGGTGAAAGCTTCATTCATTAGACGGACAAGGACTGCATTCGCTGCTAAAACTCTATGCACCAACCTGATGATGAAAAAGACTTAGTTTAATGGTTCTTTTTTTGTTTTCTTTTGTTTTGTTTTTTACTTTGGATATTTGTAGACGAAAATTTCTAGGGCCTGCAGCCCGGTGTCTTAATAAGATCTTGTGTCTGATAGGAGGATGCTTGATTGTTTGAAAAGAGGAGACTTTGCCTGGTGGTAGAGCTTACTGTTCTTGGAGTAACTCGATGCATTATTCTGTCAACAAGAAATCCCTGGTTCGTGTGTTTTCTGCTGCCTAGATATATGTGCAATATTGTGCAGAAGGATCCGACGCTCAGCCTACCTGTTAGATGGCGAAAACTTGGCGCAAGAGAGACTGGGATTGTTAGGTTTGGATCAAAATACCACAGAAAATCTACCAGAAAATGCAAAATAAATGTGAGATTAATATTTCTTATTGCTCCTTTAAATGTCCGAACAAAAGTAAAATGATCAAAATATAATCTTGCAACACATCTGCAAATTAATCTAGAAAAAAAAAATGCCACCAACAATTTCCCTTCTATTTTAATTCGATTTTGGGGGCTTCAACTCCAGCAGGTAGAGCCGAAAAATTGACTGCGCTAAATAAAAAAAGGAGATTTAAAAAAAGGAAAGTAAACTTCTGCACAGTGCTGTAAATGTATATCTGTACATATAATTTCTATATTTATTCAATGAACGTGTCCTAACGTGTCAACAAGTGAAAAACCTACAAGTGGAACGTTGTTGAGATTCTTGTTTTCATAATGTTTAATAAAAAGTTCTGTCCCAAATCTGTCAGACTGCGGCTGCCGTCATTGTTACAGAAAAGCTTTTATTTAAGAAAAAAACATAAATGCCTGCCTGTAAATAATTGAAGCTTTGGGTTTATGTAAGAGCGTCAGACATTTGGGAGAGATCTCTTTCTTATTTTAGTCCAGCTGAGGTTTCTCGCAGCTTTATGAATGTCGTTTTAAAACAAAAGTCCGTTAAATAGACTTAAATTCATAAGATGAATAAATATTAGAATTAGAATGATTATGTTCATGTGTGTGAAGGAAAAAACTGAAAGAAGTTGGGCATAGTTACTCCACTAGAATCTATATTCAACAAACATTTTTACGCTTTGTGAAATAGAATTATTTGTGTTAAGTATTAAAATGTAATATAATACCAATAAATATGCCAAAAGAATTAGACTGAATAACGATGATAGACAGTAGGCCGGAATAAGATGCTGTAAAGATGCTGACGAGTGTCAAAAAACCACAGTGTACTGAACATGCTGGCGGTGATTATTATCATTATTACTGTTTTAATTATTCTTAAATTATTATTATTGTTATTATTATTATTAAAGTCGGCGCAAAAATAGCACTTATTTTCAGCCATCAGCTGTCTCTTAATGAGTGTTTTCCTTCATTTATTTGCGCTTTCGGTTTTCATTCTCTCGGCTGTAAATGTTCCTGTGCTGTCAGAGCTGATGACAGAAGTTCAACTATAATTTGTTCGGGTTTTTTTGATTTGTTTCTGTGTATGAGAAGCATCGGTGGAGGCAGACACAGGAGCCCTCCTCCTCAGCTCCGCCGCCCGGGCTCTGGCCGCCTGTCAGCGGGCCTCAGTGCGCCCCATCAGCCGGTGATGGATGGCTGAAGCCGGCCTGCTCTCCGCCTCCTCCTGCCACCACCGGACAACGAGGTAGACGCGCTCAAGTCTTTTGTCACTCGCTGTGTGTTTTGAGTGTGTCCACAGGGCAGCTTTGCATGATACCCTCGATGTCCACTGTGTGTGCGCGCTCGTGCACGCACCCTAAACTGCGTTAAGTGCACAGTCCCTCTCCTCCTCCTCTTCCTCTCAGGATGGAAGCAGCGCGGGTTGAGACAGATGCTACCCCGCGTTGGTGCTGATGTGACACCCCCCGGCCCGGTGGGTGGCGGCTCACTTCACACACATATCATAACTCACCGCGAGTGAGTGTGTGACCGAGGGGATGTGCGTGTTTGTGTTTGGCCGGTAGACGATTAGACGTCAATAAAAGAAAGTCAGTGATGTGCACAGCACTGCAGCCTCTGCAGGATGCATGTTTACACGCGCATTTGAGCCTGTTTATGTGTTTAAGGCCTCGGTCTAATGTTGGAATTTTAAACTTTACTTGATTCTTTATTGAAACAACAGGAAGGCTGTCACAAAAATGTGTGAAGAAGATGTGAAAATTAAGATTTGTTTTGCAGGCTGTCAGATTAGCTCAGCAGAGACACCCTAACAGTGGCACATTTGATAGTTTTATTTGTTAAAGTAATGGCACTGCTCTGAATAATAGTCGTGTGTGTGAGAGAAAGAGAGTGTGTTTGTGTAGGAACCAGATAAACAGGCGCATTTTAAGTTTTACCTTTCATTCTTTCAAAAAAAAAAAAAGTAATTATTTCCATCTTACTCATTTTTTTAATTGCAGCACACAGTTTCAAACAGTTCTATCCAATGTCAACGCATTTGTCAGTGCAGATATTAAACCTTCATTCACACATTTTGTCACTCATATTCAGCTCTTTTCCTCATACACTTATTCACCTGTATATGACATACCTGTGCATAGTTGTCCACATGTGCAGTTATTCACAGCACTCATCATGCAGTATGCAGTTTGCATAAAGCGCCTTGCTATACCAACACTAGGCATTAACATACATCCCCTACCCTCACACTGTCATTGGATGTTTCTGTTCATCAACATCAAAAAGAAATTAAATTGCAGAGTGATGGAATCTTTTGGAGAGAGAAACATTCAGCTCTCACCTCAGTTCAAATTGTAATTTTCCCTTAATATGTCTCTCCTCCTCCTCTCTGTCTCTCTCTCCCTCCTTTCCGCCTCTCCATCACTCTCCTCTTCCTGTTTTTGCTGACTCAGAGGAAACGTTGAGCAGTGTGACAGCCATCACCTCACTGAGAGTTGGAGAGAGAGTGTGTGTGCAAATAACACACACACAGATTGGGATGGTTTGCAGTGCAGTGAAGGAACACATGTGTATTGTGTGTGTGTGTGTGTGTGTGTGTGTGTGAGTGAGAGAGAGAGAGAGAGAGAGATCACCATGACTACACTGTGGGCATTTCTTTCCATAAATCAAGGCAGGGTCCATCCGAGCTGCATCTGAGAAACAAAACAAGTGAAGCAGTGAGAAGGATGGAGAGAGAGAGAGAGAGGGAGGTAGAGAGAGGTGCAGTGTGTCTCTGGCGTCTGGAGCTGCTGCTGCTGAGATTCAACATAGTCAGCGTCTCTTCGGCTCAGCTTACCTTCAGTATACCCACCTACACACACACACACACACACACATCACAAACAGAGAGTCCAGACAAACAGTGGAAGCAGCTGATAGATTCACATTCTTTTATTATGACTGATAATAACGTCAACCTCCACCTTTTTTACCTGTTGTTGTTGTTGTTGTTGTTGTCAAGGCCAACTGGGCAAAGCAAGAAACTGCCCCTGAACCCCTAGGACATGTGACAGTTAGGGAATTTGTACCATCTAAGTGCAATATTAAATCAGCCCCATATGATGTGACCCTGTCTTCTGTAAGGGTCAAAATGTAGAATTTGAAGACATTAATTATCTTAGTTGGTATTGTGCCGACACAGTGAACATTCTTAATAAAGTGGTGCGTAATCAATAACTACAAACTGACAGAAGACAGAAAACCTGTGGTGAAAGCAGCCAGCATAGAAGTAGTGTTTGTTTCTGGATAAGTAAGGAGGCTTGTGCACTGTATTTAAAGAGTAACTGAAGAACACTGAAGAAAAAGTGCAGGCACTTTATTACACCCTCAACTGATTCTGGTTCCAATCTACAGGGTTCATTGCAACAGAATGTCTTTGCCTTTTTGCAGATCGTGTAATGCTGCCACCAAAAAGGAACCCAGCGTCATGTTAACCTTCCACCGCCCTGTCACATTTCTCTTTTTTAAAAAAGGAATCTGTCAGTCAGCAGTCTGAAGCTGCAATTTGTGACACCGCGAGCACTGAGAGTAGTGGTAGCAGCAGCCATAAGCTAGTAGTTTATAGTGCTGATCAGTGTTACAGTGTGGAGGCAAATTTCCGTTTTTCTTCCTTTCACTCACATCCCATCCTCTGTCGCTCTCCAATGCCTTTGCTGAAGCCTTGCTAAGCTCGTCCTTCCAACAAGTCAGACCCTGAACAACGGTTTTGTCTGTCACTGTTGTTGCCCTCCATGTCAACTTGCAAAAAAGCCTGTTGGGCAGTCTAGACATTAAAACGAGAGTCTTGAATGAATACTGCTTGACAGAGGCATAAATCTGGTGGTTTAATGAGACTTTGACTCATATGCACAGAGTGTAGGAGGCAGAGGTGGTCAAAAGAAACCTAACAGCAGATTTTTGCCCTGCCGTCCTCTAGTTATTTAATCATGTCATGGAAGTTGTTATTCTCTCTCAGCCTTTATTGCAGAAGTTTTGATCCAAAATCCCCATGATCAAAACTGTAAACTCTCATTTAGCAGCAGTATGTGAAAGTGAAAGATGCTTTTCTTTTGAAGAATTGGTCACTGTATAAATAACATCCTCCCTGGAGCCATTCAGGCCTTTTCATTTAGCAGAAACCCACCCAGCTCCATACAGCAGAAGTGTTCTCGTGGTCCAGTTAGGCCGGCTCTCAGGGGACATGTTCAGCTTCAAAAAGAAGTCACTCTGCGCAAAATGTAATCGACGTTTTTGATAAATCACCTGCGTGCTGTTAACGCTCACAGGGTATTAATAATTATTACTCCTGATCTGGTGATTGAGTTAGTGACCCGGGGCCAAGAGCCCCCACAGAGCGGGGGAACCGAGGGGCCACCACACCAACCTGAGCCGGTCCCTGCCTGACGTACCCAGGAAAGCAATTTGGCACTGGTGGCACCGTACTGCTGCTGCGACCCCTGAACGCATGCCCTGCCTCCACCGGCTCCACACTGTCACACACACACAGGCACACACACACACACACTCTCTCTCTCTCTCTCTCTCTCTCTCTCTCTCTCTCTCTGACACGCTGCATGCTGAGCAGACAAATTCAAACATGCTATCACAGGAGAAAATATGCCCAAACAGCAAATCTAACCTTGTCCCGTGCTTTGAAAATACACTAATAAACAAACCTAACCAGCAAACAAACAAATAAATGAGAGCAGAGGGATGATGTGCTGAACTCTAAACGAGGAGGAGGAGGAGGGCTGCTGTGTGAATCACAGAAAATGGGCTACGTTTTACCTGAAAGAAGGTAAAATGTGCCATAAAGGGAAAGTCATCTCCAGATTGAAGAACTCACGCAGAATAACTGTCATCAACGTAATTTGCAATATCACAAATAACTTCACAAGTGCTGTTATGATTCTGTATTTATTGGGCTGCAGATTGTTTTTGTGCTTTTTATATCTTCTTTGTGCTCAGTAGCAGTTTTAGTTCATTATTTGTTGCCAGGAGTTCACTTAAAGAGAATTTCCTTCATGTTATTTTATTTCCTGTTGACGGTGGTCACGAGGCGATTTACTGAGTCAACCTTTTAACGAGGGGTCGAGTTCCTGCTGAATCCCTCAAACCACCACTATCACTTCCATTCATGTTTCACTTCCTCATCTGTGTGTGTGTGTGTGTGTGTGTGTGTGTGTGTGTGTGAGAGAGTGATTCAGCATTTTGTCTGAATCCACCCGTCATTGTTTCTCAAACTTCATTCGTTTTCATCGTGTCACAGGTCACACAGGCCTTTTTGTTTTGATAATAGGTTTGCGGCTGCGGTTTGTGGGCAGAAGGATCTCACACACACACACACACACACACACACACACACACACACACACACACACACACACACACACACACAAAGCCACACACATATAATATTCTATTAGCTTTATATACACACAGTTACAGACGTGCTGTTGACCAGCTGAGTCTGTGCAGTAATGCAGTGGAGAGGACTGTCCTCAGTGGCAGTGGAGGGTCAATCGACAATCAATTATTCCACTCAGCCTGGCCTGCAGCCATACCACAGACTCACTTCCTGCACCAAACACACACACACTCACAATCACAATCAAAGACACTGTGCTCACATTCCTTCAGTCTCAAAGTATTTCCATCGAGTTGGTGTTGCTTTTAGTTTTGGATCAGGTCCTAGAGGGTTAAGGGTACGTTAACAAGTGCAGGATGCTGGTCATTCACCTGCAGAGGCAAAATACATATCAAAGTTCACCAAAGTTGATCTCCTCCTGAACTGAAGATGCAAATTTGCTCATGTGCTTCTCTAATGCTGCGCACGTGTGACTGTACTCTGAGAGTGGTTTGATTGGTCCACATAGTTCACTCAGACAAAAAAAAAGTACACTTAGTTTTGTAAATAGAGATCAGAATTTCCCAGGAGACTGAGCTCAAATGCAGAATTAACACATGACCACTGCTCTTCATGTCCATGTGTCACTGTTGCATAAACTCTGTGTGTGCAGCAGAAACACCTAAACACACCACGACTGAAGTCTGATACATATATATTCATATTGATTTACTGATTGTCACTAATTCTCTGTCCCATTCATGTCCATTCACTCTTTTCAAGTTGTGGTTGTGATTCTTGTTCACATTATATAAATAGGAAAAAGAAACCAACATTGGTCAAATGTATAAACTTAGACAGGAGACAGGAGACTCAGTCTGTCATAACAAGTGATGTGTTAGAAATGATGAGGTATAAATACACTCACTGGTGGAGCACGTTTCTGTTCCTCTTGGGTGAACGACTAGATTCGTTGTTTTCCCTCTGTGTGGTACATATTTTCCAAAAAACGCTCTGATTGACGTTGCTCTTCATTAAGTACATTTGGTGAGTTCAGCTACTCCATCCCTGTCACGTTCATCTGTCTTCTTCTTCTATTGACGGGTACTGTTTGAATGAATGACTTCTTGCCACCACCAGCTAATGCTCTGCATATCGCACCTGCGTTACCAGCAAAGATTTTTCTTTTGTTTCGAATAGGTAAAAATACAGGACGTTTAGAGGACGTTATTACTGTCGCTACACCTGGAGACATCAAAAACACTCTTACACCTGCTGCAGAAAATGCTTTATCAGTAAACATGTGCTTTCATGCCTTGTTGACTCAGTGGGTCCAAATTTGCCATTAAAAAGGTGTTTTTTACATTACATTACGTTCCTTCAGGGGACACTGTTGTCCAGAATGACGCATAATAAGCACATTCAAACTTGATAGGAACAAGAGCTACAGGATACAGAATTTGAAGTGCATCCCTTCCCTCGCCTCCCTTGATGACCTGTTCCTACTATTTCAAGTTTTACCACTTGACATTGAAAGACTGTCGGGACTCTCAGATCAGTAACCATTCAGCCAGTGGTATTCTCTTCTCTCTGTCTGTCCTTTATTCTCACCAGGACTGTGTCAATGTCACACTACATGAAGGCCAACCAGATATTAAATACGATGTCGTCACATGAGGTCCAGGACTGTTTTCTCCCTGAGTGACTCCTCTTTAGTCCTGAGGGTGGATCTCTGTTTTCTTGGTGCCAAACAGACTCTCCCAGACGACAGCGGAGTGCCAGTATCACGCCGCCTGCTGTCATGCACCCTGTCACCCTCTGCACCCACAAAATGCCGCGCAGGCACTCATGTTGGTGACAATGGTGCAGCTGGAGAGCCGAAGTGACTGAGGTGTCACTGAGCCTGACACACACACTCAGGACCTGGACCCAGAGGCAGACACGCACTGTCCGGACTGATGCACATCTAAAAGGTATCTTCCCCCTCCAGACGAAGGGACAGTGTGTGTGTCTCTGTGTAATGTCTGTTAACAGGGTTCTGTCATGTTTGTCATGCATGAGGACGTCCAGGCAGGAGTGTGGACAAAAGGAATTCCTCCTTCAGTCAGCTGATGTGTCTCCTACCACACCTCATGTCAACCACACTGGTACAGGAGATCAATGAAATGTTACATGTGCAGGTAGCTCACAGCACCTCAAAGCCAGTAAACCCAGATTTGTTGACATGTTGATGTCTGGGTTAAATGTGGGCTAGATTAGCTTTAAACATATTTTAATAAAGTAGATTTTCTTTTTAGGAGTTTGTCAGCCCTTCAGTCATCTGTCTGAATGTACATTTTTTTGTGGCCATATTAAGTTTAGATTGATTAGAGGAAACTAATTCCGTATTTGGATTGAAAAGAAGGTTATTGAGCCTCGTCCTGACCAGAAGGACACTTGATAGCACCCAAAGGTTAAGTGCCCCTTCAGTGTCACATTAGGGCAAATATGAGGCATGGAACTGTCCCATTAGGGCGCAGAAGCATTCTGGATAAAAAATGGTTTCAAAAAACATTTGCTTCAGGATACACACAGCATATTTGATGACTCCTAAATGACAATGGATTGATTGTTATCCTTCATTGACCCATATGGCTGTTCCAAAAACAACTCACATGAGTATTTTCTGATATGCCACATCTGATCATTTAGTCTGGTTAGTCTAGAAAATGAACTTTACTTGGTTAAATTAATGGAGGATCAAAGAAGGTTAACTGTTGGTAGACAATTGGGAGCTAACTTTTTGGTATCAAAATCACAGATGTGCTTTGTAGCTCTACGAATTTTTGCGTATATTAGCAACATTACACTGAGAGGATTAGCCTGACTAACTGCACTGAATTGAGACACTAGCCAGAAAGCCTTTCTAACACGTGGTGTATGGTTTGAGGTTATATCCTTTTGAGTTGATATAAGTTTAAATGTTTGACGTAAGATAAATATGGTATCTAAGTTGACTTAGGAGATGGGAAATGAACCCTGAACCCCTGGGTGAAAGTCCTGAGCATCTAATATTGCTGTGGAAGAGTTTCCGTTGGGGTTATTTGCACCACATACAGATGCTAAAGGGTACCTTGCGTGTAGATGCTGAGGGACGTGACAAGGCATTGGCATTTGACATGCGGTCTAGAAAACCACAGGTTGTTACAACCATTCGAACAAATCATCTATGTTGGCGCTTTTCTAGTGCAGACAGGCTCAGTATTATATAGTTCTACATGTGCTAGTAGAAGTTTGCTGTGTGTAACTCCTAAAAGTTTTCCTCAATTAAATTTAGACTAAGAGAGACAGAGAAAGCGTCTAAATTCAATCAGTATCTGACAGACCGTCGGAGTAACAGAAAACGACGGCACGACGTCCCCTTTGTTCTGCAATGTAACTTAAACTGGGGTGCACTCAAAGCTTCTGCCTTATAAAAGCATGTCCTCATTTAGCCTGTTCAATACCGAGCAGACGAACCGTTCTGCGGGAAGAGAAAGATGAGGAGAAACAAACAGAATGAAGAAGTGTTTGTGGTGAAGGAGTGCAGACTCAGCGCTGCCGGCGGCGTACGGAGGAGACGGAGACAGAGTGCTGAAACTGTCATGGCAGCCCTCGCTCGGTGACAGAGAGGTTTGAGCCGTCACAGAGAAGATGAGGAGGAGAAGAAGCAAAGGAGGTAGAAACAGAGAGAAACTAAAGGGAGTTAGTGAAAGAGAGGAGCTACTTGTCTGACATGTTGCCTTTTCATTTAGAGGTGTTTTTTGTGGTGAGAGATGTTGGCAGTTTGGGGCCAGCTGTTCTATTCTTTCTGTCTCGTGGTCTTTTCTCTAACTGCGGATGTTCTGTGCCATCGCTGCTGTTGTTGTGGTAGTTGTCGCTGCTATTATCGGCCTTATAATTCTGTTTTGGGTCACTGTTTCTGGGTTGAATTCCTTTGCTTCACTGTATGAGTTACTCCAGGTTCTTTGTCAGTCTTTGGTCAAATTAATGATAATAAATGTTCTGCCATCTTTCTTTTCATATTCTCCTTGAAGTATGAGAGTAAAACTCTTTTGTTCACTAAATATTTTCCCTCCAGATTGATGGAGAGACCTTTCGTGAATTTCCATAATATCTAACAAATATGCACGCACAGGGGGAGTCAGATGTGTGTCCTCCAAAAACAACTTTGGTGATATTTTCTGAAAAGTTTAAATACAAAGTCTGCTACAGTAGCACCTGCCTCATGGTAGACACTGTAGAAACCGGCAGCTGACAAAACCCTCTCAACCAAATACCACTTATTGCATTATTCAGCCAATGTTTTGCCCATTTTTAGTAGACACCTTGCCTTTTTCACATGCAAATAACCAAAACCATGTTTATGGGTCTGGGCTGTCGTTGTCTGCTTCAACGGTGGTGGCAAACCTCAACTTGAAGAGGAATAAAAAAAATCTATAAAATCCACTGCTCCATGACATCTTCACAATCAGTCTTGTGCCATGATCAGGATTTCAGGCCACATGGAGGAGAATCACATTTTTAAGGGGTCATGGTCTTTACCTTTTTAGTTTATTACGTGTTTTACTCAATTACATCATATCATCCTGTGGAGGTTTGTCAACACTGGTCACATCAATGCTGCCATAACCAATTCTGAGGTCATTTTAGTGATACTGTTGTTGCTCAAGAACACATCATACAAATACAAATCCATCTGTATGGGCAGTCATGTACTGTGGAGTATCAGTATTTGGTAGATAACTGAAGTGATAAACACAGAGAGGAGCAGTGATCAGAGAAGCCTGTCCATATGGTGATGGCTACAGTGAAAGCTGCCATCTCTTGGTGCATTATCTTATAGTGTGGGAGACTTACTGCACAGTCCTCACCCTCATCAGGACCTCCCACAGTATGTCTTCATGGTGACTCCACCAGCTGTTTAATTCTCTGTGGTATAGATCAGCAATCGAGCATGGTGACATTCACACACAATCAGCCTGATGAGTGGTTGGACACAAATTACCCCCCTCTGTCAGCCAGCAGGTCTCGGTCAGATAGGCCTCCATGAATAAGTCATCCTCCACAGTGCACTCACCTGTGCCTGTTTACACGGATTAAATCTGCATGGCCTTTATTAAGATTACAGGATGGACGATGTAAGCATTTTATTTTAGTTTAAATCATGCTTCTTGTTTGTTCGTCTGGTGTGAATGGATCGTTTACAGGTTAGTGTTGAAGTGATGTTTCATTGTTGTAAAACTGAAAGCTAGGCAGAGCTCCAGTCTGGGGTGGAGCTGAGTGCTTCAAAGAAGTCACACTGCTTTCTTAATATTTGGATAAAATGATCTGTTTTCAGTTACTTGTACACTTTCAGTTCTTGGATTCTGCCAAAAGAGGAAATAATTAAGCACATTTACTCAAACAGAAAAAAATAGTTCCTTTACAGCAGGGACCCTGTGAACTCTCCAGTTTGACTCTCAGAAGATGCAGTTTGGCATCAAACGTCTACAAACCTACACATTTTCTCTTCCTTGCCAACTCCTCTCTGAGCCGCCCTGATTGTTTTGACCTTCTGCAATCAGCCAGCTACTTTGTGTATTTTATACACATTTATGATTCTAGTACTTGAGTATTTCCAGTTTCTGAGGCTTTTCTACTTCCCCTTTAGATTGTTTCAGAGGGAACTGTTGTAATTTATCTCAATGCATTCATCATAGAACTGTACAGCAGGTAATGGTTACTGTGGTATATAGTGGCCATGTTATAACACCAGCTGTCAGGTTCAGCTCAGTACTGATTAAAATTTTTACACAAAACACCACATAAGATCATAAAATATTACTAATACACCATCTTTTCCTAAACTTAACCTAATTGCTTTTATTGCCTAATCTGAACCACAGTTGGGAGTCTCTTTGAGACACATAAATGAAGCACTTTGTTCTCTCCCAAAAAGCCTGTGAACATCATCCAGGCAGCAATCACATACATTAATACCGGCATATAAACATAATTTCTCAGAGGCATGGTCAGTTGATGAGTATTTTTCAAAAGTGAAAAAATAACTATTGATAAGAAGCGCAGTAACTACAGGCTACAAGCTGTCTGTCCTTCCCTCTCCTTTCCCTGCTTTGCTTCTTTCCTGTCTTCTCTCCTTCTTTCAGTACATACTTCTTCATTTCTGTCCTCTCTTCCTCCCTTCTTGCCTCTGTCCTTCCTGATTCTTTTGTTTCAAGTGCTCTGACACTTTTGACAAGCAGCAAAACTAAACTCTTTCTCACTGTGAATATTTTTACTCTGGATCCATGACTACATTTTACTAGTGGTGCATGTTTGCTTTTATTTTAGCAAAAGTGTTAGTATTTAGAAGTGAAATATTAGAATAGTTTCTTCACCACTGGAATCTGTTGACTTTGTCCGCAGAGCAGAAGGACGAGTCACATCTGCAGCCTGTCAGGTTGAGCTGGGCTGAAGTTGAGGTTGAAATGTCACATCTCTCATTAGTGAAATGTCCCAGAATGCGTATCCAACTCCTCTGAAAAATGGAGCAGTGGTGCGTTTGGTTAAAACCTCAGGATTTGCGTCCTTAGTAGAGGGGAAGTGGAGATTCATCAAACCTGTCAGGAGGGGAGCGGGTGGGAATCCCCCCTGGAGAGGGAGCTCACCCTGCTCCTGATGAGACAGATTCATCTTCCATATCCTGTCAGACCACCGGACCTCCACGGTTTTGTAAGGAGAAGCACCAATGAGTGACAGCTGTGGGAAATCCAGAGTGGAAGTGAATGGAAGGACAGAGGAGCAGAGCATGTAGAGCTGTGTGAGGACAACCAGACGGCGACGGACAAACAGAAGGGTTAATAAAGTTGCTCAGTGGGAGGAGGTTTTTTCTGGCATCAGGGTTCCTGCAGTGAAGTCTGCATAGACAATGTTTGGTGATCAACAGTTGATCAACTTCAAGGCTTGGGTGGACATCAAACTCCCCTGGTTGCATCATCAGATCAAAAGATGAAAACCTAACCCTAACCCTTAGAAAACATCTGGTTCTTTGAGATAATGTCAAACATGGAGGCCTGTGGACATATAACCTTAATTTGAGAAGTCAGCTATGACTCCCATGGTGCATTTTTTTTTTTAATAACGTCCAATCATTGCGTTTAAAGCACCCTTCCGCTCAAGAATGTGTTTTGCCTTTTGTTACTTCACTATGCTTGAGCTTCACTGTGCAGAAAGATGTATGTTCAGTTTGTTTTCATATTCACAGCAACGCCAGCTGAGGCTTCTGGGTAAAGCAGTGGTGAGAGCACTCCACAAACTAAAATGATGGGAAAAAAAAGATTTTGCAGAAAGAAAGTTCAAATCACATTTCTAAATTCCACCACAATAATTCTAGTTTGAGGCATTTTATGGATGAAACTGAAAGAAAACCTTGAAGCTGGAGTTTACAGCTACTGTATTGGCAGATTTAAATCAGAAGAAAAGGCAGAATCAAACCACAATATGTCATCTGGGTCTCAACAGGCAGAGAAATGACAGTTCAAAGTATGCCTTTTTGTTACAGCAATCAGACACATCTTTATCAGCCCATCCTCATTTTTCATCTCACCACAGATCTTTTGGAATAGGTGGAGAGAACGAGTGAGAGCATCCTGTGGTCTCAGTGGTCTAAAAGTGTTTTCAGACTGAACACAGAGCAAATCTTAGAGGTGGCGTGATTGCATACAAATACACTGGAAACATGCTATTTATTTGTGCCTTGTATAGGTGATTTGCTCACACAATAAGAAAATATGTAATTGTACATACCTAGTATATTTGTATGTTTGTGAGGGTGTGTTCCTTCTGCACTCTGGCGGGTTAATAATCAGTCTCAGTGGAGCTCAGACGGGATGTTTCTGCACTGGTCTGATACTGCATGTCATAAGACCAGTTCTGATTAAATATTCATTAAGCATGCAGCAGCCGTGTGTGTGTGTGTGTGTGTGTGTGTGTGTGTGTGTGTGTGTGTGTGTGTGTGTGTGTGTGTGTGTGTGTGTTTAGATGGGATGTGACAGGGGTGTTGGTGCACTCAGTGGGAGGTCAACTTCAGGAGAGACAGAGGCAGAGGAAAAGGTGCTGAGTTACCAAGGAGATAGTTCTCACTCGAGTCAGGCTGAGTGAAAGACAAACACACTGCATGCACATTAATACTGAGAACTTGTATCCACGTCAGTAACTCCTGTGTCAGGGGGTATCATAACACACACAAACCACCAGATTTACCATGTTTAGAGGCACATTTCACACCAGTTCAGGCTCTGCCTTCTTGGGTGCAGTCAGCCTATGAAGGTGTGTCCTTTGGTCACCTGAGGGCTTCTACCCTGATTGTAGAGGTCTGTAGAGAATTCATTGTACTGTTACCCCAATCATCTTTAGCCTCAAAGAAACTAAAACTTGGATTTGGGTTGGTCCTTGTCATCTCATAAAGTCATGAATTTCCAAGCTTATATTCTTAAAGTCTATTTAAGTAATGCACGTACAGAATATCATTTGTTTGTAATGTAGAGTTCAATTGAAACCTTCTGAATGAAGAGTAATATTTTGGAAAATAAGCTTGTTTGCTGTAGCAAGATGGGGAGATTGATAACTGTCATGTCTGTGCAGAGCTGGAGCCAGGAGGCTGTTTGGCTAGCTTAGCATAAAAACCAACAGCATGCGATAAACGTTGCCTGGCTTTGTACAAATTTCAGCAAGATTAAAAAGTCATGCCAGCAGCACTGTGAGGCTAAATGCTAACATCAGCATGCTAACATACAATGTTTAGCATGATCACTTATTTCAGCTGGTTCACATGGGAACATTTGCTAGATAGCACTAAACTCAAGTACAGCTGAGGCAGATGAGAAAGTCATTAATTTTGCATGAATTTGGTTATAAACAAAAGTTTTAGACTAAGACTGATTAGGGGAAACATCAGGGGATCGCCAAAGCTGGAATCATCCTCTGGGGACCATGAATGTCTGTACAAAATGACTTAGCAAATCATCCTGTAGTTGTTGAGACATTTCCGTCTGCACCAAAGCTGTGGACCCACAGACAGACGTTGGCATCCTTAGAGCCACAGTGCTATTGTGACTAAATTCTACACTTACCAAGGCTTCCAAAGCTCATGAATTAACATGTTATTTCTTGTTTGATGCACACACAAAACCAAATGTAAAAAGTGACAAGTTGTGGTTGTGGGTAGCCGGGAGCATTGACTGCGCTCCTGATGGTGTCACAGTGAGGTTGCCAGGTCTGACACCGCTGTGCCTGTATGGAGACCCTAAACCTGTGCCCACCGACTGAACCTGACTATCGACACTATCCAGAGGCCACGCGAACTGAACCACCCTGAGCCTCACAGGTTGCACAGGTAACATCTCCCACTTAACACTGCTTTCCCACTTCTTCTCACCTCCTGCAAGTTAAGAGTAAAATGTGTGTGCATGTCATTAATCTTTATCTCCTTCCCCTGACTTCACCTCCTTCCCTTTTTACGTCTGTTTAATGTTTCTCTTCTTCCTCCTTACCTATCTTTATTCATCTTTATTCAGTGCTTCATATTTCTCAGTCACATATACAGACATTTTCTTATACAGATACATCTCCTGGTTTTAGAAACAGCAGAGATTTAAAGTGCAGCAGTGTCACTGGCACGTCACAGGGGTTTCTCTCCCCTTGTCTCCAATTAGGAGTTTATTTCCCATGATGCTTATTGTGCTGTGGCTCAGAGTCCACAGAGACTAACCACCTATGTTTTGTGGTTGTGTATGTGCGTGTGTGTGTGAGCCTTGTATGTGTGTACAGTGAGTATCAACTCCGATGAGGAAATGCACTGTCAGCAGGCATTAAACACACAGGAGAAAGACGTGATAAGAGGAATGACAAGATGGAGGAGGGAAAGGCAATGAAAGACACCAGAAGGAGGAAAATAGAAACTAAAATGAACCAAAATAAGTCACAAGGTAAACAGGTGAAAAGAGGTGTTTGTTGTTTCCTGTAGATCTACATGCTACCCCAAATGTTATTTTAAATATCCCAGTAATACACGTCCTAATAAATCATAGTAAGCCATGATTTATAACCGTCCACTTAAATTAGTCATTTTGTAACTTTTCTGCTGCTTTCAGCTAATTTCACTGGCAGCAGGTTCTTGGTGAAGTGTTTATAAAACAAGTGGTTTAAATGCCATTTTCTATGTTGGTATTATTCATGTAGAGTTTGTGGTGCCAAAATATTTTTCTTATCTGTGACATCTGCCTGTGACCACAGAAAACTGAAAGTGGGACACAGTTAAAGTTGAACAGAACATTTAAGGATTGATTAGTGAAGTGCTGGTTTATTGTGACGTCACCACTAGAGGAAATGTCATATGTATGTACCGGGAAAATTAAGCCTGTTCTAAATGAAATCAGGTGCCAGGTTGAACACTGGCAGATGAAGAGGGAAGTTAAAAGCAGCAGGGGCAGGAAATATGAAGAGAGTGATCAACAGAGAGATGAAATCCTGCCAGACCACTCACTGAATTATTCAGGCCTCCCTTTTC
The DNA here is from genome assembly GCA_037975065.1 of Chaetodon trifasciatus. NCBI lineage: Eukaryota > Metazoa > Chordata > Actinopteri > Chaetodontiformes > Chaetodontidae > Chaetodon > Chaetodon trifasciatus. The sequence goes on along the minus strand of JBBMOE010000026.1, from coordinate 5,015,514 downwards.
CGCACCTGTCATTCCACCTTTACTTTTCTTCTCTCTTAATCTCCCGTTTGCCTTTGGTTTGGTGTCTCTCTGTAATACAAAGTGAGTCACAAACAGCTGATGGACACAGCTGTACCTGCTGTATAAACCCTTGAGCATGGTGGGTGTTTGTTCTGTGTTAGCACAGGCAGAAATGTTTGATTTTAATTTATGCTGCTCTGCTAGGAGAGCTACTAATTAATAGATACAGTCTGTGGATTTAAATGTGATTCAGTGTAAATGCGAGTGAAGCATCGTCCCGCTGTGTGACAGATCTGTGATGGACAGGTGGCTCTAATGGAGACAGTCCACTTCTAACCTCCATTTTCTTGAATTATTGAAGGCGGGACTAAATCCAGGTACTGTGAGTGAATGACAGCTAAACACTCACCTGCATGAGATCATTCATGCATTTTCTGCCTCTTACCAGGCACCCTCACATATTTTTCAAGATTCAGAAGGATTCAAGTTTCTTTTAGCAAACATCAGACTCATCATTTTCAGATTTCACCAAAAAATGTGCAAAATAAAATAGAACATGAATACACATTAAATACATATACATTTTCATAAAGCATTATTCGTCCCCTGCCCACCCACCAACACAAACATGCCCACCCACATATACCTAAAGAGAGAGACAGACAAACAGATGGAGGCAGTGAGGCTTGAGAGAACAGGGAGGTCTTTCAAAAAAAGACGACACAGTTGTGGTGAATTTTATATCATCAGGCAGTTTGTTGCAGAGGACAGGCCCAAAGGGACTGAATTCAGATTCACATGCGATCATGGGTCCAGTTTGGAGACCAGTGTCTGATGATCTGAGCGCTCTGGAGGGTTATTTAGAACATTAAGTGATTTGTTTTTTATTTAAATCATTTGTGTAATTTATCAGAAGTCAGTTAAGTGATCAAAGTATGGAAGTAATATGTTCTTTTGTTTTTCATTTTTTGTCCCATTGAGTACATTTTGAATGACCTGTCCCACAGTCTCTTTGGGAAGTCCTGCAAGAAGAATTTATGATCATAGAAATATCACAGGAATCTATCTGTCTCTACGATCCTCTTGCGCTTCCATGAGTACATGTTACTACTTATCTTGATCATGAAGGTGACAGTACTCCTTAGAGTAAATAGCCTACAATATGGTTTAGAAGAGACTATTTATAGTATGTAGTTCAGAGCATATTATAGATCCAAGACCAAACAAGACAATTGCAAATCCATCTTCTTCATGGATTTATCAATACATAGCACAGTTAGGCTACTGATATTTCAGAGCCATGGTCGGGGCCAGACTTGTACAAACCTCAGTCACATAAAGCATCAGTGAATCAGGCAGACTGGACTAGCATATTCTACTAAACAACCCCTCTGCCCCTGCACTCTCTGCTCCTGGGGGATGGAGTGGGGATGGCAAGTTAACAAGGGGAATGCATTTTGGTCATTTTGCTATCAAGGGGGATGTCCCTCAAATCTACCTACTGCTCATTAATACGCTCTCTGCAAGGAGGCATCTGTAGCAATGCCAAATATCACTCACAATATGTGTCTGTGGTTTTGTAAAATCAACAAGGTCAATGACGTATTGTGTCTTCTCTGATGAAACAATCCACTAACTATCAGGTTCAAAACTTGGATTCTTGCAGTTCAACTTCCTGTCATATATCAATAATTTAAGCTTATTAGCTGAATAGTTCTGAATCAGGATTTCTAGTATTTGGAGCAAGTCATCTGAGTAAAATAAGGTTCAAAAAGTAGGCCACACTTGTTATGTTAATGTCTAAAATATAAGGCACATATTCAAGCACATTTTCAGGTTAGGTTCGTTTTCAGGTGGCACAGTAGCTATAGGGTGTAAACACTGATTTGGTGCCCACAAAAAAATAAAAAAATAAACCACTAAAAACTCCTTTTCTGCCTTCTTAGCCACCAAAAGAGTTTAAATGAATTATATGGTTTTAACTTGTCCATAACTTTAGTTTCTGGCAAATGTTGAAAGCTGAAACAAAATACATTTTTCATAAGCAGATTTGGTACTGGATTCAGACCAGCCAAAATGCTTTTGGACCCTGCAGTTACCCAGTAAAAAAGGCTAAAAAATGCTGCGAAATATGCATCCAAGTCTTGTAGTAAAACAAACGATGGCTAAATTTTGTTAAATGAATAGAATCTCAACCATGGACACAATTTGAATTTTTCACAGCTCAAAATTTTGGACAAGTTTAGTTCACTCGAGGTTTTTGATTTTTTTCCATACACACAAACATGCTTATATGAGTAACCATGGTCATGAGGGTAGCATATCACATTGTAGTGAAAATGTGGCAAGTTATTATTCTTAAATAAGAAGATCTAGTGTTCTTCCTCTTTCCTCACAGCCTCATTTGCCAGCTCCTTCACTGCTGCTGCAGCTAAACACTTTCATTTCCTGCACTGTGACATTACCTTGACTTGTTGTATAGTGTTGTGATGTTCAGGCCGAAAAGCACCACCTGTCTGTCTCTCTTGTCCCTCTTCAAGCCGACTCATGTGTTAACATGCACGGGTCATAATCAAGCCTTTCTGGAAAGGTGCATGTCAGCAATCCTGGGATCTCATCAATATTAATCAGAGCTGGTCAGAGAATGCATAAGCATTCATTAGGCCTCATAAAAACTAATCATGGGCAGCATCTAAGGTCACAGGATGCACAGGACTTGCTGCAGGGGACACTCACTGGGTTCTCTATCCAGGGTTCAGGCGGCCAGCACCTCCTCCTGCAAGCTGCCTCGTAACACAGCCGACTGCCACTCCTTTCCTTGTGGCAGCCCCAGAGACAAGACTGCCCAGGCCGAGCCACCAGAAAATAAGTAATCCTTGGTGCTTCCGGGGTCTTTTCATAACCAAGGGAAGGTGACTCTGTGCTGTTCTAGGATCTACAAAACTTATCTCTAGATTACAGAACACTAAACCTTCACCAGAAGTGGGATATCAGTTTCACATAACACCACAGACGCATCCTTCCAATCCACACTGACTCCAACCTCTGCCATGTTTGTCGCTGTCTTCAGAACCAGCTGTCCTGTCAGCACAGAGACAGAAGTCAGCCTCTTCCTTCCAAGCTAACTAAAAACCACCATAACCGCTGGTCTGATCAATGGAGCTTGTGACAGATTAAAGACATGAACAGCCAAACATAACTGGAAAGATGCTTCTAGTTTCACAGCAGTGTGGTATGGCAGTATGTTCTGGTAGAGAGAGAAGTATAAAGAAATACTCAAAAAATGCTGTCTGAGTGGATTGTTTTTATTCTGGCACCTGCTACCAGTTTGCCACGGGAGACCCTTTTTACAGTGACAAAGTGGTGATTCCTGGAACATGGATGGATGAATAAAGTACAGGAGCAGCAGTAAGACGGCTTTTGAATCAACATGCTGTTTTGGTGAACTGCTTCAGTTTTAGCCATCTAGATCCATATTTTATATTTTCAGATGTTAGACCAGATAATCTGTCCTTACTGACCCAAAATTCTCAAAGTAAAAGGAGAAATGAACAAGTTTGACCCAGCAGCCTGGCTCTTGTGTATGTTTGCAAAAATCCAGATTCTGCCCTGATGTGTAATGTCAGTCCAGCCTGCAGCTAAAACACACTGAGGTGATGTGTGCATGAAGGAGCTGAGCGAGAGTGTAAATGTGAGCACTTATGTCAGTGTAAACTTTGAAGAAATAGAGGAGAGTTTCAAGTTCAGCAATGCCCTCGGTGCTCGATGTCTAAACTGGACAGACCTTGTATCAGCAGGTTGGTTTAAGAGAAGACATACGCATACACACCAGCGACATGAACGCACACACAAATACACACACAGAGTGGCTGAGCAAACAACATCACCAGCACATAAACAGGTGTAATCAAACGCACAAAGTGCTGAAGAGAGTGGAATCTGTGACGTGCATGATAAAAGGACCCTTTGAGCAACTAAAAAGCAGCCGTTGAAGACCAGAGAAGGAGAAGAACAGAGAAGAAGAGATGAAGAAGAGGCCTTAGCCTGAGGCTTGTTAGTTTGTGTCTCTAACAGCAGTTTGTTTGAACCTCTGCGTGGCCTCTTTTCTTATTGACAGCTTCTCCTTCATCAACCTGCCAGGCTACAGGGCCACAGAGGGGGGGAGGCGGCGCAGGGAGCTCCTGGGCGGGGGAGGCTGCCCGACACACCCCGCCCCCCTCAGAGGTGGACGCTGCAGCTAAACCGCTGATGGTTAGCTAGCGCAGCTCCCTTTGTGCTGAAGCCCGAGCTTTAAAATGCTGTGTCTGCCTCTGACACACACGTACATCCACACACACACCTCAGCAAAAACAGACCCTCGGCCCATCGATACACACCCGTCACCTGGTACTGGGAAACGAGCAAGTAAAGTGTGCACGACACACAAGTGTGAACCTACACACGTGCAGCCACTGTGTGACATCACCTGGGCCCAGAGGTGCCTCCCTTAGCTGTTCCATATGCACCGTCCTGATCACACACACACACACACACACACACACACACACACACAGATCTCACCTCTGGCCATGATGTACACTCTCAGAGGACGCCGCCTGCCCCACCAGCACTGATGCGGTCATCAGTAGGGTCATTAATTGTTTTGTCCCTCAGGGGGCGGCACACTGAGGCAGGATGGCGAAGTGTGCTTGTATGTGTGTGTTGTTGTGCTTCTGTCTTTGTGAGGACCAATTTGAGTTTTACACCTTGAGAGTGAGGACATTTGGGTGACTGAGGGCATTTTTTGCAAAGCAAGACCTTTTCAGAAATGTAATACATTTTTGCAAAGTGAGGACGTTTTAGAAACTGAGGATTTTTCTTTTGGAAGTGAGGACAGTTTTAGAAAGCTGCTGTGTTTTTAGGAATAAGATGTTTTTGGAAATTGAGAACATGATTGGGATGTGAAGACATTTTTAGAAAGTGAGGACATTTTTGAAAGCGAAACTTTTTTGGAAAGTGAAAACAATTTCCCAAAGTGTGGACACTTTTTAAAGTGAGGACAATGTGGACAGTGGGATTTTTTTGGAAAGTGAGGGTATTTTTGGAAATTCAGATCAGTTTTGAAAGTCAGGGCCTTTTGAAAAAGTAGATTTTTTTTTTTTTTTTTTAAAAAGACCACGTTTGTCAGACTGAGTACATTTCATTCAGGGTCTTTTGGAATGTGATGTGTTTTGCACACTTGAAGAGATTTGTGTAAAGTGAGGACATGTGTGGTCCTTGAGACTTGGTTTTATGGTTAAGGTTAGAATTTTACTTTAAAGGTTACAGGCTAGGAAATGCCTTATGCCAATGAGGGTCCTCAAAAGTATAGAATTACAAAATTATTTGTGTGTGTGCACATATGCGTGTGTGTGAGGGGGGTGTGGATGTCTGCCCCACACCGATGCTGCATCTGGCGTGGGGCAGACTTTTTGCTGGTTTAGCATTTTAGCATGCTGCTGCTTGTGTTGTGTGTGCAGTGTACATACAGGATGGGTGTTTTTCAGTGTTTTCGTGTATGTGTGACTGAAAACGTGGTTGAGATTGTAAGTAATAGTAATAACATTTATTTGTAGAGTGCTTAAAATTTGGTCCACAGTATATACAGTCATCCTTGCTAGCCTCTCTCTGGAAGCTTCTGTCTTCTCGTTTTTCCAAGCGTTTGTGTGTCTGTTTTGTGTGTGACAGTGAAATAGTGTGCATGTGATGTGCTGTAAATCCCCTCTGTTTGTCTGGTTTCCCCCTCATTAGTGAGAGAGAGTTAACGTTAGCACAAGTGTCCTGCGCTGGACCGTGAGATTAGTAATTAACGCCGAGTCTAACGAAGGGAGAAAAAACAACACCTCGACAAAGTCCAACCATCAAGCAGCCAGACCTGCTGACGGAGACAAAGTTATCCACTGACACTTCCAAACTCTGCCTGGGGTGCACAGTCACATGGGTGGGAGTGTGTATGTGTGTGTATTTAGGATATTTCTATTCATTTTTGGTATTGTCTGAGCAGCAGAAAAGAAAGGAGGAACAAAGGGGACAGATATAAAAATCCCTGAATCTCTCTGTGACTCTCTATTCCTATCTTTAACTTCCATTTTTTAAATTTCTCATTCAATCACAATATCAGCTTTTGGGCCAATCACATGCTCCGGCCTCTCAATCTTGGAGAACCACTTCCCCCCGACCATTGGACTTCTCCCAACCCTTAACCGTCTGGCTTACAGAAATCCCAAAAATCCAAGCGGATGGAAGCTCCCCGTGGTTAATGATGTCACAGGCTGATCCATTCCAGTGTCCGCTACGCTCCCACTCAAATCCTCCACAATTCCCATGTGTGCTCCATGATAAGTCCCATCATGCCTTTCTGCTGACCCTCCTCAACCCCCTTATTCATTTCGGCCTGTCTCCTCCAGAGCCCAGATTTGGGTGGACTGGGGGCAGGTTTGGAAGGGTTAATAGGAAGCTAAGAGGTAGAAAATGATGGAAGGAGGAGGAGAGAGGAGATATTTAGCTCACCTTGGAAAAGTGCTCAATAGAGGCATCAAAAGGAACAGGAGATGTCCTCCATTCTACACAAAGCTGGAAATCCTTTTATTAACCCAGGTGGGATGTAATGGGAGGAGGAGGAGGAGGAGGAGGAGGAGGCTGGGAGCTGGGAACACTATCTCCTGGTTATGTTTTACCTTTTATTTTTAAGTCCCACAGGCTACTCAGCCATTTATTTCATACTGTTTTATTCTCTCTTCTTTTGATATGATATTTTATATTGATTGATTTTGGAAATGTACAGATCTGAGTATGAGTCTTTTGGAAGTTTAAAAGGGACAAATAGGAGCAGAAGGTCACAGAGAGTTGAGTACTGTACTTAAGCTTATGCCACTGCCACAGAATATGCTATATGTGTTCCTGATTGGCTAGTAGATTTTTGTTAAAATCAAATAACAGGACACCTCAGAACTTACTACCACCATTCAAAATTACTTATCAATGTCTGCTCAGCTGCTGGAAATCATCAATTTGGTCAGCAAGGCCATCTCCATGACACCTGAGCATACTCATTTTGCTGATGAAAGCTGTGTGTTAAGATTGAAAGCCTCTGAAAAAGCTAGTTAGTTGACCTTGAGTTGGGATTTTGTCAAAGGCTTTTGCTTGATTTCACTCTTACAACCTTAAAATTGAGGTTAAAGTGATTAAAAGTAGACAAAGAATTCACTAAAGATACCCCAAAGTTTACTGATTCAGTCCAAATTGTCTGCATGTTATTTACGCGTACCTCATACAGCTTATTGTGTGTTATTGTTTAGTTACTCAGAATTAAGTTTTGTACTTTTCACTTTTTACTTTTGTATCCGCCAGCTGTTGTTGGCTATGCTGAAGATTGAAATGTTACTCACAAAACTTATAATCAATAGATTATGAAGCCTTGTTCCAAATTCCAAATAAAATGAGGTCCATGTCAACATTAAAATGCTACTTACATGTTAATGCATTATTAATAATAATGAGTAATACATCTACAGTAATGAATGGATGGATAGGTGAGTGGGACATTCTGCCGAATGATTTGTGAGGACCTACTTGAGGTTCCGACCTTGTGGATGAAACAGAGGGCTGTTTGAAGGTTTAGACTTGGTTTTAATGCTAAGTTGAGAATTAGGTGTTGTTTAGTGTTAAGCTATTGATGAGGGAAAGTCATGCAGTTGTGGTGGTCAATATTTGGATTAAGGAAAGCAGGATGTCAGAGTCCTCAGAGGTACAAATGCCGGCGTGGACAGTGTGTGTGTGTGTGTGTGTGTTTTTCTGTTTGTTTGTATGCAGGCGACTAGAGCCACTGAGGAACTTGTTTAGTCTCTACCTGCCACATTGTTGGAGGACTGAGAGAGTGAGAGAGGTGTGTCTGAATAATTGATAATAAGTAGATTTCAATAGGCTGAACACGTCCCTCCTGATCAGTGACCTATCAATCAGTCAGGACCTCTGTGTGTTGAGGTGTTGATGGACCAGACATGGAGGGAATGGATGGAGAGGGACAAAGGAGAGAAGACCAGAGGGGTTTATGGGAAGTAAGGTATAGAGGTTGGTAGAAATCAGCCCTCCCCCCTCCAATTCCTCGTCTCACCTGGAGAGACTCATGCGTAGCTTTTTTCCTCAGACCTCGGGGACGTCAAACCCAAAACGCGTCTGGAGCGGAACACGGTGAACCTGGGCCGTGACGAGGAGTTGAATTAGAGGAGGAAAGTGGCTAAAAAGCTCTGAGGAAGTTGCTGACGGATGCAGTTGTGTGGATCAACTCTCTCAGGTGGCTGCCAGCTTCGCTATGTTTCTTCTAGGCCTTCCCAACTCTGTAAACTTGTGTGTGTGTGAGTGTGTGTGTGTGTGTGGATGGAGAGGCGAGGTTGATAATGTCAGCAGCGACTGGCCGTCTCTCAGACCAAATGGGCCTCAGCTGTCAGCTGTGGTAGAGCTAAACTAAGTTTAGGGGAGATTAACACAGAATGACATCCTGTTTGCTTCAGTCTAATCCTAATCTAATCTGACGGGGCTGCATGTGGGGAAATGTTGCGCTCACTTTGCCTCCCTGAAAAGCTTGTTTTACATTCTTTCATTGTGTCAGACAACACAGGCAAATTATTTAAATTCTGGTGGGTGAATATGTGTCCATGTGTGTGTCTTTGGAACCAAGTAACAACAGGTATGCTGATGGATGGATGGATGGATGGATGGATGGATGGAAAGACAGACAGTCTGTATTGATGGGAGGATAGATGAATGGATGGATTTATGGATAAATGGATATATAGATGAAGGGATGGATTGATTAATGGATAGACAGAAAGATGGACATATAAATGTATGGATGATGCATGGATAGATGAACACATGAATGGCAAATGCCTGGATATACAACAAGGACATGGAGTAGCTCTGCTAATGCTACTTTCTGGAGTTCACGTTCCACTCATGTACAGAGGTAGGTGCTATCCACACTCAGCTTACGCGTACTCTGAAGATAGAATTTACACCACACAGACCCTGCGGTTGCTGATGTGGAAAGAATAAGTTGGGCTGAAATGATGAATAGATGATGAATAGATGTTTAGACAAATGGGTGGATGGATGACAGAAGGGTGGAGGATGGATGGTCAGTTGATGGATGAAGCAAGAAGCACACACAGTAAACACAACAAATGCACATCACTTTTGTTGTATTACAGTAACACATGTACTTCACTCATTCAACATGTATTGACTTAAGTGCTCCTTTACTGCCCCCCCAAACACACACACACACCAACCCCTGTCCCACACACACACACACACACATTGGGCGTGGTGTTTCTCTGGTATAAATTTTTCACTGTGGTGATCTCTGCTGTAAGTGGCAGACCCTCGACTCCTCTCCCCGCCGTCTCTGCAGGGAGCTTCTCCACACATGTGAAACACTGCTAACAGCTGCCCAGGGAGGAAGAGAAAGGAGCGTGTGTGTGTGTGTGTGTGTGTGTGTGTGTGTGTTTGTGTGTGTGTGTGTGTGTGTGTGGTCATGCATGTGTGTGTACGTGTCCTTTCATTTCAGTTCCTGTGAATACGAGAGAGCGAATAAATAAATAAAGTCCTCTTTTCAATTCTTTTGTAACCTTTGGCTTTTCCACAGCTTTTTAAATAGCTCAGTGATATTTAAAATGTTAATCGGGAAGACGAAGAAATCACAGATGTGTGATGAGGACACCTGCTTCTTTAGGTCTCTGAACACATTCTTTCAGGTGAGTGGAGCTGGGTGGACCGCTGTGTGTCCTTGACAGTCCTATTGAAAAATTAAACTCCCTCTTCTCAACAGGCCCCAATCCTTCCTTCCCCTCCTCCACCTCGTCATGCACCCATTTCTCCTGTCAAGCCTCTTGAGCACTGAAAGAGTTCAAAGGTCAAGTTGCTGGGATTTCCACTGGGATTGCCCATTGTGTTATGAAAGATATGAAACAAAACTACAAGCCTTGTTTATAATGTGTATTTAAAGCTAAGGCACCAGTCATCAACCAGAGTTTAACCAAAAAATATCTGCATTCTGTAAAAGGACCATGTCATGACTATGTTTACAGTTATAATCTTAATTGTTTTTGTAGCTGCTTTTGAAGCAACACCCATTCATATGTAACATTCTGTAACTGACTCACTATTCTTCTCTTTCGTGATTTCATTGTTATTGTTGGAGTCTGCCTTTCCTGCAAAGGATTCAAATTGCATAACTACACCAAAAGGAAACGATGCATGTACGCACTGGATGTGATGCAGAAGACACAAAGCTATTCATACAATGTGGAAGCCGACATTTGATCATGAGTCCAGCATCAAGTTTGTTTGGATGCAGATACACACATTTGTCTTTTCATCATTTCGAACAAAACTCTTCAGTTTGTATTGTTAATCACAGCTGTCGGTACCAACAGTCACCAAAGATGTCGCCAATCAATGAGCACTTTAATATTCACACTGTATATCTTTGAAAAATATACACACCCGCTGTCCTCGAGACAGTTCCAGTTCAGAATAGCTGTGATCAACATGTCTGTCTCTAAAGCCATAAGCCCCTCATTACTTGTGCAATGAACATGTATGTGCTGTAGTGTATGTGTTTGGTATGTGTGTGTGTGTGTGTGTGTGTGTGTGTGTGTGTGTGAGCTCCCTGATACTCTCCATGCTCTGTGATTTTATTGACATCACTTATTCATGGCCCAGCTGTCCCACACAGGTCCACTTCAAACCATTGTCACTACACCCAGTTTGAGTGGTACTGATATCTGCATTTCACTGTCATGTGCTGTGTGTGTGTGTGTGTGTGTGTGTGTGTGTGATATCTGTGATGTGGTCAAATATTGAACATTAAAACAGACAGCAGGTCAATATCAGTCAATGCGCTCTGTTATAAATATCAAAGCTACACGATGCGCCTCTTGATCAGCTCTTTGTTTGCTTGTCTTATTGTCACACTCTGCACAGAAACATAATCTTTATCTAAATAACTTGTTTTGTTCTTTATCCTCAAACAAAAGCTCAAACCTGCAGGCTGAGGCCTGATTGTAGACTTGAGTCTATCTCACATGACATCCTTTTCTTTCTCCTCTCAAATCTGTGTCTCCAGCAGCCTCTCTCTAAGCCGGTGAGAGTGGTCTTCTTGATCCTGTGGAAGCTCTTTGAGGAGTTTCAGTCCCTCTGCCCGCTCTGAATGACAGCCGTGTTCCGCTGGCCTGTCCCTGGCCTGAATCCCCCGGCTTTGGGCCTCTGCAGCCGGCTCTCATCCAGACCTGATCCCACAGAGGAAAGCCTCAATGCCGTCAGGACGGATTTGACAGTCCTCGCTCATCCCAGGGATGTCCAAAGTGCTTTCACAGTGGGTGAACAAACCCCCTCCCACCCTTGCTCTCTGCTGCACCAGCCAACCGGAGGGTGACGAGCAAGTGTGTGTTCACTGGTATGTGTCTTCATGTTTGTAGCTTGATTCTGTTTTTGGTACCTTAGCTAGAGAGTTATGTGTTCAGTTCTGTATATTTATTGCTCTATTTCTTAGCTAAATATTCAAAAAAGTACCTTAAAGATCTCAGTGGAAAAGTTAGCCAATGAAATGACAAAGAGTTGTCCATTGTTGATATGAATAGCGCCACCATGTGGCCATTTATAAAGCACATCTAAAGCACTTTGTCAAAAGCTCAGTTGCTACCTGTTTCAGTTGAGAGCTACTGCATGATCCAATGAGTGGACACTCACTACGCTTTCCATCACTCTACCTTTGGCTCACAGCTCCTTAACTATGAGGTGTGCATTCAAAATTCTGTTTAGCCTAATTTATTTGATACAAAATGAATCATTCATGATAATCTTAGTAAAACTAATTTTTGGTAATATCTGGTTAGCAAGGGCGGCACGGTGGCGCAGCAGGTAGTGCACGTGCCTCACAGCAAGAAGGTTGCCGGTTTGATCCCCGGGTCAGGCGGGGGCCTTTCTGTGTGAAGTTTGCATGTTCTTCCCGTGCATGCGTGGGTTCTCTCCGGGCACTCCGGCTTCCTCCCACAGACCAAAAACATGCTCATTAGGTTAATTGGTGACTCTAAATTGTCCTTAGGTGTGAATGTGAGAGTGAATGCTTGTGTGTGTGTTGCCCTGCAGTCGGCTGGCGACCGGCTCAGGGTGTACCCTGCCTCTCGCCCGTTGACAGCTGGGATAGGCTCCAGCCCCCCCCCCCAACCCCGAAAGGGATAATCAGGGGTATAGAAGATGAATGAATGAATGAATCTGGTTAGCATATACATAACTCAAGTTAAGGGTTTAAGTTTCAAGTTGTAGGTGTTAGAGGCAGTGCATACTGATGTCATGACAAGCTTGTGCTCTGATGACAAATAACATAAATTAAATGTACAATAAGTTTAGGACAGGACAGGTTTAGGACGACCAATACAAAATAACTACAACCACATTTGTGCAAAATATTAAAAAAAAAAAAGGGTTCCCAAATTGTTCTAGGTTTGGTCTGTTTGACACAAACTGTCATAACCCTTCATCACATTATACAATTCCAGCCACATTTACATCACATTTGCATATCAGTTCCTGTCCTTCTGCAACCCTGCAAAATCTGATGCAGCTAAATGCAGATGTAGCAATATGATAAACATGAGTAAGAGATACACTGATATTTAGAACATATATGTAGAACGTATATGTAGAGTTATTCCATATAAGGAGAGAGGCACATTTCTTGTTTCAGTCTTTGTTTATTTTCTAACCATCATTCCAACACATCCAAGTGCTCGTGATGAGCTTTGAACACCAGATGTGCTTCTCTCCTTCTGCTACATTGTGAATATGAATTACCACCGCTTAGCCATATGGATTTTTTCAAATTACTTAAAAAAATAGTCCCTCTCAAATTTCCATTCACCTCCTTTTTATCAGGGCGGTGACAGATATATCAAGAAATACCATGACAGAATATTGCTGAAGGTGAGCAAGATTTTTTTTTTTTTTTTCCATTTAGGTGCACCAACCAAGGTGAAGTTTATTCAGAGGCAATGGACAAGGTTCTTTGTTGGTGCAACTTGTCACCACTGGATCATTATTTAGTGAACATGTGTGTAGGAGACAGACAGGACATTGACTGGGTCAGGAAATGGCTGGAGTGTGCAGACAGAGGAGTGGGAGCTGAGCTTCATTGATAAACCTCCTTCAGTCCCAGACAAGGAAGGAAGCAGGCTGCAGGCATAGGAGGGAGACACTATAGATCGAGTATTGGGACAGGAGTCCAGCCCCTGCCAGCCATTGATCAGGATCACAATCAATCAGGAAACCATTGAGCAGCCTGGTCCAAAAATAGAGTGAAAAAACACCTGAGAGTGAGCAGTGAACAGGGTCAGCTCAGAGTCACAGCTGACCACCCGAAGACATCGCCCCCTCTCACCCTGATAGCCTGAGGCAGGAAGTGGATCAAAACGCTGCTGTAAACCTCAGAGATGTGTTTCATAATGGAGCCTACAGGTTTATACCACTTGACCTCTGACCTTCAAACGTTATTGACATGTTTCTGTGTTCATGGGTCAAATCCTCCTCCCTGGAGCCAGAGATCTTAATGCACCAGGCTGAACCAGTCAGCAGTCAGTTTTTTGTTGTTCATTTTATTTTATTTTTTTGTTTTGTTTTTTGAAGCTCACAAATGACCAGCATCAGTGTAGCATTAATGGCTGGTACAAAGTCATTTTTAATTTCTCTTTGAATAACATCACATTACATTTAGTTTTTCAAGTCAATTTACATAGCTGTCAAACTTTGTTGTTTATTTAAAATGAGTTACTTACAACTTTACAACTTTAAATTTTATTTTATTCACTCTTGAACACTAAGTGAAATCCTAAACTCACCTTTAACCTTTGATAACCCTTTGCACAGTTATTTTTAAAGGAACACTTGTTTGCAACCAACATAGCTCATGTAGTTGTTTAAGATGAGCATGAACAGTTCAGCAGACATTAACTGTGTGTTTACAGATTGACAATGACTATGCACTGAACCTGTGTACGGTATGTATGTATATATTGGTTTTTGGAACATGGTTAACAGAATATTCCTTTAAACTTAGCGGGTCAAACTGGGTGAGCTTGATGGTATATTCTTAACATTAGGAACAGCAGCTGTCAAAGGAGCCTCAACTCAAGGTCCACATCCTCACTTGTTCTGGAGCTTTTGACTCGGCAGCAGATGAAGACACAGTTTGCTCAGTTTGCTGATAATGTAGAGTTTGGACTATAGATGTTTCAACTTCCTATTATTTGGAGCATCTGTAAGACTTCTTGTTATTACTGTTCTGTCAACTGCTTTTTGCAGTGTCAACAAGAAACTCCCAAGCTCCACTTTTAGCCAAACATGGACAAGACGTCCTAGAGGTGCACAGAGTCATGTTAAGTTTGAACATCTGCAGTTCCCTGACAACTGCATTTACTGACAAAGACAGTGTGATGCAGTGGAAAACTCCAGAATAAGCAAGTAATAAGCAAATTGCCAGAAAAAATGATGGCATTGTACATTTCTGTAAGTCACAGATATGTTGACAATTTCTTTACATCCAAATTTTATATCTATTTACTTTTATTTATTTCCATTTCCATTTTCAGTTTAATGTTGTGACAATGCTGTGGTTAAGGTTTGGTTAGGTTTAGGCACAAAAACCAAGAAAAAAATCATATTTTGGCTTAAAATGCACAGTTTTTTTTTGTCACAGTCAGCTCTTGTTAGCAACAAACAGGGTTCAAACTCTCACCTCTCCTCCACCTGCTGAGAAACTCAGCTCATGCACAAGCACCAGTAAAATGAACTATGTCAGTTTGATACCTATTGTTGAAACATTCATGTCATACATTAGAGACATACAAATTTAATGCATCTGTGGTTTGTAGAAACATTCAATGCCAAGACTTTATGCTACCAACTGGGCTGGACCGCAGTTCAGGTGTGACTCAAGAGTTTTTAGTGATTGAAGCAAGAGGCTTTTACTTTCACTCTCTTCATTGACACATTTTCAGCTGTTTCTCCAACCTTTAAACCTGCACCTCTGAGGAAAATCTTTAAAAACCTACAAGTAGAAGCAAAACTTTTCAAACTCCTGTGAACACGGCAACTGATCCACATAAAAGCATATTTTTCTCCTCATAGCTTGAAATTTCCAGAGTTATAAGTGATTCAGAAAGGAAGCTTGAACACGCCGGCTGTCAATCCCTGGACAAACCTGTGTTATAACAGAGAAAATAAAATGTTCCTCTGAAGTGAAATATCACTTTAAGCTGCTTCACTTTGTTTGGGAGCCAGCGAGCCAACGGTGGTGCCAATATGGAGTAAATCTTCCCTGGTTTGCGTGTTAAAGCCTCAGAGAGGGAAGGAGGAGGTCAGAGGAAAACTGTTGGGGGGGAGGAGGGCTGAGCGAGGCCAGCAGTAAGACTCCTTGGTCCTGCCCACGGGAGATAAGTGTCTGTCCCTCTCCACTTCATACATCAGACCCTAAGAATATGTACAGTATGTATATGATATGGAGATGCACAAACACACACACAATATCCAGATTATCTGCTGGAAGAGGTTTACACGGAACTCACATCCTCAGCCCAACGCGTACACACACACACAAACACATTTTTACACACATGAACATATCCACAGATAGCGTTAAATGTGGCGAGGACAGCGTGCATCCAGCGGTGGCTGTGTGGAGAATCGGCCTGACTAAGCTCTGAATTTACATGGCTAAGCAAAGTTGTTAACCCTGAGAGGCAGGGCCAGAGAGGGAGCTAATGGGATTTCTCTGTTAATGAAATTTATGAAAGAGAGTGAGAGAAGGAAAGTGAGGAAGGGATGGAAAGATAGAAGAAGTAGCAGAGGAGGAAAGATGAGGGGAAGGTCCATGCAGTTCCTTCGCATTGTTTCTGGCAGCAGGATGTACACCTAATTTAACAGCATTTTTCATTTTAGTTAAAAGACAAAAATGCTAGAAATTAAAAGGATACCTGAAATCTGGCACAAAAGGCTTGGTCGTGGAAGATTTTTCGACTACATAGTGATCATGTGCCTGCTTCTGCTTCTACTGTACAGAAAACATTCATGTTACACTACCGCTCAGCACTACAGGCTTCCACTCCACCAGAAAGACAGAAAGACTAGAAAGGGATGGGAGGGAAGTTATCGCAGCATTTTAACATCATCCCTCTGTCTGTTACTGAAGCAGCTGAGAGAAACACCGCAGGGTAGAGGAGAGAAGAGACAAAACCATGCATTCCAAGAAAAATCTGCTTCTGCATCTTTAGTGGGAAGCAGTGACGACATGTCATCGTGTGTCAGAGTTAATGGTGCACCATAAATTATGTAATCCTCTCACAACCTCTTCAACGTACTCACATGGCCGCAGCTGATGGAAACGCTGATTCACATTTGATTTAGCCAAATTATCCAAAATGTTTTTTTTGTTTTTTTTTTTTTAAAAGTGCAGCACGTTGAAACTTGAAGAGGAAGAGGAGGAGGGGCTACACTGATCATGTGAGAAGGTCAGAGAACATTCAACAACTAAGGTAGGTCGTTTTTTGAGACTGTCCTGTGTTTGAGTTTTCATGAAAAGTTCCTTTGTGTGAATGACTTTGTTGTGTGAATAATGACTGGCTCTAAACAGCAAAGACAGAAGCATTGCCTTGTTTTTCCATCCTTAAAACAGATGGAGGAGGTCAAGATGGATGGCTGAAGTGTGCAAATATGACACTGGAGATGATGGTTCATGTCCTGTTTCCTATCAACAGTCCACACTGGCTTCTTTTAGCCATTTAGTGAGCTTTTTTTAGCCTTAAAGCAGCACTCCACCAGTTCACACTGCACTCCTATGACATTGACTCCTGACGGACTGTTTTGGAGATATATCGTCATTTTCATTTCTCACATTCTTCCTCTTTGTCACAATGTTACAGTGTCCTGGGTACTGAGAACGAAGCCCAGACATCAGTTATCGTTGGAGCTACTTTCAAATGAGGTAATTTAATTCCTATAATTTGACAAACTAGAAGGAGGCATTTATAACAGGGTAACTTCTCTACTATAACCCCTCTCACTGAGTTAGGTAAGACATATGGTCAATTCAAACGTACTAACAGATAAAGTTGACATGTTGGTAAATGTCGGTTTGCGTTTTCTCTCCAGGGTTCAGTGTTGAGTCGGCTGACCTCCGGCTGTGTGAGCTGGAGCTGAGCTGAATGTCGGCCTCTCAACACAAACCCTGCAGCAGCAAGAAGGTCTCGTTCCCTCTGTTTGCCCTGGAGTGAGTGGGCAGAAGATTGTGATGAGCGGGGAAGAAGAAGAAGGGGGCAAGTGTTGAAGTGAGTGAGGGTGTGCTGATGGGGGAGGAAATTACCCCCGACTCTGCACATTCTCCTGTGCAAACACACAAACACACACACCTAGGTTTTCCTCGGGTTGGTTTGCTGTTTTAGTTTGATGCTGAGGCAGATTTCTTCATGAGTCCCCCCAACACACACACACACACACACACACACACACCACCACTAACACACATACAAACCCAACACCCCCACCCACCCCCCTTCCCACCTCACCCGTCAACCCTCTCGCCCTCCGAACCCGGCACAGTCAGCATCGGCGTGGCGACGCCAATCGATGCTCCGTGCCCCGCTGAGCGTGTCCACACAAGGCCGAGCGAAGGGCCCCTCCGCAGGGGATTGTGGGAAATCTGATTTATGATGCCCGTGGTGTTGCTGACCACTAACTTTTGCTCCCTCTCTCTTCGTCTTTCCCTTTGTCTCTCCATCTCTCTCCTGCTCGCGCTCTCTTCTCTCCATGACTTACCTGTTTAACGCTCTTTCTGCAGAACATCTTCGCTTTACGAAAATGAGGACAATCATCAGCGAATCACCTGGAACCTCACAGAGGGAGAAAACAGAAGCAAAGTGAACTCCACAGTGGAGCAATAAGAGGGGAGTTTGGGCAAAAGGGAGTGACCAGAGGATAAGAAGGGGAGGATGGGGTGAGATAAAGAGGCACAGAAAGAAAAGATTATTCCATTTCATAGGGATCTGCTTGCAGAAGGAGGAGGATGTAGAGAGGATTTTCACGGCTGCTTTGGTGCTCAGCCTCTCTCATCTGCTGTTGTCTCTGCCCTAGCACTCCCAGTGACGTTTTAACCAGCTAGCAGAGCACATACACTCATAGTTGTCCATCCATACTGTATCTCATTACACATGTTCTGTGTTGAAGGTCAACACAGAACATGTTGACCTGTTAGTTGAAGGTCAATAATAACACAACTACTGGACTGATCACAAAATACACTGATGCACCTTTCAGTCTGCAAGATATGAGAGCATGCAAGGACAAATTTGAGAATTTTGAGAGGATGCAAACATTGATGCACAACTGTGAGTGCAGCTGCTTCAATCCTGCAAAAGAAGTGAATCTGAACACTCTGCTTGCCATGTTTTCTGCGTTTTGAATCAGCTGTTATTTGTTGAGAGAGCAGAGCCACCTCCAGATTAGACCTGGATTTAAATTAAACTCATGTAGCCTTGTAGTTTTGTGATTCCCATTATACTACACTGTATTAATTTGTCTGCAGACGTTTCTGTGAAAAACTATGACCTTAAAGTTGCATTCACATCAGGTTGGATGAAATTCATTCATGGCTACAACTCAGTCACACTGAAGGATCATTCATTATGAGCGCTAGATATATATTGGAAGACTTTGTCAAAAATGAGATTAGGCTACATGATATAAACAGCTTTGAATAAAAGCTGCTTTAAATTAAGCTAATTTTCGGCCCTTTGGTGGCAGAAGAACTCCACAACAAGCTGAAGAATGAGGCACATTGTTGCCTTTAAAAGTTGTCATGCCTTACCTATTAGCAAATAATCGTCTATCTACATGTCCAGCGGACACAGAGAAACACTATCATTAACTTTGAGTCATGTTTGTGTCAGTCTGATGAATGTACTATAAATCTCAATAATTATTGCCCTTTATAGTTTTGGTTCAGGTTGTTGAGGGTAGAAATTGTGACAAGTAAAACTAAAATAATAATAATTGTTTTGCTGGAATGTAGCTTTCAAGCCAGGGGCTAGTTAGCAAGCTAAGGTTATTTTTTACAAGTATACACAAGTTTAACATATGTGTGTGTGTGTGTGTGTGTGTGTGTGCGTGTGTGTGTGTGTGTGTGTGTGTGTGTGTGTGTGTGTGTGTGTAAATCTTTTCTCTTTTTCTAAAACAAATAGGCTACTTTTGATCAATTTTGATTTGGGGCAGCCAGCATGTAAAACCACTCTTGACCTTGTTAGCTTGTGGAGCTTACGATGGGCTGGAGGTGCCTGTTTGAATATCAGCTGGTAAAAAGCTTAATATTTCCAAGTCACTGGAATTTTGAAGAGGGTGGAGGTGAATGTGAAAACTAAAATGTTTATTTAAGTTTGAAAATTGCCAGCAGGTATCCTCATGTTCTTTCAAAATCTGCAAGTCGGTCTGTAATAAGAAAAAAGTATTCTACCAATCTGTGCCTTTGCTTTCAGTTAGCTTGATGTACACAACATACACATACACTGTATGTCAAGGTAAAAACAAGTGCAATCATTTGCAAACGAACTGTGTTTACCAACAATGTTTTAATGAAGTGTTCCCAAGCCCGTGGAGTAATACGCTGCATACAATAACCCACCTCTGGATGCAAGTACACAAAATAATCTCATCACGGTGACATCCACTGTGTAGACGAAGTGTGTATCACAGTAACACTCAGACTGTCTGAGTGTGTGTTGAGGCTGCAGGGGGCCTCCCAGCCCCTGCTGTGTGAGGGACCGCTTCCTCCTCAGGATGCTCATTCACTATCTCCTCCACTTCAAGAACACAGTAAATTAGAAAGTTAACGCACTGATGGGGCGGAAGATTGCCCTGCTGGGCTGTTGTTTCAGTGTGTGTGTGTGTGTGTGTGTGCGCGTGTGTGTCAGCAGTAAAAGCAGCTCCCTAAACAGCAGGAGATATGCATTAGACTAATGTGTGATTAAACACATCCATGCATGTGATTGGTTGATTTATCAGCTTTGACAGTGGTAACTGGTTGTTTTTATAGATCAGTCATGATGTGGTGGGGAGGGCGGGGCAGGTGATACATGCTTGTTGGTATGGTACAGTATTGTTTTTGTAATTCTCAACATCTGCTGGGGTAAGTCTTAATTTTCACTCTCCATCACGAGATAAAGATTTACTAACCGCAACTAAAACATCATACCAATGTTTTTATCCTAATGTTTTTGCTGTTTTAACCTCTTATCTATAAATTATATATACGTTACATTCTTGCTGAACTTTATTAAGTGCAAATTGAAAAAAAAAAAGAAGGGGGGGGGGGGGCATTTCCAAGAGGACACTGGTTTCCTCACTAGCTTCATCCAGAGCTCTCAACTACATCTGTCTGCATCAGATGAAGGAGTTTGCTCAGTTTTTTGCTCAGTTGACATGGAGATGGCTGTCACTTAGGTCACATGATCACACATTGTTTTTTGTCACCTGCAAAGGCTCGTGCTACATGCTCACTTATGTATAATGAAACAACAGATAACACAAACTAAAAACCCAATAAAACATGCACACAGCAAAAATGAAGACTGGATTAGGCAAACTTCACCAGACCTCCTGGTGCCCTGACAGCTCCAGATTTGCTGTGTGTCAACCAGACTTTGCTAATCTAATTGAAAATATCCACTTCTAAAGCAATGTAAAGTGACATGATAAGGGCCATAAGGAGGGTTTTTTCATTCTAATCTTGAGGTCCTGTTTTGAAGAGGGACAGGGACAGACTGATCTAGCCGATCTGTGTTTTGAAAACACATAACAGCACATCAGAAAAAAAAAAAAAAAAAAAGAAAAAAAATTAAATGCTTGAATTCTTTAAGTTTGTAGAGTCTTCTAATATATTTTGCTATACAGTATATGTCTGCCTGGAACAAAAACAACAACAACAACAAAGAAAAAAACACATTCACATCTCTAAAACACAGCAGCATGATTTGCCAAATGTCTTGAGTGAGATAAATCATACAGTCCATGGTTTGCAACACATGGGCTAACACATGCAAAACCAATGGTACGGTCCTTTGAGCTCATCTCTGCTTTGTGCATCTTCATCAGCCTCTGTGATGCAGCATCACTTAGTGTTTCACTTGCATCTCTCTCTCTCTCTCTGTGCGTAGTAATTCTATAATCACTGTGAAAGGAAGATGTATATTTAATATCTCATCTTGCTGTGCTGATGATGTGGCATGTTTTGAAACATTGGTTTCATAACTATATCAATACCTCATCTCTTTTTCATGCCATTGATGATCGTCTCCCTTCTGCGGCAAATAGAAGCACTTAGCTGGGCTTATTTCAATACCTGATTGAATTGTGCTGCTTTGCTTTATTAAGACATTACCACTCATCAAGATGACACTGTCATAAAGTGGTGAAATGTTTGCGGTCAACTAACTGAGGAGATGGATGGATTTCACAGGACATTAAGTAGATGAATACGAAGCAGATTTGCAGATGGCAGTTCTTTGTTTTCAGGGCAGGTTGAGGGGTTGAACTGTGTCAGGCTTGTGGCGTGTTTTATCTGTGTGGTCCTTTATTAAATCTGCAAAGAGGAAAGTTTGTTTTCATAGCCTCTGCTTTGAGACTAAGTAGCTCTGACATCTCTGCTACCCACAATCCCCTGCGGGAGGTGCTGGCTGTTAGCGATATTTCCCTGGTGACGGCTTGGGCTTGGGCTTTACACCGTGTTACAGCAATTAGATCTCAATTAGCTCAGGAGTAAACACACAAAGAGGGAGAGACGCGGTGTGTTGGAGGGAGAGCTGTTAGCAGATGTAAAAAGGGCCTGTTCTCTCTGGGGTCTTGTTTGAACCTCTGTGTCCCATGTGTATGTACTGTAGCCCAGTGGGCAGGATTCAATCTACAGCTCTGGCATAAACACACACATACACACGCACACACGCACACACGCACGCACGCACGCACGCACGCATGCATGCACACTCATGCAGGAACACCAGGAAGGACAGCAAGGATGACCAAAACACTCAAACTGAAACTGTGGCGAGGCATCATGAGGCATTCAGGTACCTTCCCTTCAAGAAAAGTTCAGAAAAATTCACTGTGAATGAGTAATTCTGAGTGTCGCCTCAGTTTCACCTCCTTCCTTCCTCCACTTCTACTCTTGTGTCCTTGAGTACTAATTTTTCTCTCATCTCCTTCTCCTCTCATGAGTTACTCTCCTATTTTTTTCATTTTTTATCTCTCCTCTCCTTTTTCATCTCTCCTCCACCAACCCTCTTGCCTCATCTGCTCTTCTTCTCCTCTCTTGTCCTCTCTCCTGTCCTTCCTCTTCCCCTCTTAACTTGCCTTCCTTATTTCCATCCCTCTGTCTCTTCATCTTGTCCCCTCTCCATCCTCTCTCCTCCTCTCTTCTGTCCTTTGTCCTCTCCTCTACTTTTCTTTCCTGTCCTTATCCGTCCTCCTCATGTCCTCTTCCCTCTCCTCTCCTCACCCTACTCTCCTTCTTCCCACCTTTACCTTCTCTTCTGCTTTCCTTATTTCCATCCTCTCTTCTCTTCTTCTCTCTCCTAACCCCTCATCTCCTTCTGTCTTCAATTCCTTTTTCCTCTCCTCTCCTCTCTCCCATCCTTCCATCTTTCCATCCTCTAATCCCCTTTCCTGCCCCTGCTCCTTCTTCCTTTCCTCTCCTGTTGTCTCCTCTCCTTCTCTTTTCCATTCTCCCTCCTATCCTCGTCTCCTCTCCTTCCTCCCCACTCTTCTCTTCCCTTGTCTTCCTCCCCTTTCCTCTTCCCACCTCACCTCCTTTCTCCTCTCCTCTTCTCTCCTCCTCCTCCTCTTCCTCTCCTCTTCTCTCTGCTGGGTCGCTGTGCTTGTCGCGGGTGATAATCCGTGTCACGGCGGCTGATTGGGGATTAGGACTAGCAGTTTATTCACGGCAGGGAGAATGATACAGCGCTTAGTGGCACAGGCTCCCGCGGCAGCCGCTCTCTGCTGAATTAGCAACATGTTTGAATGAGATAAAAGAGACAGCTTACCCCACCGCACTCCTCCACCTAATCCCTATACAGCTGTGAAATGAGCCGGGCCAACCGCACCACACCTAGACCCATGCTGGCTGTCTCTCATCCCTCTCTCTCTCTTTCACACACACACACACACACACACACACACACACACACACACACACACACACACACACACACACACATACCTACACTGTTTATTCTGTACCTACCTGCACGAACACACACACACACCCATACCAAACTCTAATTCCAAACTAGGAAGCCCTCAGAGAGCACACACCTCCACCAAGGCTGCACAATCCTCTGAATGTGTTATTTTAATGATAGAGACTGTTTAGATTTTATTTCTTTATTTATTTCTGACTGTGGAACTACATCAAAATACACACAGTGATAGACAATTCAGTTTTTTTTGGACAATACCTGCTTGCTGCACAGGAATATTAGAGTTTTGAACAAGGATAAACTGTGTAAACTTTGAGTCGAGGTGCTGTAGTGCTGCCTATAGAAGAAATGCCATCACATTTGATCACTGAGGGTGTAAGCTGTTTACATTTGGCAGCAATTACACAATGTGTTCAAGAGTCATGGTAGTGGCAGCCATGCATGGAAAAAAAAAGTATATGAAATATCAAAATACAAATTAATCGTTTTTTTCCAGGTTCATTTAAATGTGTCATGTACCAACTTGGTGTTTAATGAAATTCGTTAACTTTTTTTTTGGAATAAGGGTACAAAAATGCATAATAGTGATGTTGTCATATTAAGCAATAAAGAAACTTACGCACCTCACGGTTCACGAAGTAAGGCCCAGTCAATTCATCACTTATAACAACAACAAATCAGATCTTTTCAATGGAATCAACCAGGGCTGGCTCTAGCCCTTTGGCTGCCCTTGGCGAGTTTGAGTTACGCGCCCCCCCCCCAACTCCATAAACTGTAAAGGTGCTCATTAATTAAAGGATATTTAACATGAAATTAACTCTATCAACTATGGAAATAAAACAACTGAAAAGGGTCACCTCTAAAGACTTGTATACAAAATAATAAAAAATATAAACTCGAAAATATTTAACAAATGTAAACTCAAAGAATGGATGAACTGCAGAAACTATACCAACAAAAATGTTCTTATAGTCACTCTAACACTTCAACAGGCAAATTATGTCTTGACTGATACACTTTAATAAATTCCACATACAAAAATGCTACAAAGCAAACAATGGCTATATAACAAGGATATTTAACAAATTGGATTAACTCCATAAACTGTGCAAAAACACTCTTAAAACACACAGTAAGGACACTTAGAGCAAATTATGACTAAGACCCATCAACTGGTTTAACTACACCCTCTACAAACAAAAGTGCTTTTATGGATACTGTACGTACCACTACAAAATTAAAAGATTGAAGTTCTTGTAGTTTTGTCCCTATCTCAAATAATAAAACATGAATAGTTGTTTCTGGCATTTCTATTCACCTTGACGCAGCATTAAAATTTGACTCATCTGGACTTCCGAATAGCAAATTCGAATTCAAATTGGATTGTGGAAGTTGTGGAATAAGCTAAGGAGTCCACTGCCCAGAACCATGGCTAAACTCAGATGCAGTAGCCTGGCAAAAATAAAGTTCATGTTCATGTATCTGAAACATCCTATGTGTAAGAGATAATTAAAATGAATGTTACAATGCAACCTCTCTGACAACCTGCACTATTCAAAGCATACATTATCCAGATACTTGTCTTGTGACATTTACATCTATGTAGGTTATCAGTGAAGTTATGTTTGCTGACTATACGTAGCACGCTAGCAAAGTAACAGTCGCTAGCTAGCCATAGCTTAGCGACAGCAATGAAACGTCCAATATTAGGTGATGCACAATACTAACTTTATTTCGTTTGACACTTTAATGGCTGAGATGAGAAGACTTACCTCTATATTTGGCTTTCTTTTTATCTTCTTCCTCTTTCCGTTTTCGACCCTGTGCACCAGAGAGTTTAGACCGCTTCATTTTGGGAATCAACCTAGGTGGTGAAGCTTGATCAAGGCAGCAGCTGAGCGCTTGCCAAACGTAACGCAATGCAACTAGAGCATGCACGCAAACTACCCCCACCCCCAAGTAATGTACGGTGACAAGTAAACATGCAGCTGAGGGACGCCCTACCATAGTCATGTTTAATAAACATGTTTTATTTTACTTGTCGTTCTAATTCCATGAGTAATGGTTAAGGGCAACAAAAAGCAAGGGCGACACTAGAGGGCGCCCCAACACATTTGTCGCTCTAGGCAATCGCCTAGATCACCTTTAGCAATCGCCAGCCCTGGAATCAACCAGTAGACACACTCATGGAGGTAAATCCTTGCAGAGCTTTTGCTTAGTTCAACAGTAAACATTGACCTGACATTTGCACCAACAATACAACCAAAACAACCAACAAAAGAAAACCATCTTGACAGCGCTGACCTTTGAGGGAGAGTTCCAAGTGGAGGAAGCTATCATATTAGCTATATGACACCATCCAGTTTTACTGTATATACCCCTGCTCTACCAAGATGTAAACTACACAAAAGGGCAGTTCTTCAATAAGAAGGCTGTGTTGACATATTGTCCTGTTAGCTAGTTAACAAGCCAGCAAGAGTGCTGGGCTATTGTGGCTGACTTGTGCAGACATAGGGTAGCTAGCACGGTAAGCTTGCCAGCTACGGCATCTCACTAGGTTGTCTGTACATCTGTACACTTCCAGCACTACGTAGTGAGGACACACAAGTTAAAGTTGTTGTGGCATTTTGTATTGGACACTTCTAAGTGAAAATATATATGACCACATGGTGGCACTTTTGGGTCATATTCTGGCATTGTATTTAAATTTAATTGCTGTAGTCATTGCATGACTTACAATGCACTGGCTGGTTCAATGACAGAGTTTTATAGTTATTTACAGCATATTTTGTGTGCAGGAATACATTCTGAGGGCAGTCAGCAACTGATTGGACATTTACAGTAGACTACTGTAAAATAATTTTTTTGAAGTGTCTTAATTGCCTTCTTAATTTACTCATCACCAGTTCTGTTGAGCCATTATGGAAGTCATACAGCAGTCATTACAGGCTACATTTGGGCTCCAGTTTTCAGTGTCCACTTGTATTTATTTTCAGTCTGCCTTAGCAGAAATCGCCAGACAGCTGAAAGTTGAGTTGATTTGTTGTTTGCTATTTTCTTCATGTGATTAAGCTCTAAAAATAGCCTCCTTCTCCTCAACACATGACAATTTGAAAACCACCAGGAGACAAAGTGTGGTCCATTTTGTTAATGGTTTTGGCCAGAAGGGATTGGCCATCTCCACCAATAAGCCCGGCCGTATATCTCACTTCATTTGGCAAGTGTTGTGTCAGCAAAATAAGGCAGCGAAATAATAATGTGCGGCTATCTACATATGGAGAAGTAATGAAGGAGAGTGGGATGGAGTGGAGGAGGAGAAGTGAGGGGAATGGGCACAGGAGTGGAGAATTACAGCTGATATTAGAAGTGGAGGATTTGCAGTTGTCTCTCTTATTCTGTAAGGTGACCAAAGGTGGTTTGCCTAGAAAAAGCAAAGCAGGCATTTTATTCTTCCCCATCTTTTCAGGAAACAGAAAACAGTGAGGCTTTGTGTCTCCGTACTACCCTCTTGTAAATTCCATCATCATTCATCCAGATGCCAGCCCAGACTGGTCACAGGTTTTATTTTTACACTGACTGACGTGTGGAGTTGCTGTGCATTTCATCATATTAATAAAGCTGAAACTTATCTGTCTCTTCTTTTGTCACCATCAGGACTGACGAGAAGGGCAGAGCTTTTCCCCTGGGTTTGGTTTTCACTGTCTTTTTCACTACGGCTGTTTTTTTTGTTTTTTTTAGGCCGGAAAAAAGGCAATACAGAGGTTAATTTTTCCAAAGATAATCCCTGGTTGCAGCACTATTTCATCAGAAAGTGTGAGACAATGTTCCAAACTGAAGGGAGACATCATGGGAGGCACCTTGTCACAAGTCCTGTAAGGAAATGTGCCGCAGGCTGCTGTTAATGAGAGCCATGTAACACAATCTGACTGATTTGTTACTGATAAACACATACCTTCTCAACACTTTTAAACCCAGATAGGAACTATATACAAATAATATATATAACACTATATACAACACCAAACAGTAACAGTACTATTAAAGCAAGTGAGCAGAAAAGTTAAGTTCAAAGTTTCCATCAGGCATTTAATGGTTTGAACTGGTTTCCACTGTCACAGCGACTTCATTAGGGTGGAGATAGGAAAAAAATAATTGATTACACTTCATATAGAAAACGCATCTGTAAGCCAATGTTAGATGACACTTCAACCACGAGTCGGTTTGGTTGCATTTTGCCTGTAGTTTGTGCTTAAGCTACGAGCAAACTTGATGATCAATATACAGATGACTGTGTGTAAGGTGGCAGGTGTCGCTTGCAGAAATAAACCCTCTGAGAATTATCAGTCTGCACTGAACTGAGCTCCATGGAGTGTTTCAACATCTTTCAGTTTTCTCTGCCCTCATCAGCTTTGCCAGCAAGCAGCTGTTTTCAGTGCAGAAGCTCTGATAAAGACACTGTACACTACCTGTCCAGCATCAAAACACCACATGGCACACAGGCACAGTGGAAACCAAAACGAGGTAAAAAGAGAGAGAGTACTGGACAAACATTTGTTCTGTCACCAGAAACACAACTTGAGTAAATACCAATTTCACTCTGTGTCTGCTAAATATATATGTTAAATGGTGATACATGGAGCGGAGGATTATGTACAGTGTTTGCACTTGTATGTACACATGTTTATGTACAGTATTTACAGTGTGCAGAATTTATAGTTACAGTAACAGCGCATGATGACATGTACATTTGCTTTGCTACCAAGTTCACTATATCAACTTCATATGTTGATAATTCGTCTGTGCCAGCTTTACAGTTTGTTGTGCTGCCCTCAAGTGGCCAAAAACTCAATTAGTACAGTTTAAATAACTCATAAATATCTATGTATACATGTGGAGTCTGTCTCTGTTTCAGGAGTTAGCTTCCAGTCACAGAAACCATCAGCCATCAGCATGATTGTCCATCATGAAGTGTATTCTGAATCTGATCAAATCAAGCTGCAGATTGACACACTTTTCTCACTACATCTGTTAGAGGAACATGATGTATTGGCAGAGGTTTATTTCCACTGAGTTCTTTGTAATTTGTTTATGTTCTTGATCTCGGGCCATTTGTCTCAGGGCTCAGAGGTCTTGTCAGTGTCACCTCCGTGTGCTGCCGTCTCAGAGTCATCTTTGGTTACCAGTGGATAAGCACTTTTCCGCTGATTGGTTTAGCCAGCGTCTCTTAATATCATATTGATGATAATTTCCCTGTAATGCGCCATTTGCACTAATTGTGATGCAGGGAGTGAGTAATGGCATGTGACTGCAGCCGCTCCCCAGCCACTCCTCAACACTTAATCTCCTGATTGTCCCAGAGAGACGAAACGTGACAAGATCTCCATAAACAACCTGCTCCTCCCCCCGCCCCCCACACACCCCAACCACAGTCCCTTCCTCTGCTCACTCCTGTACTACTGACCTCTGTGCTACCTCTCTCCCTCCTTCACATTTTTCTTGCTGTTTTTGACTGAAGCCCTTTCTTTATTTAAGGCCATTTCATTTTTCCCTCTTTCCTCCTGACCCTGTAATATTTTTGATAGTTGATTAATCTATATATTGAACTATATTGGGAACTGACAGCCACCGTAGTGGACTAACTCAGTTCTGCTCATATAATTCAGCCTGCTGTGCATTAATTCAAAAAGTCAAAACAGTTGAAACATGTCCAGTTTAGGCCTTGTCTAAAATGTACATAGGCTCCAAACACAAGGTTGGCAGTTTGATACCAAACTCCTGCTGTCCACATGTCTTTAGGCAAGACACTGAACCCCAGATTGCTCCCGATGGTCAGGCCGACGCCTTACATGGAAATTGGAATGGTCCGCTCTTATCCACTCAGATACAGCATCAGACATCTTGATACCTATGGTGACTGCTAGATGGACCCTGTTAGACTGAATATATTTAGACATAGCCTGACTCCGATTATGAATTGAATCGTGGTCACTTGGAACAGTGAGGATAATGAAGACCCCGACCTCCTGTGTATCTGACTTTTTTTTCCACATGTAAGCTAAATTCATCATGATTCGTTATCAAATAAGTAACCAGATATATACGGTAGGTCTACTCCTGTAGAGACACATATTACTAGATATATATGCTAATACCACTTAAGCAAATGAAATCATATAATTGGCCATAACAGTTTAACCTCTGAACAGTGAATTACTGCATGTCTGTACGCCATATGCAAACCATTTACATAAGAGTGCATAATTTAAATGCACTCTTTTTCATACCTTTCATTGGGCTACTAAATCCTCTTCTACCTCAGTGCAGTTTTTGTTCACAGAGGTTTTATTTGTGCACACACACAAAACACACAATTACACATGACAGTGGACCAGCTGATTTTCCCCTCTTTATCTGTGATTTGGGTGTGAAATCAATGTAGGTGGCCCATCTCCAGCCCTGCAGGGGGGAAAACATCAACAGACCTCAACAGAGTGAGGGCAGCAGGGGAATGGAAATCTGGAGAAATTATGATAATAATCATGGAAACGTATAATTCTGTTGGTCATAGTTTGAATCACAGAGAAATGAAAATTGCTGCCTTTCTTTATAAATAAATACAAACTGATTTATATCATGATGCAAGGAAAAGAAATATTTGAAAGAAGAAAAAAACTGTTTTCTTGTATTGGATTGTTTTCTCCCCTTCTCTCTGAGCTGGAGGAGAGGATGGGCTGTTGGTTGGGGGTGTAAAATGGAGTGCAGAGGGTTGAGTCAGGGACTGTTAACCCCAGGGGAGGTTCAGAGCATCGGTCCTGATTCCCAGGCCATCTCATTGTTCCAGGCCAGGCTGTAATTTAGGAGGAAAGCGGTGTCAAAGTGTCCATAAATCCACCATGTGCCGAAAGCGTCCTAATCTCAATCTGTCAGCAAGACACTGGTCAGCCGGTAAATACCTATTGCCTGCACTTCCTCATGTGATCACACACATGGGAACACACACAAACACAGTTTTGATTGTGTACATGTGCATGTAGTTTTCTATTTCTCCATGAAGCTGCTCTTGCTGAGGAGGCAAGTTTGCAAGATGAGCGCTAAATGGACAGATGTGCAAACACACTCAACATATGCAAAGGTTCCTGTCCCAGCATTGATCATGGCTCTTTTCTTTACAGCAGGCAGCCTGAAACAAAAGATTAAAGAGGATAATGAGAGCTAGTTACACATTTTTTAGATTGGCTGAACAAGGAAAGGAAGGATAACAAAGACAAGTAAAAGCAGTGACAGAAAAAAGGTATGAGGAAAGAAAAAAGAAAAATGACCCAAGGAAGAACAGAGGTAAGAAATAAGGACATCAGTGAGTAAGGCTTAAAATGGAAAGAAACTAGAATATCGTAACGATGCAAATACTCAGGTACCACTACAAGTTTGAGCTGTAGAAGTAATTTTGACACTTTGTTTTAACAGGGAAGGCCACTGAAAGCAAGCTCTCTTTTATAATGACACCCTACACACGCATAAAATACACTGAAAAATTACAATGCATGTAAAATAATTAATAACGCAATAGAGGTACACAAAGGATACAAAAACAACTTTCACAACAGGCCAAGAACAACTACATGAGAGACAACATCTATCATTTTAGCTGATGAAAAGGGATCAGTTTGTCTAGTTTTAAGAGTTTCTGCATTTCCATTTGTTCCACTTAGGCGGTGCATAAAATTTTAGAGCCAGCTTCCCAGTTTCTGTACTGATCCTAGAGGACCAAATAGTCTTGAAACTTATCACAGTGTGAACTTGATTTATAGTTAAGAAGACATGAGAGATACTGAGGTAGTTTGCCGACAAGAGCTTTATAGATAAACAGAATATAGTGCGATTCTCTTCCGACTGCTAACGACCCAACTTTCTAATATAGTAAACACTGATGTGTTCTAAAACCATCCCCAGTGATGAACCTTAGGGCAGAATGATGGACTCCATCTAGGGTTTTAAGAGTGGAGGCAGAAGAATGCATATATATTATATCACCATAATCCATAACAGGTAAAAAGGCTGACTGAACACTGCAGTTTCGACTAATGCAAGTCTTGTTTTTATTAAAAAATACCAGTGTATTTATCTTTCAGTTGGAGTCCCATTAAGAGCAGTAATAATCATTTCAGTATTCAGACTGTTTTTTAGAGAACGACATGCATTTTGTTCTTTGTTTAAACGTGTTATAAGATCAATTAAAGTTTGCTGTGCTGTACAGAAATTTTAAACCCCCGGAGCAACAGAGGGTGCTGTTGTACATAGAATGGCATCATCCGCATAAAGATTAAATGTACTCTTTTTAATTTTTTCACCACGCGGCACACCTTTCTTAACACTCATAAAACTAGACTGATAGCCATTGGCCACAACACCTTATGTTCTACCACTGAGATCCTTTACAAACCAATTCAGTTACATCCAGCTGCAGCCGAACAGAAGTTTGTTAACCAGCAATGGAGACTGAAAAGTCAACTAAACTTCTCAGACTCTCAATTATGTAGCACAGGGACTCAAGGTCTGCATGTAATTTGTTGGACTTTTTGATTTCCTCCAGCACAACCTCCACTCATGGCATGAAGGCAATATTTGTTAGAACAACTTTGAAAGTGAGATGCTGGTCAGTGAGAGCTGGAATGATTACTTTGCCACCAGAGAGACAATAGGTGACAGAACCCCGGAGAGTTATATTCACAATGACAGAGAAATTTCCAGATTGCTGCTTATTTCAGCTGTTGTTGGTTTTGGTAGAAGCTGGTGTACAACGCTCAACAGATTAGCTGAATTAGCATCAGTGACGGTTGCGCTCAGTAGGTGCAGTGGTGCAGTCCCCCTGGCCAGAGGAACCGAGGCCAGCTGGAGGGTGGAGATTAGTCAGAATGGCAGAAGCTCCAGGTGCTGCAGCAGGAGCTCCATTGCTGCCTTCTGATGATGAATTATGCACACAAGGACACTTGTCAGATGGAGAAGCAGCTCTGGAGCTGGAGTTGCTGGATGGATATGTGTCCCTTTTGGAAACAGCATTAGATAGTGTTAGATTTTGGATTTCGTCCAGCACAACCTCCATTCAGCCGCAGTGAAGGCCACATTGGAAGAGCAGCCAAAGGAGAAGAAGTACAGCTCCAAATGCATCATCATGACTGTCACATAGTGGAAGGGAACATCTTTTCTTGCGCTTAACCACTGAGGTCCAGGTTGAACAGCCAGGAGATGGGTCAACTGTATCAGGCTGTATTACCCTCGCCAGTAGACTGATGGGCTTGGGACACTCCAGTGAGGTTAACTGGGAGCTGAAGATGAGCTGCGTGATGAAGGCTAATTCAAATTTTGATCTTGTGGATAAACAAAGACATTGACCTACATGGAGATAAACCCTCTGCAGGAATGATGCCAATGAGGAGGTAAACATCCAGGATAGAAGAGAGTAAAAGAATGAAAAAAAAAGATATTCATTTATTACATTCATGTGGACCTATGAGTCTGAAATAAAGTTGAATTAAAAAAATATGCTTCCTCTGAATTTGATGCAGCAACACGTTTCAAACACATTGGGACAGGAGCAACTAAAGACTGGGAAAACCTGTTTGGAACATTCCACAGGTAAACAGGTTCATTGGTAACAGGTGATAGTATCATGATTGGGTATGAAAGGGGCATCCTGGAAAGCTCAGTTGTTCACAAGTGAGAATGGAGAGAAATTCACCACTTTGTGAACACATGACTGGACAAAGGGTAGTACTACATTAACTCAGGAACACTTTGTAAAACTGTTATTGGTAAACTGTTTGCAAATGATTTTTTTTCACTGTTTTTATTAACGGTTTACACAGTGCACCAAGTTTTTGGGAATCAGCATTGTATTCTGTGCTGCTGACACTTTGCACTGAGCACTTTCACCATTCTGTACTGAAAACAAAACAACAAACAAAAAAGCATTTTGTTTCATATATTGGTATTCAAATGTACTTCTGTGTGTAACTCTAACCACAAACATGATGTTCAAGCAGTTTCCTTCTTCTTTCTCTTCCTCTTCTGGAACTTTCTGAACATTTCTGCTGTGAAGGAGCGAACAGGGTATTTTAGTTCAGATGAGGTTACAATGGGACGACGAATCCTCATACAGGAAACTCCACTTATTATCAACCAGTCATTGAACCTCACCTGAGCCTAGCAGGCTACTACCACACACACAGGGACAGGCAGGTACCCGCACTCTCTAACACACACACATCTTAACGGTAAGTTTCTTATGATGACCTCGAGGTCTTTGTCCCTCATTTTTAATTCAATTAAAAGTCTCTCTATAGACACACATAAACAAATAAACACACGTCCACACAGTCAGCTGTATATAGAGACATCCTCATGTCGATCAATAACGCTCATAGATTGTCAATTACGTTCTGGAAGGGGAATGAATGGGATTTGCATATATATAGAGCCGGGTTTACCCATGCGCTCACAAGACATCTTGAAACTGCTGCCCTCAGCACGCTGACCCATCAGAGGAAGGGTGGAGGAGGGAGGAGGTGACAGGATGTAGAACAGCAGAGCCCGAAATATGGAAGCAGATACCTGAGATACTCAGATTGTTTCACTTCACAAACATTCATCTGGGTTGAATGTGGTCAGTCTCATGGTGGCCTGATCGCTTCAAATGATCGCCACAGTCAGAGGTAAGTAAACATGATCACAGTTTTGTGATTCAGTAAGTTAGGAACTTTATTGTAACATGGAAAATTGTCTGTGGCCTCACTGGCTGGATTAAAACCAAGAATGAGACAATTCAGGACAGACTCAAGGAAAAAGAAACTAACAAGACTTAATGGTAAATTAGACTTAATAGTAGACATAATGATTTATTATCAAATTGCTTATTACTTCATTTCTAAATTACTAGTTTGGGAAAGTTTAAGTTAAGCTTACAATTCATTTATCCTTTGAAGTAGTGCTGGATTTTGTAAACTGGTGAAAACATTTTTATTTTGTGTAATGGGTATGAATGATCCACAACACATTTATAATAATTCCATTTAATGTAAATCTGCAACTATAAAAACATGTGACTTGGATTTCTTTATTTTAGGCAGTGTAAGAATCATAAGGCTTCAATGACGAGCTGGACCAATACAGTATGTGATACATGCAATGAAGCGTTGAAAATGTTTTTCATCTCCAAATCTAATGAAAGTAAAAATATATTTCTAAGAAAAATCAGAATCACTTTTTGTTGTTATTGTTTTTGTTTTATTCCAATTATATACATGCTATTACTGCAGTTTACATTTCTACTTTTTCACTCTCTCTTGCCTTGTGTGTGCATGTGTGTGTTATCATTCATTTGTGTGTGTGTGTGTGTGTGTGTGTGTGTGTGTGTGCGCGCGCGTGCGCGCGCGCGCGCACGCACAGTAGTGTGAATATGTATTTCTGTGTACCTGAGTCACTACAGTGGCATTGGGGGCCAATTAGCGAGGTGGATTATGTGTCTGAACTCTGCTCCTGAGGGAGGGAACCAAACCACACATTGAGGTGGGGGAGAGGAGGAGGGAGGGGGCTCACCACAGGAAGCCACACAAATTACACCTGCACCAAACACATCAGTTCACTGAACCAATACAGCAGTGTGCGTGAGTGACAGCTGTGATGTCTGTCGGCTGTTCAGAGCTGCAAATGCAAAAATTTACACAAATACTTGTGTAGACAGCAGATAAATGGCAGATTATATCAAATGACATTACATCCCTTGCGCTGGTCCAAAGAGAACAGAAATAAGTTAATAAACTGATTAGTTGACCAGCAGAAAATCAACTGGCAACTGATTTGATAATCAATTATTTGCTTAAGTTGTTTTTAAAGCAAAATTGCCCAACTTCACTTTAATTTTTCACATTTTTTGCTGCTCCTCTTTTTCTGTGTAATGGTAAGTAAAAATATTTTTGGATTTTGACTGTTACTGTTACTACAAACAATTTGAAGATGTCACAATGAGCTTTTAAAAATTGTGATTAGTATTTTTGACTATTTTTCATCATTTTATAGACCAAATGATCAACCACTACTGGAAATAATCATAATTATGTAGCCTTAAAGTGTGTTTAAAGTCTGCAGGAGCTAGATGTCATCCAAAATTGGAAGTGCATCTCTATGCTCTTATGTAATTATAATTTTTGGCCAATCACGCCTTTTGTGCTTTGCAGGCAACAAAGACAGTCAGAAGTGTTTGTGGAAACTTTTTCTCAGAAACCCGTGGTTTTGGTTGAGCTAATTGTGCCAAAATTGAGCTGGAATAGTGCTTTTTTTTTGTTTTGTTTTGTTAAATAATTGTTGTTCAAAAGCCGTACACACACAGAACAAGCAGTGGAAGCTGTGGGATCTGTGTGTGTGCTGTGAGCCAGTCAATGGAGACATGGAGTGTCAGCGTGTCCAATGGGATTGATCGATTTGTTGTTGATTGCCATAGCGACTCCCAGAGAGTGTGTTTAATAACTCTATTCTTCGGCAGGTGTTTACACTGTGAGCACTGAGCAGGTTTTACTTACAAGACAGCTGATTTTCTTTCACTCAGTGATGTCTGGATTTGTCCCTTTTTTTTATTTTGGCAGACAAAAATGAAAAACAAAACAAAACTGTCAACTGTCACCTGACAAGATGAGTACAGTCACTTCTGCATGAGGCTGTGTTAGTGTTGTTGTAAAGTGGGGATATTATCGGCCTCTGGCAGCGTCAAGCTAATAATGTTGCCCCGTTAGGAGGTCCTGCTGCACTAAATCTGCACCAAGCAAGCTGAAGGGATCAGACTCCCGGTGTCGGGGGGGGGAGTCATGGGTTAATATATGTGTCTGGGAGA
Organism: Chaetodon trifasciatus; assembly: GCA_037975065.1. Classification (NCBI taxonomy): domain Eukaryota; kingdom Metazoa; phylum Chordata; class Actinopteri; order Chaetodontiformes; family Chaetodontidae; genus Chaetodon; species Chaetodon trifasciatus. The sequence continues at coordinate 4,979,325 of JBBMOE010000026.1, read as the reverse complement.
CGGCCTCTCATCCCCCTCCTCCCTTCATTCCTCCCTCATTCTCTCCATCTCTCCCTCCCTCCAGGCACACCCCTCGCTCTCTATCTAATCTGTTTCCTTTTGTCAACGGTCCTGGCCTGTGATGTAGGGAGGCTTGGTTCACCAGGACACACACACACACACACACACACACACACACACCATGGTGCATTAGACTGGTGATTTCCCTTCCTTCATGCCTATGCTATGGCCGTATTTATCATAATTTATCATTTTACCATACCCACTCCCCTCGCTATTCACATGGGCATTATCATATTGTGGTGTGGCTGCAGGGTATACAGCACAGAGGCCCGATGTAAGAGTGTGTACAGTGTGTCTGAATTAGAGTTCATCCCTTTAAATACCCTCCTCAAACAGCTTCTAACAGCTTTACATTGGTAAGTTTTTTCAGGGAAATGTGGATATGAAAGGCATAAGAGTAAAGAAGTGTGATATTCATCATCCTGTAACATATCATGCTGGTTTCTCTGTTATTTGAGCTGCAGACATCTAGACTGGCCTGTCTGCCAAATGGAAAATGTAAAAAATGAAACGAATGCAATGTAGATTTTTCAAGGTAGTTTATATACATATAAACAACAAACAAACAATTGGGATTATTATGGTACTATGCATTACAAAAAATAAATTTACTATGTTTATTAGTGCCATTATGCCTGTAGAGGAAAAAAGCATGCAGATCATCCTGTGATGGTATTTTATATATATTATCCTCCAATGTATCAGGAAATTTAAGATGCTGGAATTCCACTTGTATCATAAACCAGATCAGTAGCTCAGATGATTATCATTTCAGCAGCTTTCATACTTATTAATTATGTATATCTATTGTCATTATTTATTTATTTAATAACATATAGGCTACCTTAGCTGACCATATCATAGCTGCTTACAGCTGTGCTGTTATATGGGGAGGTCGATGAGAACTGCGAGACACAACCATACACAATAAGCGTGTTTAGAGAACTCAACTTTGAACTTTGAGGAAATGGAGAGCCACAGAGTCCACAAGAGGAGAAGCTGTCATGTTAGATGTTATTTTCCCTACTCTGACAGAATTAAAATTCCATATAAAAGAAATGGGCTGAAGACAGACGAACTCTGTATGTCTCTTTAATATACTATGTGGAGCCCAATTTCCCATATACCAAACTATCTGCTTTGCTCCCAGACCTATAAACCCTTGACACAACAGATATGTTGTGTCAAGACCTGTCAAAGCATGAACAAAGGTGGAATTGATAGCACTAATATATTGATAGCATGTTTCACTCACTGACAATGCTTCCTGAGATGCTTAATGGAACTGAACCACCACCAGGACTTTTAGGAGTGTTATTTGGAAGTTGTCAGCCACAGCCAGCATTTTTAATCATATTCACTGATCTTTCAACACCTCTGGAATATTTTGTTCATGAATATGTAATCAGTGAATATGTTTATAAATGCAAAAACAATATTCTTTTTCTTTTATCAAAACTTTAATATTAAACATGTACTACTACTACTACTACTACTACTACTACTACTACTAATACTACTAATATTAATAATGATAATAATAACAGTATTCTGTTTGAGTGGTAGTGTAACCCACCCCAGTATGTTAAGAGGGCACCACAACCTTTACAATAGTGGGTCATGACAGTGTCAATGCAGCCATCTCTCTCACCTCTGTGACTGTCGAGCCAGTGTGCATTGCTGTCAAAAGCACGGTGATCCTTTTTCGACCCACCAGACTCATTTGCTAATTCGTCCAGATCAGATTTCAATTTTTTGATAAAAGCAAGTCCATCAACAACTCCAAGGCTTGCACAGCTGTATACCTCTTTGTGGGTGCCAGCATTTTTAACATTTTGCATAAAAATTCAATCCTCTCCTTCTGGTTTCCAATAGATCTTCTTCTTTACTTGTTTTTGGACACAGAATTGTTATACGTTTTCACTAGATCAGTAACAGTGCCTCCTACCACATAACAGTGAAAACATGGACGGCTGAATTGCTCTTTAAAAGCGAGGAAGTGATAATGTTATTATTTACACTTGTGCTTTTCCTGCTATGACAAGTCAAAATGTCTGTCGTGTAAAGAATCTATTGTGACTGACTCACACTAGTATGTTAGTTCACTAGCTTGCCCTGCAAGTATTTCCAATGTTTTCCAACAACAACATAATTCACAAGTGAATGCATTGTGCTGTGCCACTTCCTGGTGTGACCATGATTTCATGCTGCAGAGTTGGGAGTTGAGTAATCAGTAGTTTTGCTGAGCGAATTTTTCACTTAATTGTTTTATGAAATATTGAATATATCACTGAGAGCCCCCAACAAGTTCAGAGGAGGAATTTTTGTTGATCATCATAGAGACATGGGGATCCATCAATGGTAGCGGTACTTCTGGTTTGGTTGTGTTGTTGTCAAACACAAATAATTGTGCCCTTTGGTTGGGAAGCCAGTGAGGGATCACGTCCTTGTCACTGCACCAGTGGCTTTTACTGGGTGATCAGTGCACCTGCACGGAAGACGTGGAATAGTGTCTACGGGGGATCGAGGGAACCTCTTTTTGGAACTTGAAAGGACGACCAATATGAACTTTGGGAAGAATAACCTCCTCTGAATAAATCAGTTTTCACTGCTAAACCGACAAAGATGCACAGAGGAAAAATGCAGATTAGATGATTATCTCAGCTTCAGTGAAAAGATATGGACGCAGTGAGCAGATTATATCCCCATCCACCAAACCACACACACATACAGAACACACACACTCACACACACACAGAGTCCCTCAGCATTACTTTACTCTCCAGATTCTAATGAGAAGAGAAAAACCTAATTTGATCCATCTCAGCCCTTCACTCACCCTCCCCGCCCTCTCTGCCTCCCCCTCCTTGGCTGGTCATGGGCTATTCCCGCCGCTCTGATTATTGTTAATCTCATCATATGTCTCTTTCCGCTCAATAAACCCCCCCTCCTCCATCAGTGCTCCCCATTTTCACTCAAATCAAATTGTTACCGAACATAACCTGCCTGAGCCCTGGCGTGCCGCTGCAGTAATGCAGTTTGTCATAATTAAGTGCCGAGCCTAATTAATTAAATGGTCAGAGGGCTAATCAGTGAATTCTGCGGCCACACTGCTGCATGATGGGAAAGAAGCAAGGATGAATAGAGATTGAGTGACGGATATTGCTATTGGCGGTTCGGGCTGACCAGGAATGACAGACAAAGTTAATTGTGGAGGCATCTTCGTACATCTTCAAGGTTTAGGACAGTACGCACTTTCATCTGTACACACACACACACACACACACACACACACACACACACACACACACACACACACTGTCACTCTCTTAGACACATACGTTGGGCTATACATCCATGCATGCAACTATACATACAAACAGATGCATGTGCACAATAAACACGCAAAAATGCAACAACACCCACATACATACAGACCCACACCAGCACACACACACCAGCACACACAAACACACACGCATAGCACACACACAAACAAACACACTGCTCCTTTCCAATCCAACCATCACATTATAGTTTTCATTGAATTGCTTGAATACACAGTGCGTATTGATTGAGTAAATGTGCTAATGAAAGTGATGCACAAAGACAGTTCATTAAAGTTAGGCTTGATTAAAAGAGAGAACCCAACAGTACCCCAAACACACACGCGCACACACACACACACACATCCTTGGTTCAGTGGTCTGATTTGCTGCATGTTTAATCTCTCAACTTTACCGGTGGTTAGCCGTTGGCTCAATTTTCAGCTTTCCTCAGTTTCAGAGGACAAAACTCTTAATGCAAATGTCCAGATTCATTATTCTGAATTCTCAACATTACATGCAGCCTGCAGAGTAAATAAAGAACATAATTCCAAAGGTTCAGCCAGATATCGAGCATCAAAACACTGAGTATGTTTGACATTTACCAGCTGCAGAGGAGTGAGAGAAAGAGACAGATATAAGGTAACATGTCATTAAAAATAAAATTCATGTATGGCCATTATGGGCAATAATGTGGATGATCATTGATAAAGATAGGTACTAAAATGGAAAGTTTTTTCTCAAATTGTATGTTTACTGTTGTGTATCCATAAGAAAATTAAAGCGATCATGCTGGTAGGATTACAAACATCAAATAAGTTTATGAAGCCTCACTATGAAATTTTGATTGTAATCTTCAATAATAACTGAAGATCATCAAATGATTCTGACTAATAATTCTGTAAGATGTGAGACTGTCTTTTTAAAACAGATTGTTTCTATGATTAAAACATGCAAATCAAAAGTGTTGATAGAAACATACAAAACATTTTTTAGAATGTTGATGAGATCATGAGTTGAACAAAGATCCTGTTAATGAGTACAACCTTCATTACCACCTGAATTCACTCCTCTTGTTCCCAGCTGAGTCCTCCTCAAGGTATGTTTTGTTTGCAGGTGTTGTGTGTCTTTGAAACGTCTGCGCCCCCACTAGTGCAACAGAGACAGAGCAACTTCTTTGAGAGGAATTTTGAATTTTCTTAGAAGAATTGATTTTCCTCTTATGAAAAGTTCAGCACTTGTCTTCCAGTCCGTTTACCATGGGCTGTCATAAAACATTGTTTAAAACAAATGGAGAATTTTGGACTCTGATGCAGTCAATCTACTGTGAGAAATGAGTCTGTGGGAGATGAGCAGTGTGAGAATATACTGCATGTCTGTCATCTTGTATGCATCTGGTTTGAAATATTCACACTTCATACTCTAGATTTTTATGAATTTACCATCATTTTCAGTGTTATTTACCTGGTGCATCCTCATACTTCAGTCTGGAATATGTAATACACTGTTTATCACAACAACTTGATTTTATAATACAATGTTTATGACATTAACAGCCCCCAAATAACAATTAGCTGTCAGTCCACATTCTGCATCTTTGTAAAGTTCTGCGTGTATCCTGACTTCCTCTCCTCCCGCCTCTTGTCCTCCCCTCTCCCCTCAGCTCACTGAGGGCATTGTGAGAGGAGTAAGTGCTTGACCATAGAGGGGAAGTTGGCTTGGAGAATAGGAAGTGCTTGGCGCAGCAAGTCAGGGACTAAAAACTTCGCTAAGTTTCTCTCCATCCATCCTTCCTGCCTTCGTCTCTCTCTCTCTGTCTCCCACCCTCTCTCGCTTTCTTATTTCCTCCCTTGAAATTTCTCTTAGGAGATTATCCGCAGGTAAGCTTGTTTCCTCTGCCGGCCTGCGTCAGCAGCTCTTCCCCTTGCACTGACCACTGAGTGATGGGGGAGAGAGGGGAGAGGGAAGGAGGGGGGGGTCAATGAGCCAGGGGGGAGGAGGCGGTGGTGAAGCAGCAAGCGGCAGGGGGACGGCGAGCGGCAGGGGGGCGTGGGGAGGGCCGGATCGGCGTGAGGGCCTCGCCACTCGCCACTAACACACCATGACGACATCATACGACTGAGCAAATGACTCTGCTGCCTCTCCGGGGGGCTGGAGAGGAGGGGAGGGGAGAGGGGGACACAAAGCTGTCCCCTGGTGAAGGGAGCTCAACACCACCCTCCCCCCCGTGTCACACACACACACACCTCCACCCATCCTCACCGAAACACACAGCCCAGCCGTGGTGACCAGGTAGTCAGACACGCTGGAAACAGGCCTAAATTGATTGCATACACTCACTCACAAAGCACATTAATGGAGATGACAAACAGAAAAAGGATATTACCGGACTTCAGCTAAGCCATATTGACTTTTGTGTGTGTGTGTGTGTGTGTGTGTGTGTGTGTGTGTGTGTGTGTGTGTGTTTGAATGTGCTCTTGCCCTTCTTTTTTACTGAAGAAAAACTTTCAGATGAAAGAGAGCATTTTGAAAAGGGGGGCATTTTTGGCCAGTATATGATTTCAAATTAAGCGCATTTTTGGAAGATGAGGAACAACATTTGGGGGAGTGATGACACTTTTTGAGAGTAATGACGTTGTAGAAAGTGAGGACATACTTGGACAGCAATGATGTTTTTGGAGAGAGACATTTTAGGATTCGAGAATATTTTTGGGAAGTGAGGACATTTTGGGGAGCTGGTACATTTTGGAAACAAGTGACAACATTTTTAGCAGGTGAGGAGATTTGGAAAAAGAAAGTGAGGACATTTTAGGACACTGAGGCCATTTCATTTTTTCAAAGTGTTGTTTGAGGCTTTAGACTTGGATTAAGGCTTGAAAGAGCTCTCCACCAATGTAGCATTGTACTTGTATAACATGAAATGGTTTGACGGTGAAGAGAGTATTACCTTTTTTTTCCCAGGCATTCTTCTTCCTTGTCAAAACCTGCTGCCTACACTACCCACAATGCAATGTGACAGCCTGTCAGAGTTTTGGGAGTGTTGTGCCAGCAGCAGTCTTGAGTCACTAGCTTCAAACAGAAATGAGGAGCGGGCTGCAGAGGTCTGGTAAGCTGACTTCTTTCTAACTCCACACCTTCTGATTTTTTTTCTAACTTGTAGTCTTTAGCTCCAACTGATGCTGACTCAAGTGACGTCACTTGAAGCAGTTTATCAGACTTCACACAGCTCCCTCTGGAGCCACAAAAGGTTTTATACCACTTTTTCACATATGCAGTAGAACCCTCAAGACCTGTAAACAGACTTTAAGGTCAGAATTAGGTTTGGGTAAAGATAAGGTAATGAGCTATAGAGTATGCATTCAGTCAAAAAAGGTCCTCATCAGTATGGAGGTACAGGCCAAACATCAGTGTGTGTGTGCCAGCATGTTAGCAGTGTGTGCGTGCATGTGCGTACACTACAAGGCTTACTGAAGCCTCACAAACAGGGCTTCCCCCTTCTTGCAGGCTTTGGGGGTGGGGTGGAGGGATTGGAGGTGCTCTTCAGAAGAGTGGAGAGATAAACGGGAGAAGTGAGGGGGATGAAAGGGATGTATTCCTCCAGACATGGAGGGGAAATCTCCTCAAATCTTCCCTTGTTGGAGGAGAGGGGAGAGGGATCAATACAGTCACTCTCCTCTCTGGCTGAGCCTCCACTCAGGCACAGCTGGAGAAACTCTTCGCTCATCATCCAACATGATTTTTTCTCTTGTCACTTTCTTCTTTTTCACTTTTGTCTTCTCCTCTCCACCTTGTTCCCTTGATGATTCCTAATATAATTCTTAAGCCAACAACCCAGGTGGGAACCAACCAAACGGGAGGGCAGAAAAGAAGCATGCGAAAATACTCAGAAGTCTCAATTAATAAGCCAGTTTCCAGAGTCCCAGAGGCACACGAAGGAGCAAAAACAGGTAGAGGAGGAGAGGAAGGGGGGAGGCATGTAACACCAGCACAATAAGATGGGGGTACAGGTCGAGAAAGAAGCAGGGGAAGGTGGGATTGGGTCCACAAGGGAGCCCCTGGGCCAATGGTATCAACTACCTGTCATGAATTAATCAATCTCCTACAACTCACTCCAGTGAATTCATTAGCAGGTACAGCTTGTGCATGCTCATATATTAATTAATCAAAAAAAGGTGAGACCGAGTTATGCTCCAAAATAAACTCCACAGCTGGAGATGATTGACAAGACAGACACTATAATATTCCACAGAAGGCTGTTTTATCATCTCAAATTAGCTGCCAACGTACTTATCTTCCGCATTTTGTCTGTTATAACTCCAGCAGGCGTGTATCCATAGACAGCACACCAGTCGATTCTGGTGTCTTTCCCATAGACTGCCCACACTCTGTCACACACCCCCAGGGTCTCACACAGACACACAAGGTACTCTTCAGCATCTCTATGACCCTGTTTACACCTGGCATTAACATGTGGTCTGGGTGATCTGATCACAAGTGGACAGCCGAGACACATCACATTCACACCTGTGTCTATGCGTCTCCAAGGTGTCCAGCTGACCAGCTATGCTCAGATTTCCATACAGCCTGCGTCACTTCTGCTAGACGGTCAAAGGGCCCTGCACACAGTTATTAGTTGTTGCCATGTTTGTTTCACAGTGGCTAACAGCTAGCACAGAAAACAAAACTGTCATAAACTAAAATACATGTACGGTTATTCCAGCTGTTGAGACTGACAGGGCAAAGTCATGTGTGGCTTGTGGATGAGCACAGGACAAGATGAAAAAGGAACTTGTACTCCACATACATCAGTCTCCTCTCCATGTTTTTTATTAATTAATACATTTTTTTTTAGCATTAATGAGGTGTGTTCCTGTTTGTCCTTGTCAGCAAGGCATTAGAACACACTAGTGTTTACACGACAAATGATATGTGGTCACATGCATGCAAGACCACCTTGGCAAGTGGTTATTGGATCACGATGCGTGTGGGTGGTCACTTACACTTGGATTTTAATGTGTCCAAGACGCATGTTAACGCCTGGTGTAAAGAAGGCCAGTGAGATGCACCAGGCTTTCAACTAACTTCACTGTAAACCCATTCGCAGCAATACTCAGAGCAAGCTGACGTAGGATAAAGAGCAAGAAAGTCCACAAACGGTGCAAAGTGAGGTGGTTGATTGGTCCACGCACATGACTGTCACCCAGAAGACTGGCGTTCATGTCCTGTGAGGAACCAAAATGAGCAATCTTAAGCAAGTAGTTTTGGTGCATAAATGTATGTGACAGTTTTACAACTTTCAAATTTCCTCAGTGTTCACAAACCAGTTATTTAAATGCAATGTTTTGTTTCTGTGTGAGATGAAAGTGTCAAAAACAACAAATATGCATAAGTAAACATGGTAATCAAAAATAACACTAGACTAAAAAAAAATAAAAAATTTCCTTTGACTTCTCACATCACTGCCATGGCCAAACTTATTCCCTGCCTGCCTGTTTTCGCTGACCGCTGTGGATAGATTAATGAGCGTGGGATCTTAGGAATGTTAATTAATTTGATTATGTGCACGGAGGGGAGGGGTATATGCTTAGGTGGAGTGGGACTAGGGTGTGTGGGGGCTGTGGTTTTATCGGGGGGGTGGGGGGATGGCAGGGCGTTCTGCAGAAGATGAATAGGTCCTCTGGCTTGAGCTGTTGGCAGGCCGGCTGTGCCTGGTCTTAATATATAGCATGTGCTGCCACATAGTCAATGCGCTTTTAATTCACCTCTTACTACACACACGGACATTAACGGCCCTGTATGCACGTGCACACACACACACACAGGGCGTTTATTACCCCTTTTACTAATGGAAATCTAATCATTACTCCACCTGCTTGTTCACACACATACACACACACACACACACACACACACACACACACACACACACACACAGCTCTGCACTTTATTTATCACTGATATCCCCTGGTGTATTAATACAGGGCTGCGGGGGGTGTTTGTATGCTTCTGAAGCCACAGAGCAAAGCTGGACTAATTGTATTAACTAACCCAAAGAGAAGCTCGTGATTCTGACCCCAAGATGTTTATGACCGACAGATCAATCGACCCCATCGCTCCGTTTTCTCTAATTCTGTCCTCTGTTTTCTCCTCCAGTCCATCACTCTCCTCCAGTATGTTTTGGTGTGGCTAAATCATCCCCGCAGCCTGCTGTCTAATTACTATCATCGTTAAGATACTGTATATGATTGAGCCGTGACCGTAAAAACACACCAGCAAAATGGAGAGGAGCAAACAAACATGAGCTTTACTGCTCCGGCCTGGCGATGCTGATATGAGACAGCAGTTATGGCCATTTGGTGTCTATTCCTCTGACATTTTCATTTCATATTTAATTGCACACCGGTGATTATGGCACTTATGGTTTTATTTTGCATTTATCTAATGGTTCTCTGGTGGCGTCGTGGTGACACTTTTTATTTTATTTGGTGCTCAATCAGGCTGAATTTACTGTCACTGCCTGCCTCTCTCTATGCTGTACAGAATATCTGCTGAATGAATGTTATAAAGGCAGGATTGTTGTTTCCAGCTCAGTGTGTATGTTGCTGTGTGGCAACTCAGTTGAAGGTTGCTTTTTGTGCATATGTAACAGAAAAAGTGTGTGAGTGAACATAGCAGAGGAAACAGGACCATTTCAAACATTTGTGACGTTTATATGTTTTTTCAGCTTGACACCACAGTGTGTTCCAGCCACAAGAGCTCAAGCTGGTGTCTAGCAGGTATAGAGCAGTCTCTAGGTGGGCTTCATTTACAGTGACCAAAACATCAACTGTGAGCAGATACTGATTCAAATATTGCAAAATTCAGATTGGTGCAGAAGTATGTGACACCACCGTTTTCCAGCTGAAATGATGGTATGAATTTAAAGCTTTGGTTCTTTACTTGAATATTTCCACTTTCTACTTTTTTCTGCACCACATTTACCTGATGGCTTCCTTTTTCCCTTCCATCCGTTCTTCTCCATCCTTCTTTCCTTTCCTTGTTTCCTTCCTACTTTAATGTATTCCTTCTTTTCATGATTACTTTCTTCTAGCGTTTATTCTTTGCTTTAAATTCCTTTTTGTCCTTCCCTCTTAGCTTTCTTCTGTTCACATTTTGTCTAGTTTTTTTCTGTTTTGGCTTTGACTGTGGTTTCTTCCTGTTCACTATCCTCACGTGTCATATATTGTTTTACTTCCAGTCTTTATGTGTTTTCCCATCTTTGTGATTGTTGATTTGTTTCGCCTGCCCCTTGTTAGACTTCTCTCCTCAGTGTATTTAAGTGTGTGTTTTTCCCCACTTTTTGCCAGTTCGTTTTAGTACCTTGTGTGTCAACTGTTCCAGCCATTCATAGTCTTTATTTCTAGTGACTTTGGATCTTTGCATAGTTTACCTGGACCTTGCCTGTTATTGGATTTTGGTTCTTCCCAGCTTCCTGTTGGATTTGTTTTGAACTGCCTTTTCTAGATTTGACCTTTGCCTACCTCACAATCTGAACGCTTTTTGTACTTTTGAATTTTTGCATCAATAAATTCATTGAACTGCTTCAGCTCTGCCTTTAAGCTTGAGCCCAACAATTGATGCTGCAGATACTTTGCCTGATTCTTGATTGGAGGAAGTCCTCTTGTGAGGAACACAGAGGCAGCTCTGTCTTTTGCACCTGGTGAAGTGTCCTCAAAGCCTTGGCGAACAAACTCTTCACCTGTGTCCATTCTTAACACACCTGCTTCCCAACCAGCTGACCTGCAGCATGCTAGCTTCCAGTCTACACCTTAGCCTGCTAGCATCCAGTTTGCTAACCTCCAGTCAGCTAGCGTTGAGTCTGTTAGACCTCAGTGAACTAGCTCCCAGCGGGCACTCCAGTCCATTGGGGTTGAGTTGGTGAACTTGCAGCCTTCACCTGTGGTTGTGTGCCAGCAGCTATTTGTTTCTGTGGCTCCACCAACTCACCTGCCAGTCTTGCAGCCTCTGGCTTCCAATCCTGCAGCCCTGTCATCAGCTTCCAGTCCTGCTGCTCTGTCACCGGCCTCCAGCTTAGATCTCCAGCCACTGAGCCCCGGTCCCACAATCCAGCCACCAGACTCTGGTCCTGATCTCCAGCCACATTGATGGCCTTCAGAGTGGTCCTGCCAATGTTGCTGACCCCCAGAATGGTTCTGCCTTCACTGCTGGTCTCCTGCCTGGTCCTCTGAGAGGTTCTGCCTTCACTGCTGGTCTCACCCATCTAATCAGCTTCTCAGACCCCGACCAGCTGGTCATCCTCCTGCCTGACCTCTGAGTGGCTTTGTCATTCGGACCTGCCTTCTAGTCACTCTTCAGACCTGCCCTGCCCTTTGGTTTTACCTCTGTCATACATATTGTCTGTCTGTCTGTCTGTCTGTCTGTCTGTCTGTCTGTCTGTCTGTCTGTCTGTCTGTCTGTCTGTCTGTCAGTGGGTACAAAAACAAACCACACAGTACAATGAACTGATCATTTTTGTTTACTTTTACCTAAATAAAGAAAGTATTTTTAGATTGTTGAACTACTACAACACAGTTTTGCTTAAGTAAAGGACTGGAGTACCTCTGCCACTTTCACTGCTGACATTAGACAGCTTATAGAATTCAGTTTTGTTGCTCAGCATGTAGTCTTCTTTATCACTTTTCCTAGCAGGAGTTTGGTTAATCTGACCCTTCAAGTCACCTGTAATGCACCATATGTCCTCAACCCATGCCAGCACCAGTTAGGTAACAGGCAGGTGTTTCTTCTACCAGCCCAACCGCCTGTGACAGTACTGTCACCATGGAGACGGCCAGTTGCCACAAACTCGCCGTCACCGCGGAGACAGGGCCGGGCAGGCTCAGGACAGCACTTGTCACAACGGCCCAGCATCCCAAGCCAGCCGAGCTCGCAGTCAGAGCTCATTGCATGGCGGCGTCTCTGGCAGCCAGTGACAGTCTGCGAGAATAGACAGGTGGAGGAGACGAAGAGAGAGATGAGAGAAAAGAGGAGAGGACAGGTGGGGGTGCAGAGCGGGGAGATGAAGGAGCCGGAGGGCCTCTTGTTTACTGAGGAGTCATTAAAATATTTTTTTGTCTTTTTATTGGCATTTTGTTATGATCTGTTAACTCTGGTGTTCATCTCTCAGCTTATTTGTTTCTAAAAGGGATTAGTATCTATTGTGTGTGATGGAGCCCGATGCTGTGATCGCATTAGCCTTCTCGCTGCTGTCCTGTCTAGAAAGAAGCACGCACCGTGACAGCTTCTGCTGTTTTATTAATAACTACTCATGGCTTTAAAGCAGACAAACACCTCGTCTATAGGATGGGCCATTACCCCTTTGTTTCGAACCTCTTTCTTCTTAACTCCATCTTTGTGAGAGGAGAGGTAAACAAATTCATCTGACTGTAGCCGGTAGAGAAAGGAAGAGGAGAGGGTTTCCATGATGACAGCTGTTTGGACAAATGAGTCAATAACTTCTCAGCCTCACAGTAATCTATATTTTTCTTATTGTCAACAAATGCCATGAGAGACCAAAACCTAAAATATGTTATTCTGTTCCTTATTACTTTCTGACTTCCTTTCCCTGTGCCATTAATTCAGAGTGAAAAGGCTCAGTAATTCCCTAAAACAGCTGCTCTATGTAGTTTTTGACAAATTTTCTTGCACGTTGACACACAATTGTGCTTCTGTCAGTATTTGTGACAGCTCGACCACAGATGTATTCAGAAAAATTGGTAACCACCTTGTGGTAGGATTATCCTATGAAAGTTCCTCTTCGGGCACCAAGGTAATTTTTCAAACTCGTCCATTTTTGGGCACATTGAGCATGCTCACGTGAATCCTTGTCTGGCTGTGCTTTGGAGCACGTGCATCAGAAACTTCCTCTGACTCAGACAGCTGACATTGCGTAAAAGAATTTACTGATACACCTCCCTGATATATTTCAAATGTTAGCAGAGTGGATTTAATTCTGGTAACAAAACATGTTTGGGCCACATGGATGTCATGTGATCCTGTCTTTCCAAGTGTGGCCACAACACCAAAATCACTTCACAGTCCAGTGCTGTTCTGTGGGTTCAGGCAGGACAGTGCATGAGGGACTTAACTATGGTGACATTATTGTGAAAAAATGTGTAGAAAATGATGCAGAGGACTTTCCACTAATTCCAATCTGCAACCATACAATATCAGCAAAATGGTAAATAAAGAAAACCCTCCGATAATCTGATTAAGGACTGGGAGTGAGGCACAGATAGTACATAGTAGCAAGATATGTCAGGTTTTGGATACACTGACAACACTTAGAAGGATCAATTCATTTGTTGGCTTCGGTCTTTTCATGGAATTTGTAGATGATAGGAAAAACACAGAATATCACCAGGTTTATCCTTTCAGCCTCGTCAGGCCATCATTTAGGATGCAAAGCTGAAAAACGCCTTTAATTCTAGAATAATAAAACTATTTGGAAAAGGCATTTCAGGTGTAGCCATCACTTTGTGACACATGAGAAGAGACTAAATCTAATAATATGTACGTCATTGTGTTAGTGTATTATGCCCAGGCTCACCTGTGTTTCCCTCTCTCTGTTCCTCCTGTGAGCCTCTAATCAATGAGATAAACCCCCACACGACTTGTGGGCTTGTGCCCTACATCAGCGCTCAACCGCATGTCTGCAGAACTTGCTATAAACGCTCCGTAAGCACTTTATCAGAAATGCTTGTTCTTTTGGTCTTTTTCTGCTTTCTTGTTGTTTTGTTTTTCTTCCCCCCTCCTCCCCCACCCACCCACCCACCTTCCTTTAAAAAAAGAAACCTGCATTCTGACACTCATTAAAACAGAAAAGAGGGAAAAACATCAAGAGATGGAAGCGAGGCACTCTCACGCTCGCCTCTCTCCAACCTGCGGTCACGTACAGCCGTCACGGCGCGGGGTGGTGCGCTTGTTATCTAGATCAGACTCCCTCTGTTTTCTACTCACCAGCCATCTCATATAAAGACAATCAATTATGGATCAAATGAGGGCTTGTTTTTAATTCATTGCAGTTTTCCCTTCATGCATTCTGTCCTCTCTCCTGCGCTACAGAGTGAGAACCTCACAGACAGGGAATCCACCAGGTCACAGGAAGTGTCCGCCTGCACTGATCCTGGAGCAGCTTTGAGTGTTCAGGGTCAGTGACACAATAAAATACTGGTGACAAGTGCAAGTACTGAAGTACAGCTTTAAAGTAATCATTTACTCAATCATCTCTATTCTGTGACACTTTCTCCTAAATTTTGCTTTTAAAATGAGATTAAATAAAGCAAAATTTTTGACTCCTTTTCCCTCTGTCTTCTCCTCCTTTCGTCTTTCCATCCACCCTTTCATCTTTCCTTTTTTCCTTATTTCTATTTTACCTTTTTTCCTTCTGCCATTACACATTTTATTCATGTCTTTCTCTCTTCCCTTTTTAATTTCCCCCATCCTTACACATTTTTCTTCTCTGTCCTCAATTGCTTCCGTTCTTTTTTCCTGAATTTCCTTATTTTCCTTATTTTCCTCCCACTTTCCCTCTTTATGTCCATCATTTCTTCTATCTTTACACATTTTCCTTGTTGACTTGTTTCATTTGTTTCTTTCTTTCCTCTTCTTCATCATTGTTCTCTCCCTTTCTTTCTACTCCTCTTGTCCTTCTTTTCATCTGTTCTTCCCACTGTGGCTACACATATTCCTTACCTCTGTACTTCATTCCATCTTTCCTTTGTCCCATCATTCTTTCTTTTCATCCTTGTTTCCTTATTATCTTTCATCCTTACCTTTTTCTTTTCCCTCAGCCCTTAAACATGTTGCTAATTTATTTCCTCCATTGCTTCCTTTGTCACTATGACCTTCTTGTTGTTTTCTTGTTCTCTACTTTCCTTCTATTTCCCTTAAACATTTTCTTTCTTTCTTTCTTTCTTTCTTTCTTTCTTTCTTTCTTTCTTTCTTTCTTTCTTTCTTTCTTTCTTTCTTTCCATAGCTGCTTGCTTATATTGTTCGCTTTTCTTTCTTTGCCCCTTTCTGGTCTTTTTTCTTTTTCCTGTCCATGCACATTATGTATTTTGTTTCCTTTTTCCTTCCTTTTCATCCTTCCATTCCTTCCTTCTTTTTGTCTTTTCTGATTTCCTTCTGTTCCTTCTTCAGCTGACTTGAAAGCATGAATCAAAAGTTCATCCCAAAGTGGAATTAAACTCTACTCTTCATTGTTGATATTCAAGAACATCTTATAGTTCATTTCATTTTGAAAGCAGAATTTCATCTGTGGTAAAAATATTTCGTTATTAAGTGAAAAAACACTGTGTTCGCACTGTGTGACTCTCTCTCCCTCTCTCTCCCTCTCTCTCTCTCTGTCTCTCTCTCTCTCTCTCTCTCTCTCTCTCTCTCTCTCTGTGTTTGTGTGTGTGTGTGTCACTTATCTCCCTCTCAGCTGTCCAGCTGTTTCAGTAAAACAGAAGATAACATTCTAACGTCATACCTCCCCCTGTCTCTGCCTCCCTCCTCCTCCTCCTCCTCCTTCTCTTATCCCCTCCATCACTCTCATTCATAATTTATCCGGAGGCTGATTTTTTGCCGACACAATCCCAGCGTAGCAGTGCAAACACTCTCTCCAGTTTCACTCTGGCTGCGTGCTGCGTGGTCACTTCCTCCTGCAACAGGAAGCAGGTGTCGATAAGTACAGGAAGTGAAAACTGGCACCGGCCTCAGGTGAGTCTGTCCTCTTAGGTGTTAGATATCCCTTACCACCCATCCCTCTGACACACACACACACACACACAGACACACACACACAGACACACACACACACACACACACACACACACACACACACACACAGACATACTGGACATAAACACTGCTGTAACCCTGCTCAGAGATAGATCATATTATACCTGAGCAGGCCATATATTTACTTCTTTTAGAATAAAATTTTTATTTATTCATTTTGTTCCAGCCCAAACATTTATTTAGAGCTCCTGGTATTTCCCTAATAAAAGAGAATTTTTCTTGTTATGCAGACTTTGTTTTCTTGTTACAACACATACCTTTCATGTTCTCAGAGATGTATAGTTTTTGTTAGAATTAAACAAGTTGGGCTGTCATAATAACCTGAAATGAAAACTTTAATCTCTGTGAGACTTCCTGAATAAAGTTGCTCTTGAGGCTCACTTGATTTAAAACAAAATCAAAGCCCCATCTTTTGAATTTTGATTTCAAAATTGGTCTAAATATCTTTTATTATGTTTATTTTCTTCCTATTTTTTATTTGTATTTTTTAATTCCTGCTTCATTCTAAATGTTGTCCTTGTACCTTCATTTTAATCCTGTATTTGGAAGCATTTTGAGCTGTATATGTGAGTGAAAACTACATATAGTTGAAGTAAATATCAAAGAATATCACAGATTTAGGAAATCCATCATGTTTGACTGCAAAACAGCAAAGTCTGTCTAACATAAATGTGCATATGCATGGACCTGATGGCATGCTGTGTGTACTCAGAGACACAGAGCAGGCGGCAGAGGAGGCCTGCGGTGAAACACAGGTGAGAGTGTCCTCCTCGGTTTTAAATATCCCTTACCTGTGGGCTTCACCAGGGCTACAGAACACAAATCAATTGTTTCCTTTAACAGGTGGAAGAGGTCCCTGTTAAATGAGTGCCACTGGCAAATTATGAAGGAGGGAGACAGACTAGCAAGTAAGATTTAATACGTATTTTTGGTCCATTTTATTGGCATTTTTTCTGCAACAGAATTAACTATTACAGACTGCATCATCTGTGTGAGTAACAACAGCTGCAGCAATGAGCAACACTGGAATCATTGAACAGAGATCAATTCTATTGATATCTTCATTTGATGGTGTTTGGAACAGATTTGTTGTCAGTTATCTTTATCATCTAATAATATACGACCCAGTCAGTTAGAAGTCACGTCAGAGACCTGCATCTGTGGAGAATTAAATTAAAATGAATATTTTTGGCTGTATTGAGGACATTAACATTCCATCTTTGGTGAGTGAACACATTGTGATGAGCACAAGAGATAGAAGGGTCACAGATATTAAAAAAGGATGTGATTTATGACTTTACACTCTGATGCTGTAATTAAACAAGTGAGCCCCGTTCCATTTCCCTCCATTTAGTGGTGTCATATAACTGATGTGCAAATCAGCAGTGCTTCAGACAGTACACTGCAGTGACCACAGCCAGAGAAACTACTCCAGTCTCACGCATGCAGCTGCTTTTTCCTCTGTCAATGTTGGTTTTAATAGGTCTGTTTTTCTTTAATCCTTAAATTAATCACACAGAGTTCTGTTATCTAATATCTTCTCTGGAATTCATCTGAGATGGGCTTAGGTTTGTAAACTTTTTACCCAAACGCACAGGATGTCATTTCAGCCGTGAAGAATCTCTCACTAGATGTGATTCAGGCAGAAATGTTTATTCAGTCATGTTCAGTGACTTCTCTGACATGTCATGTGGTGTTTCCTGTGTTGGCATTGACAGGTGACCAAACGAAATGAGTCGTTACCTTGAATAAAATTATGGATTTCTAAGGGTCTGAACAGTGTTGGAAACAACTGGCATAATGTAAGTACACAGCTCAGCAAAATATATAATGTAGGTAACTCATCAGTTAGTCTGACAAATCTGCTTCCCACTGATGGGCCTGTGGACACATCACTTCCTCTATGAACTACAATGCAGCAGTGTAGCTTTCACCACCCGATTTTTGCCATCTTTCATAGAATAACGTTAATTCAAGTATGGAAACTACATAGAATGACTAAATTGTACCCACGGCTGTTCACTATTGGCATCCATTGTAACTGGCAATCCAAGCTGACTACAGCCTCAGCTCTCTGAGAAAGCACCAATGCAAACTTTTTACAGCACTGTTCAGGTCTACATGTGCTGAGTGTTTCTTACTGAAACTGTAGGTTTGTGTGGAGGAGCTGTGACTACTGAAGCCGACAGTGTACAGTAGTCACAGCTCCTTGACAGTAACACTGAGCTCAGTGTCTTGACTTTGACTTGCGCCCTGCAGCAGCAGGATGGTTTCATTCTCAACAGTCGATTGGACACTGACTCCTCGTTTCTCCTTGACCTCCTCAACACTCTGTCAGGGAAATGTGTGTGTGTGCACACTCATGTGCGTGCATACACTTGTGTGCACGTGTGTGTGTGTGTGTGTGTGTGTGTGTGTGTGTGTGTGTGTGTGTGAGACAGTCGATCCATGTTATGTTTAAATCAAGCAAGATGGATATTAGTATTCTGTGATATTCCACTGTGGCTGCTGCCCCTTCTGGGGGAGAGTAGCCTGTGAAAACAGGACTGGATCCCTGAGAGGGTTGTTAGTGAACAGTTTCAATTAAAGACAGAAGTGGGCTGGAAAGACACAGGGTGGGTCAAGAGTACGGGGTTATGATGAGCTTCCTCTTCTTAAGGAGAAACAGGAGTACTTGTATTTATTTACAGTAGAGGTCAGCCAGTCGATGGGACTGGGGGAGAGAGAGAAGACAGATATTATAAGCCTAAGTTATAGTACGAAATGATTATTATCAGACAGAGTGTACATTGGATGGAATATGTGCAGCTTAATTTTGTTGCTAATTTAATTTTATTCACTTTTACAAGATTTTGCAGTTCAGATCTTGTATATCCATTAAACTGAAAAGTCATTCAGTATGTAATCCAAAGGCTGTAGTTTTCACTCTCTCCCAAACATACTCAACTAAATCCAAAGGATCAATGTAGCTTTCAATTTACGTTGTGAGAACAGCTGACTTGCGTAGCAGTCGGACAGTGAACAGATTCTTTCTGGGACCATTTTTTTGGGAGATATGGGTTACAAAGGGCATGCTAGAGACCACAATATCAATTATTAAATTCTTAGAATCTAATGAGCCCTGACAATGTGCAATCATTACAATTCCAAAGGATTCATCCTGTGGGGAGATTTAAAGTGCAGGCATTGCCAATACAGGTTTAACTAATAAGTAAGTCACACACACAACTGAATTCAATGCAGACTTTATTAGTATTACTGGTAAAACCTGAGCTGCATCCAGAAACTTATAAGTCATCAGAATCAGTATCAGCTTGATTGGCATCGTTTTGTGTCATCACTGAAGTGTTCCATGAGTGTTAATGCAACATTTTGTTGTACTGGCTTGTTACCAGAAAGTTGGTCACATGCCATGGACACTTTTTATTGTCATTCCACTGTGGAAATTATTCAGGATTCAAGTTTAAACATGGGAAACTTTCCCATCCTACCATCCATTCCATTCCAGTCCAGACTGTCACAAAGGCTCATGGATAGGTGATTTTTTTTAAGACACAAGGACACATAAGACACTTTTTTTTTTTTTTTTTTTTTGGTGCATTGTATAGTTTTACCTTCTCATGCCTCAGAATTATTCAAATGAAACAGTCCAAGCAGGATCATAACTCTCCTATTGAACTGCTCAAAGCTCACTAATACCAATAGTACCAGGAACATTGCTTCATATTAGGGTCACAAGGTCAAAAAGTTTAGAACCACTGTATTATGGATGGAATGAGGGATGAGCACAGCAGTGGCTTATGTAAAAACAAAAAACATGGAGATTTTGTCAGTTGTACAGCTCAGACAGCCACCAAAAATATTAGCATCTTCTGGGAAGCATGAATATTCATAGCAAGTTTTCACTTCAAATCAAAGTGTTGGATGAACTGACTGACATCACCATCCTCAGGAGGAGTGCCTTCAGCAAGGCAAAAAAACTCCTATATGCCTTTGCACAGCATTGACTCTCACTGACTCTCAGACTGTGCTCTCCTGAATAAAGTAATTCCAGCATGCAGTGCAGATTTGTATCGCTTCCTCTGACAGGGACCCACTAGTCTTAAAAATAAAGTGAAACAAGTCCTGAAACTGACAGACCTTAGATGACCCATTCTCTGCTTCCCCAGCATGCTGCCCCTCTCTCCACCCTCCCTCTTCTTCGCCGTCTCCCTCTCTCTCTGGTCGTGGCAGCATTCCCAGGAGACAGTTTTCCGGAGGGTTTTCCGCGAGCAGGATGGGATGAACTCCACATCTCTCACCCGTAAAGAGACGGAGCGAAAAGCAGCTGCCTCAGCACCTGCCGGCCCCCAGTGAAAATCAAAATATCAATAAGCTCTTATAGCATTAAGGAAAATGCCTAAATCTGACACTTTCTCTCCCTCCATCCCCTCCTCTCCCTTTGCCAATATCACTCAACCACTTACACTTGGCATGGGCCCACTGGAGAGTTTTACATGTACATTAAGAGAGGCTTTCTGCCTCTATTTGTCCTCCTCCACCTCTTCCTCCTCTCCACTATATCTATTAAAGTAAATATACACTGGCTGGGCGGTGACACATAGTCCATCCTCATTCATTTTTGAGCAGGTGATTGACAGCACTTGAGTTATTGCCACAGTTACAGAAGAAGCCCGCCGAATAGGATTTCCCTGCCAGTCTAATAATAATGTTAATGTTTTATTGCATGTGGGAAATCGTGGAAAAACAACACGACTGGTTGTTCCATTTGAATAAGGTGGGAATCTGTCATGTTTAGGTAATCCATAACAGTAAAAGCACCATCCCACCTCGTGAAAAAGTGCCTTGCCAAGGGAAAAAGAATCAAGATATGATTCACATAAAAGGGCTGGAAAAGTGGGCCGAATAAGCAAAAAGAGATATCACAGAGTTTAAGTAGGGAATAAGGTGTGGAAGGGAAGAATGGCCTGGGGCAGGAAGTGGATAAAGAGAGGAAGAGAGGGATGGGGGACAGAGAGGGAGAGGTGGTAAAGCTGAATGATTGCTCTGTGAGAATTATTATTGATGATTCAGGCAGTGTGAATTATTAATGGGGAACGAAAAGCATCTTTGAACGTGTCTCTGACATTCAATACTGACAGAGATCAATGAGCTGGCGTTGGACATGAAGAGGAGAGATGAAGGGAGGAAGGAGGAGGACAGAAGAGAGGAAAAATAAAAAAAGGAGAGAGGGAGGAAGGTGTGTTTGGGCAAGTGGAGTCCTTTAGATGGGGGCTTGTCAGAAAAGCTTAGGAAGGAGGAAGGATGATGAGACAGCCAACTGCAAGGAGTCATGTGACAGTGTTGAAGGTGATTGGCTGTGACATTGTCTTGGGTCTAATGCTCCTCCTCAGACACAGGAAATAGCAGAGCAATTCCTCCCTCCCCCCACATCTTGGAAACTGTCTCGTCTTCCTGTCTGCCACACCGCTTGCCTGCTACATGTGTGTTTGTAAGTGTGTGTGTGTGTGTGTGTGTGTGTGTGTGTGTGTGTGTGTGTGTGTGTGTGTGTGTGAGTGTGACAGTCTTTCCATGGCCGGTGTCATAGAGCGAGGTTTCTCTCACAATATCTCATGCACAGTTAAAAATGAGCTCAGTGCTCAGTCAGTCCTCTCCTTTTCCTCCTCTGCACTCTCCACCTCTGTAATATCATCCATCTTAATTGCCTCCACTTCTACGCAGATGATGTCCAGTTCTATATCTCTACATATCCACTAAATCCATCGTCCCTGAAACTCACTCCATGCCTTCTTGAAATAGATACAAGAAGCAAATGTTCTCAAACTGAACTGTTATAAATTTGGCCCCACTTACAAGGCCACCCTAATACAATTGCTTGATCCCCAGTCAAGTGATTAATATTGTAACCATGGAATACCTTAACAGAGTAGTAATTCTAACTCCAACCATACTCCTTCCCCAACCTTGATCAAGTTGTTTTGTGCCCAGACCAAACTAATCTAAGTAACCGGTAGTCTCAACTACTGCAATTCTTTATGGAAGACTGAAAGTGCTCAGTAAACGTCAGTTTATCCAGAGCTCTGCTACTCGCCTGCATTGAATTGTGTGTGTGTGTGTGTGTGTGTATAGGGGTCAGCAGGTCAGAAAGGAAAGACTGATCCTAAGGGACAGACTGCCAGGGCCACTCAGCTGCTCCCCACAAAACACAAACACACACACTTATGGCATTGGTTTGGACTGACATGACATGGACATCGCAGGGCCTGACACTAAAAGGGGACAGAGCTCAGTTCCTATCGTCACGGTAACAGGCTGATGGGGAGACAGACAAAGTCCAGCCGCCACACCTGATCATGTAGCAGGACCGGAGTTTCTCTGAAACAATCAGAGCACGCACCAAGCATTCACTTTCTCTCACTGTCATACATGCAAACAGTCAGTGCGATGGGCCAGCATGAACTTTCCAACATGTCTCTGTGTTTGTGTGCTTCCAGTGACATCTGACGGCCATTTCTGAGGTTGAATGTAGCAAATAAGCAGGAAGTCCAGCATACAAGACACACACATACACATACATAAGTGCAGGCAGGAAGGCAAGTTGTAAAGCGGGTGAAGAACTCTATGTCAAAACTTCCCTGAACTTTCCTTTCTTTTTCTGTCTGTCCTCTTCCACCACCTGAAGGTAGACGTTCCACATCTACTTGATGGATTGGCATAAAATTTGGTGATCGCCATCCAGGGTCATCAGCAGCTCGAAATTTGACCAAACACCTGCAAAACTAATGACATTCCATCTGCCTTATCTGCACTTGTGTGTAGTGATAATTACCAAATGTTAGCATGCTAACATCCTAAACAAAAATGATGAGCATGGTCAACATTAAACAGTATACATTATACCTGATAAACATCAGTATGTAGATATTATCATTGCGAGCATGTGAACAGTGTGACAGGTGAACTTCAGTCTT
The DNA here is from genome assembly GCA_037975065.1 of Chaetodon trifasciatus. Classification (NCBI taxonomy): domain Eukaryota; kingdom Metazoa; phylum Chordata; class Actinopteri; order Chaetodontiformes; family Chaetodontidae; genus Chaetodon; species Chaetodon trifasciatus. The sequence goes on along the minus strand of JBBMOE010000026.1, from coordinate 4,956,146 downwards.
GTTTGAAAGTAAGTTTCCTTCACACTGTTGTGGGTGGTGTAATGGCAATTTCAGTTCCTTGTACTTCATCTACTTGAGACACCCCACCTCCCATTTCCTCACCAGGATATCAGGTCCTTTTGTGTTTTAAATTCTGATGTCTAGACCTCTTAACATCTACATACAAAGTCCTGTAGGATGCCTCTGGTGCGAGCCACCCCCTAGGGGGTCGGCTCCGATACCTCCAGCAGACCCAAAGGTGTGAATACACACCTTTGGGTAGGGGAGGCGCTCCTAAGGTATAAATGTTTAGCTCTCCCCATGCTTGGGGTCTTTCTTCATTCAACCGCTCGGGTGATGATTGACCTTTTCTTTGCAAAGAAAATAAAAACCTTGTCGGCCGGCAGAAGTCTCTATTTCATCCTTCACCAGCAGCAGAGAATTTCCACAACAATTTGGTGTCAGAAGTGGGATCCCTCGAGTGATCGTCTGGGACGGAACACGGACAGTGACAGGCCATCCTGGAAGATAAAGACTTTCCAGTCTCCAACCTCAAATCCTCTTCTGAGAAGGGAGGACTGTCTGTGTTCGCCCCGGATCGTTACCGCTGGGATTCCACGAACGTAATCAGTGAAATTCATCTGGTGAGCATTGAAATATTGACATCTCAATTCTTTTTCAAAAAAAAAAAAAAAAAAAAAAAAGAGGGGAAACTTTCCATCTGGTTTTCAAATTTGGGGTGTTTATATTGACTTTTAAATTTATGATTTTAATTTGGCTAAATATTTTCATTTTTCATTTTATCCACAATTGTGTCTGAGTCCAGAGTAGACTCAGAGGTCAAAGTGTAAAAACTTTGAGGGCTTTTTACTGCTTGTGGCAAGGGACGAAGCAGTCCTTACAGAGACGTCTGTATTGTAATTGTCGTGCACGACCTCCGCAGCTGGTATGGGGAGTAATGTTTCCGTTGAGACTGGATCTCCGGAAGGTCCAATTGTGGATATCATGAGAAGGAAATATGGGGATAAAATTTGAAGTATTAAATGTCTAGACAGCTGAGTTTGGATTCCCAATAGGGGGGTCCCTCAGTTTGAAAAACATATTACCGGTAGAAGTAAAACTGAGAGGAAAAGAACAAGAAATGAGAAAGAAACTTTCTGTAACAAAAAAAAAAAAAAAAAGGAATTATAGATGGTCAAAAGAATGTAAGAATGTTTACAAATGTGGAAAAGGGAAACAGAAGCATGAAACTGGGAAATAATGCAGAAACAATTACCCTTTTCATGCGAAAAGGTTGAAACCAATGAAAAACAAAATTTACACACAAAAATAACACCAGACTCGCAGATCTCTTCTCTTTTTTTTTGTTTCCACAGTTGGCGGCTTTGAAGCTGGATCCAGACCTCGACGGCAACCCACCAACTCATTCTTCAACTCCAACACCATACAACCCTGCGACGTCAAATGAAAGACAAGAAGCAGACTCCACCATGCCACAACAAAACACAAGTTTGGGAGCAGCTCATCCTGATGTGTCTGTTCCACTACAAAACTCTACAACCTGCCCCCTTTCTTCAATTGCACATAGCTGAGCCAGAAGGTGCAATGCTTGTTTTCCGTCCATGGACTTCTACTGATTTCACAGCAGCCTCTCAACATCCGCCCAAACGCACAGCATCAAGCAAAAGGATGGTGAAAACCCTGACGAATATCTCACTCACCTGACAGAGGTATTCAACAGCTACAGTGGCCTTCAACTGGCTGATGAGTTGGGCAACATTTCAGATGTGTGGGAACTCATCTTTGTGACTGTTTTCTAAGTGGACTGAAACCGGATATTGCATCAGCTGTTCAAAATTTCCTGCATCAGTTGGCGTGATGCACGTTTGAACTTGGCCGACATGCTATGCACGCCCATGACCAACTACTCTCCAAGAAAAAAAAAAAAAAAAAAAAAAAAAAAGAGAGAGACAATTCAGAAAGAACTTTACATTGCAACAATAACCATGTGAACAAAACATGGACAACCAAGTCATGGACATAGAGGGAAAGGACATGGTTGAGACAGGAACTGGGGAAGAAGAACTCCCAATGATGTCTGTTTCAGCTGTGGCAAAGTTGGCCATTGGAGAACATGACTGTCCCTCATCAACATCATCAAATCCAGCAAACACGCCAGATTGACGACGGCCGGGGGTTGTCGGAGGGGGATGGATTCCTGCTGACAAGCCAGACCAACTTGTGAGATTGGAAGAAGGTACTGCACCATACTCACACACACATACTGAGCAGACTAACACACCATTTATTGAGAGCCCAGACAATAGCTATGCAATTGCTCTAACATTTGTGCAGTAAACATTTGATCATTTCAAGAAGTTTCCACAACATATATTGACCATTACAGAACAAAATGTTGTGTTCCTAGTTGACTCAGGGGCCACACATTCTGTGATAAAAGATTTAGAACTAACTACAAAACCACAACTGAGCGGAGATTATGTGTACTCTGTTGGTTCATCAGGTCAAAGAAAACATCACTGTCCCACTCAAATGTGCGGATAGACCCCATAAAAACTTCAGAGCATTCTTGCTCTCTAAAGTCTGCCCCATTAACCTGATGGGCAGAGACTTGATGTGCAAATTAGGCCTTTGTCTGATTTCAACCCCAGGAGGTATCAAAGTTCACAGACTATCAGATCTGGAACCAAATTTCTCACACTCCTTTGTTCACCACACCCCAAACCTGCAGTATGCATATCAATGGAAATCGCAACGATTGACTGCCTCTTCTAAGCTTGTTGGAGAAGCTAGAAAAGTAGTCTTAACAGCAGCAACAGATTTCATGACACCAGACGATCTGCATTGTATCTCTCATGTGTCACCAGGACCTGATGAGCCATATGAGGAACGTTGGTTGAGAGAGAGATTTGATAGACTAACACTGACATGCATTTATTGGACACAACATAAATGCGCTTTATCAGTCTCTCTCACACCAGGTCAACGTGATGTGTACACCGTGGACCTTTCGGTCCCACACATCACACTTGCAAAACACACATCAGATAACTAGAAAGATTTGGGCCCATTTATGAAATCATGTCAGCGCGCAGCCGATTGGCAAGAAACATCTGATCGATCTATTTTTTTTTTTTCACCAACACTGCAGTGCTACTCTAAGAGTTTAACATCTGTTGTGCACACTCAAAGAACAACCCAGCTGGTACCAAAAAGCGCTTCCAAACCTTTTTCTTTTTCTTTTTTGTAGAATTTCTATTACAGCCCTACAGCAGGTCCCTAAGACACTGTAGGCTGTCAGTAAGTATGATGTTGACCTCATCAAAGACTGTGAACCTGTTGTCATCACTCCAAAATCAGACTTTAGACCTTGCAAGGCCCAATATCCACTCAAACAAGAAGCCATCGATGGCATAACACCGGTTTTTGAGTCTCTTAAAACAGTAGGAGTAATTGTTCCCTGTGATGACTCTCCAGTAGGTACACCTTTGTTTCCTGTCAAGAAAATGAGAGATAAAGATCAATCAACAGAATGGCATTTTGCTCAGGATCTGCAAGCAGTAAATGCAGCAGTCCAACCTAGAGCCCCAAACGTTCCAAATCCTTATACCATCTTGTCTCAGGTCCCACCCAATGCAAAATTCTTTTCAGTTGTGGACCCTTCAAATGCTTTCTTTAGTGTTCCAGTTCATCCAGACAGTCAATCCTGGTTTGCTTTCAACTTCAATGGCCGGGACTACACATTCACTCGCCGGTGCCAAGGCTACTGTGAAAGTCCCACCATTTACAATGAAGCTCTCAGACAAAGTCTTGAATCTCTTGTTCTCTCTCCAGCCTTGTTACAGTATGTTGATGACCTTATGATCTGCAGTTCAACTGAAAAACAGTGTGAAGTCGACACAGTGAAACTCTTGAAACATCTGGCAAACAGTGGTCACAAAGCCAGCCTGTCTAAACTTCAATTTGTCCAGGAAAAAGTTGTTTTCTTGGGTCATGTCATTACTTCTGAAGGGAAAACCCTTTCATCAAAATGACTAGACGCAATTCAGAATCTTCCAAGACCCATCACAAAGAAACAAATGATGTCATTTCTTGGCATGTGCTCTTATTGTAGACAATTCATTCCAAACTATGCCATTCTTGAGGCTCCACTCGCCTCCCTCATTCATGGCAAAGGTCTACAACCACAAGACAAGATCACATGGACTCTTGAAGCGACACAATCTTTCGACGAACTAAAACTTGCCTTACAGACCGCTCCAACCTTGGGTCTACCTGACCCTACCAGACCTTTCACTCAAACGGTAGATGAGAAAAATGGAAGCACGACCTCTGTTTTGTTGCAGGATCATGGAAATAAACTACGCCCTGTAGCTTATTTTTCTTCAAAACTGGATCCCGTGGCTGCAGGCCTTCCGAGATGTCTCAGAGCTGTGGCTGCTGCTGAAAAGGCAGTCATGGCCTCCAGAGACATAGTGGGTTACTCTGATGTAACTCTACTGGTTCCACATGCTGTGTCTATGATTTTACTTGAACAAAAAACTTCTCATCTCTCCACAGCACGATGGCTGAGGTACAACACTGTGCTTTTAGAAATGCCAAATATCACAGTCAAAAGATGCAATGTTTTAAACCCTGCCACTCTCCTTCCCACACCAGACGATGGACAAGAACACAACTGTGTTGCGGTTCTCCAACAGGTTTGCTCCCCAAGACCGGACCTCCAAGAAACACCATTAACTAACCCTGATTTGGTTGTTTTTGTAGATGGATCTGCTTCACGTGACCCACAAACTGGTCGCAACAGAGTTGGATTTGCTGTTGTAACTAATCATGAAACTCTTGTCTCAGGTTCACTCCCCTCTCATTATTCTGCACAAGCGGCAGAACTGACAGCATTGACAGAGGCATGTAAACTGGCAAGCAACAAGACTATAACTATCTACACTGACTCTAGATACGCATTTGGTGTTGTGCATGATTTTGGCACTCTATGGAAACACAGACAAATTCTTAAAATCTGACGGAAAACCCATTCTCCATCATGACAAGGTTGCAGCTCTCCTAGATACCATTTTGCTACCAAAGTCAATTGCTGTTTGTAAATGCCTTGCTCATACTAACAACTCAGATTCTGTCACCTTAGGAAATGCAGGAGCTGATGCTGCTGCAAAAACAACTGCAACCCAACCCACTACCCTTGAGACATTGTTTGTTTCAACTCCAGTCTCTACTCCCAGCTTCCCTACAGCAATACAGTCCTTTGCCACACCACAAGAAAAGACGCGCGGTGCCACCCATAGAGACGCAGTGTGGTGGGGACCCGTTGACAAACCTTGCCTCCCTGAACATTTCTTTCCTCACTTTGCAAAAATTGACACACAGGTTGGACCATGTGTCAAAAGGGGGGGATGTTGGACGCCGATCATGTATGGTTTGTGCAACACTTAACGCAGGTAAAACCAAAACAATCACACACGCCACTCATCCACCACCAGACAGACCATTCGAACATTTGATGGTGGATTTCATAGAATTGTCACCAGCAGAAGGAAAGAAATACTGCTTAGTGATAGCTGACATGTGGTCAAAATGGGCTGAAGCATTTCCAGCGAAACACCAAAGCAGCCAAGAAGTAGCAAAGGCTCTGTTAATGGAAATTATTCCTAGATGGGGAATACCAACTAAACTGAGAAGCAATAATGGCTCTCACTTTGTCAATTCTGCAATAACCCAAATCATGGAATCCCTTGCCACTGATCTCAAACAACATTGTGCATATCGCCCTGTCAGTGGAGGTGCTGCCGAACGAGAGAATGACACTCTGAAATTAAAATTGGCAAAATGTTGTGAGGAAACGGGACTGCTTTAGACAAAAGCTCTGCCCATTGTTCTGATGCACATGAGAATGAGAAAAAGATCCACAGTGAACATGAGTCCCTTTGAAATTCTTTTTGGCAGACCTCCATCCCTGGAACCTGTAACCAGGCCACTCCCCTCCACTGGCCTATGTGAGAATGACATGCTACAATATTGCAAAAACTTATCTTTCACTCTCTCTCTCATCTCTCAGCAGGTAAAATCAGCCCTTCCACCTCCAGTGTCCACATTACTCCATGACTTCCAACCTGGCGACTGGGTAGTGATAAAGGACCTAAAAAGGAAGCAAACTCCAAATGGTGGCGAGGTCCATTCCAGGTGCTCCTGACAACACAAACTGCTGTAAAGATCGCTGAGAGAGCAACGTGGGTTCTCACTAACCACTGCAAGAAGGTCCCAGAACCAACAGAGAGACTCAGCTGCCAACACAGTCAACACGAGGACGGACAACGCGAAGACGGACACAAGAAATAACTCCTCGAATTCAACAGACACCAGCTAGACGTGCTGGACTAACAACGCAAAACCTTTCCCCCGACAGACTACACCATGTATCTCCTAATCCTGATCCTATCATATTCAGCAATACTGGTAGAGGCCTACACCTACAAACCTGCAAAGACCATCATTCTGACAGAAGGATAAAGTGCAGCATTCACCTGCACTGTTTATCCCGAAATTTGGTCAGGTCAAATTCACGCGTATTATGCCGAATATAACAAGTACCTATGCAAAGCTCCCTGCGGCCCACATGATTGGCATTTGATCGTGGCTGCTACTGACAAAACCCTTGCTCCAAACAGAGATCCCCGCTTCATAATGACAAAAATTCCAAATTCCAACAGAGCCCGGATCACCATCTCTGATGTCAAATCCTCTGATACAGGCACGTATTGGTGTGGTATTGAACATCCAAGCTCTGATAGGTACAGACAACTCAGACTCATAGTCAATGGGCCACCAGATCCACATGACGCAGCCCTTAACATACTGCCAAATGTGAAGACTGTTCCACCGACCTCTGAGATAGGACACTACCACCCCGATGACTTAAACATCGCTGATCACAAAGATGGCACAGTGCCACAAGCCTTCAGACAATGTAATAACAGTGCATGTGCCCTAACTCTTTTACACAAAAAAGAGTTGAAGATTCCTGGTGACTGTTGGGTTTGTCATGCTCTGGCAGCTAGATGGCAAGCGAAACCCCTGACGGCAGATGTTGTGCTACAGGGCAATCTGAATGAATCCTGGGGCAGAGAAGATCATGGAAAATGCACTGTCCCTTTGGGAATGATGATGTTATTAATTTGCCGGACAACAAATCAGGAATATTGTCCCAGTTGTTCCACATCCCAATATTACCTGTATCGATGCCATCCAACCCCCACCAGTAGTGAATAGTTTATGGCCCACTTGGCTAAAGTTTTGGGGCCAAGGATGGCCATCATGGTTTTTTTTTTTTTTTTTTTCTTATAATCAGTAATTGCCTCGGTCGTAGTTGTTTTCTTTTTGCTCAGCACCATAGTTCCGTGAGTGCTGAGATGGTTGTCCAACATGCTCACTCAAAAGATGATCCAATCCTCTACATATGTTCATGTAAACATTGACAATGACAGTCAAAATTAAGCCACATTCCACATTTCTGACGCCCACAATTATCCCTACTCAGACTCTGATGATGACATTTTGTAAATAATGTTTCTGTTCCATTCTTTTATTTTTTTTTTATTTATTTTATTTTTTATTTTATTTTATCCTTTTTGTCTTTATTTGTCTCTGCAACTGTAATAATGATGCATTTTAAAATCTGTGAAATTAATGTATCGGATAATTACTTAGTGACTTTTTTTCCTTCTTCCTTGTTGTTTTATTTCTGTTTTTTCAGTGATTAATTAATAATCAAAAGGGAGGAATTGTAATGGCAATTTCAGTTCCTTGTACTTCATCTACTTGAGACACCCCACCTCCCATTTCCTCACCAGGATATCAGGTCCTTTTGTGTTTTAAATTCTGATGTCTAGACCTCTTAACATCTACATACAAAGTCCTGTAGGATGCCTCTGGTGCGAGCCACCCCCTAGGGGGTCGGCTCCGATACCTCCAGCAGACCCAAAGGTGTGAATACACACCTTTGGGTAGGGGAGGCGCTCCTAAGGTATAAATGTTTAGCTCTCCCCATGCTTGGGGTCTTTCTTCATTCAACCGCTCGGGTGATGATTGACCTTTTCTTTGCAAAGAAAATAAAAACCTTGTCGGCCGGCAGAAGTCTCTATTTCATCCTTCACCAGCAGCAGAGAATTTCCACAACAGTGGCGAATTAAGAGAGATTGATTAGTCTTTACTGTGGTCCAAGCAGGAGTTGGTAGTTACTGGCAATACACCAATTGTTTGATAAAGAAAATTCTATGACAACTTGCATTGACACTATATAAATACTGAGTTGAGTTTTGATACCTGAACAGACTATCTTAAAGATACAGTATCTGTACCTTGTGATGCGCCATGTTGTAAGGTAAAGTCCAATTTCAGTGCAAATCTGAAGAACTTTAAAACAATTTGTTTGCAAATGCCCAAAATCTTTATGTATGTAAATGCCTTCACTTCATGACCAGAGATTACATATACAGTATATAATGAATGCACAGTATCCAGAGGAGTGAGAGCTCAAAGCCTATACCTGTCATTTCATATTAACATGCTATCTGAACTGTGCAATTAAATTTATATTGCTGAATTTTTACACATCCTGAAAGTGGCTGTTATGCATTTATCTAATTTTGTCTCTGCAGTACTTTTTACCGCTCTTCCTCTCTGTCTGGAGTGGTTCCAAGTTATGCACAGTTCCCATCACAAGGCAAACCTGAATGCTGACATATCTGTTTTTATGATATGAGAGCAATGTGAGCAAAATCCTTTTTTTTTTTTGCATCCACATACAGTATGTCATTGAATGCATCTGCATATGATAAAAACTGCACTGAGACGGCAACTACAAAAACAACCACAGAGTGCAGACTTCACAGACTTATGTATTTGTTATTGAGTCAGAAAGACTTTTTTGTCACTGACACACTAATTGTTAGGATATTGATGCACCTCAATATTTTTGTACAACCAGCTATGATGATGATGAAGTATAATATGGCAACAGCTGGCTGCTGATCAGTACTATTTTTAATGTCAAGAGAAGATAATGTTACAATTTCCCAACATGTCTGACCATCAAAAACGTCTTATAGATCTGAGAACTTGTGAATGGAACAATGTTCTGCAGCCAACTCTAATGTCCCAGAGTTTGGAGCTTCTTATCAAGCAGAAGATTTTACAGGTGAGTCCAGAGTGTCACCTGCATTGTTTTTGAAATGATATGGTAACTCTGACTAAGCTTAGAAAATAAAAAAAAATAAATAAAAAGACATATTCACTTAAATGGATTACACAACACAAGTTTACACAAGTTTCTCTACAAAATGTACTTTATGCTACACTAAAAATACAGGAAAGTAATGGCCTGAAAAGTAGGAAGTACAGTGTTTTTCCTTTTAAAAGAAATCTGGAAAAACTAAAATTATTTCCAAAAAGAAAAAAATCTATTAAAAAATAAACAATAATCCAAACATTCTATTGAATATCTGAATTCAATAAATCCATCTGCAGGAAGGAGCAGAGTACTTGTGGCTGCTCGTCTCCATTTTTTCTTATTTTTAAGTGTTTTATGAGTTGTGCTTGTTGTAAGAGGGTCGTACACTTACACCATTAAGAATATTTCCTTATGAATACTGGAAAAATCCAGATATTTTCAGCAAAAATTGGTAAAAATTGGAAAATTTGATGACTCTTACATTACACACATACTGTTGTCTGTAACCACTCACATAAAAGTTGTGCCTTACCACTACCTACATGAGCCTGGTCATTTAGTCACCTCAGCTGATGGTAAACCATCAATCTATTTGTTCTACCTGCGTATGGCTGAAAACGGTCATACACCCCGCCCTGTCCCCACCTCAGCCTGCTTCTGCTGCTGCCTGTCACCTCTGAGCTTTAATACAAAGGGACATGTACGATTGACCTGGCACTAAAGCACTAACAGACTGTCTGGGCCCTTTACGGCCAGTAAAGAGAGACGGACTATTAACCTCCATCACCCCCTCCTCCCTCACCCTCATGCCCCTGTCACTCTCCCCCCTGTGCCCCCTTCCACTCCACCATCACTACCTGGAATTAGCTGAGGGTGAAGGGGTGGCGGGAGGAGCGGCTGGGGTGAGAGAGAGGGGTTAAGAGCAAGGTCTGTGGCTTTATGTGACATGTCACTCTGGTGGTTTTATAGGCATGTACAGCGGTGATGATTGCTCTGCCTCAAAGTATTAGCTTATTGGATTGATACAGCCACTGATACAGGAGTGCTATCATGTTGTAGGTAGTGATACGCGACGCCTTCAGTGATAAAAACATGTATAGTGTTTGTGAAATGGTGAAGATTGGAAAAAGGTTAGAGGGCTGCTGGATGGAGACATGGTTGTCGTTTGATGAGACAAAAGAAAAAACACAAAACACCAAATGTGTTTGTTGCAGTATACAAAAAAGCTGCCTTGTGTACAGGCGTACAAAGTGTAAAATGTGTGCCACAATAGTAGCCCAAGTGTTTTATGCAATATGCAATACAGGGTTCATGGTTTGATATATTTTTAATATTTTTCTTTTTTAAATTGGAATGATGGCCTCACAAAATTCCTTATTTATTTCATTATACAGCTTCTCCATCAGCTAGCAAACTAGCATGCACAGATGTCATTCAATGTTTGCATAGCTTTTCCTTTCAAACTTAAACTCACCTCCAGACAGGAAGCTGGCTCAACCAATCTGCTTGCACACCTGCGCAATTTTTGTTTTTATTTTAGTTGTGTGCATTACCTGTACTCACAACCAACTGATTAACTATGAGCCAGCATTGCTTTTTTTAAGGTATGTCCACAATCATCCTCTGACCTTAACTAAGTGCTCTAATAAATGGTTACAACTTACTGTTACCATGATGGCATGATGTTGTCCTGCAGATAGGGGATGTCGTTCCAGAGTGCAGCGACCAAGAACATATTTTGTTGTTTAATTTAGAAGACTTCATGGTAGAAATAGGATAGAAACAGGGAAGACGGACACTGCGAGGCCACTTATTTCACTTGTTTATGAGGAGGTGCAAAACTAAATGAAGCACAACACAAACTTGGGAAATCACTCATGTGGTGGCACTTTTTCGTGTTACCATTGTTACCAAATGATCTTGTATACGTATAGTGCTTAAGCAGATAGCTTTAATTGGACTTCATGGCAGTTTAGTTATTCATGCTAAAATCACAAAGCTACTTTTACAAAATGCAGAGGTTGGTCTGCTTTGCTTTCACGCCACAAACAAACGGTACAAGAAGGAGGCTGAGACCTTCCTATTCAGGTGATGTCAGTCCAGGTGTTTAGTCCAAATTTTTAGTGACAGCTTTCACACCAGCCTAAACGAACCAAACCAAATGGGCAAATCAGCAAGGTTTTTTGCAACTGAACCCAACAGGTTAGAAGGTCAAAGCACATTAATACATTGTTCCAAAACTTGCTGTAGGGCTATACCCTGTATAGAAGTGCTCCAAGTTCTTCACCTCCACCCATTCATTCAGGTTTTTCTCTTTAGTGTGTCACCCGTTTCTATCTGCAGGATGGTGAATGAGTGATTTTAGGTACAGCCTTATTATTGTTGAGATGAATGGTGAAAAAAACATCATCGCAGTTGTATGTCTGTAATCTCTATTGCATTTGTTCACTGTCATCTCATGTCAAACATATATTTGAGACATGTCGCCATGGCTCCAGCCCTCTTTGTTTGACTAACTGCCTCCAGTTGAGAAGAGACAAATCGCTCCTCATTTGGAAGCAATTCTCCATATGCATCATTTGCCCTGTTCATGGTGCGTTCACTGAGAGGAACCCTTCACACACACCCACACGGAACAATCAAGAGAAAAGAGTCAGAGAGGCAAACAGGGATCTCAGACAGCAGTGGAGAGTGGCAGAGGAGTCCCCATAAAGCCAAGGTTAATTCCTCCGCCTCTCCATCCATCACTGAGCAGCACAGAGGGGTGGGGTGGGGGGGTGATGGACCACTCTCAGCCAAATATATATG